>JAUPFT010000006.1:4835000-5435000 GCA_036936625.1 Parnassius smintheus behrii
GAGACATTGGTGTGATAAAAAACATTACACGCTTTATATATATATATATATATATATATATATATATATATATATATATATATATATATATATATATATATATATATATATATATTATGTATATCCTATACCTTTAAACGAGCAATTCTTGTATCATCATCATCATCATTACAGCCCTTCACAAGTCCACTGCTGAACATAGGCCTCCCCCACGTAACGCCACAAAGCACGGTCCTGAGCCACCTGCATCCATCGACTTCTTTCATGTCTTACCAGGTCGTCACTCCATCTAGTGGGGGGTCGCCCTACACTGCGCCTACTGGTACGAGGCTGCCACTCGAGAACCTTTCTTCCCCATCGGTTATCGGTTCTTCGAGCTATATAGCCGGTTCATTGCTACTTCAGCTTACTAATCCGTTGAGCTATGTCGGTCACTCTGGTTTTATTGCGGATTTCCTCATTTCTGAGCCTATCACGCAGAGAAACTCCGAGCATAGCCCTCTCCATAGCTCGCTGATCGACCTTGAGCGTCCTCATACGGCCAGCAGTGAAGGACCACGTCTCAGATCCGTATTACGTAATTCTTGTATATATATGTATATATAATCGGAATCTCGGAAACGGCTCCAACGATTTTCATAAAATTTAGTGTCCAGGGAATCTACCTAGGATTTATTTTTAGAAAATGTCAGTTCGAAACAGTTGGAAAATATTATTTTCTTATTTAGCTTGTGCAATTATTCCCAAAAGTTTTTAAATTGTTTTTTTTAACTATTCTCATGTAAGTATATGAATATTCTTATGAGAATAAAAATATCTCAGATCACAAAATAACCCTTGCGTTGACCATTGCTTTGCTACTGTTTACTGTTTGTTACTGTCCCCCCAAAGTTTGAATTTACTTTAATTATCCACCAGTTTGTGCGAAATTATTCCGTGAATTTATACAATACCATTATCATTCATTAAGTTAAGTTTGAATTTATTTTAATTGTTAACCAGTTTGTGCGAGGTTACTCCGTCAATTTATACAAAGTAAATATCTCTTATTTAAGTTAGTACATAAATAATTTTAGCAATTATTTTAAATCAACTGATTTTCTGCTACTCATATTTTGATCAAGTTCAGTATAAACTCATAACAAAATTATCGAAAAGCTATGTTTGTATTGTATTTGGTGAAATATAAGCATTATACAAATAAACAGTTAAATTTCGTTTAATAGGATAATATTACATTTTCTATAATTGACTAAGTTAAAAGTCTTATCAGCCTATTCTACGACATCATTATTAGTAACCAACTCTTTGTAAACAATAAAAAAATCGTATTTTTACCTTAAAATAGGTTTACTTACAAAATTCTTACAATCGCTAATATTTCGATTTACCAAGATAGACAGATAAAGCATTTATTTGTTTCTTTAATCACAAACATATATTCAGCGATAAATAAAGCTACCTTATTACAAAAAAGTAATATAATAAAATAGTAAAATCTAAAAATTTTAAGACATAGGTCTTAGTTCAGCGATTAATGTTACTCAAGGGGTAAACACTGTTTTATTTTATTCATATTACCCTAGGTATGAACACTATGGAATAATCAGTGTGCTTTTATTTAAATAAAACGAGTTTTTACGGATGTATGATGTATATTAACTTATTTTATATTCTCGACGTTTCGAACACTTTACAGCCTTCATGACCACGGGAGGGACTGAGGTATTCGACGTCTCATTGTCATAGTTAAACAAATCCTCCAAATTGAAATTATAAATTTTTGTTCCGATCTACACAGTACAAAATTATAGTATCTTGAAGTCTTGCAGTTATGTACTTGGATTGAGGTTCGGTTTTATTAATTATAGAATCCCAAGCAGATGGTAGCACCGAGCCACCTTCTTTATTTAAATTAGGATGTTTTTTTATTTCAATAGCCTCGTGAATCATCCTTGGAAGAAATTGTTCTTTCGCGAAGATTTGTGATCTATCACATCTGATATAGTGACAGGAGCGATCCTGTAGGTTTTCACAGACTGCAGACTTCCCGGGGCGTCGATTCTTCACATCAGATATATGTTTTCTATCGCGGATTTTAATTGATATTTTAGTTAGTCCCATGTCAGAGAGACCACATTCACAATCAAGCTTGTATACTCCTGCATGTTGCAGAATGACATTACAATTGACTGATGAAATAAACTGCTTAATCTATTACGGCGGCTAGAAGTATGTTTTATAATAGAAGTACGCTCGAAGATGTAGCCAGTATTGTCAGTAACACCTCTGACATATGGCAGTACAGCAGTCATATGCTCGACTGTGGTAAGCTTTACTCGTTCACAGTGATTTCGACACGGGACCCGAAACTCGTTTTCATGCAAAACTTGCATGAAAACTATTTGACGTTTTGGAGCTTCGTGGCCAGGTGTTTACAATCACAGATCTCTCATGCTCCCTGATATAAAGACATCCCCACGGTAGCTAACTGAATAGGATGGTAGTGAGGATTACCGTTTAAATAACTATCTGTATTGATATTTTTTCTATACACCGTATTGTTCAAAGTGTTATACGGATTTCGAATTACTAACACATCTATAATAATTGTTTGCCTCTCACTCCATTGTGAACTGAGTTTTAGAATTTTTGAAGTTGAAATCGTGTAAATATGGAGTCACTTTATCAAAAGGTAGAATTGTTAAAGTATTGTCTACGTACCTCTTGCAGAAATTTGGATTTACGTTATAAGTAAGCAGGGATTTCTCTTGAAAGGCTGCGTTAATGGGATATCTCCCAGGTGAGCCTATATCAACTGGTGAGCCCATATCAACAGGTGAGCCCATATCAACAGGTGAGCCCGTATGAACAGGTGAGCCCATCGCCACACCATCTATTTGCTTGTAGAATTCTTCCTTCCGCATTAGGTGACTATTCAGATGTAAGGTAGAGTCTGAGTAATACTGCATATTCTACGTGCATATTGTTTTCTTCTAGCCCGCTAGTTAAATTTAGATGCAGTTTTCAATAGGGAAGTTTATGAACAATGACTGCACATCAAAATTGACAATAGTTTTAATGTCTGTCAGATGTAGGTATTTAATCTCGCAGAAAAAATGGTATGGAGCTGTGATGAAACGATGAGATTATTTTCGCTAAGTGTCGAGCCAGGCTGTAAATTGGTGAATCGATTTGGCTAACTATTTTATGTAATAATTGTGTTATAATGATTTCTTATATTTACGCGAACACTACACATGATTAAAACTACTTTTACGGATTTTACCGCGTTTATTTTTACTTTTTAATAATTGTGTTGTTTTTTTTACGTTATAGAGTCATACTGCAGCTATTTTAGTAGTGTAGGTTGGCTCGACCGAGGAAGTACCACGTTCTCGCAGGATACCAGCATAAAATAGCAGCTCAACGTTGTTGTGTACCATATGGTGAGTGTGGAGAACTGGAGACCCTTTTTACAATTCTTTTTAGTCTTCACTGTGACAACACATTTGCATTTTTATTCGTAGTCTATCGGCCACAGCAACTATTTACCATTAGGTAGACTTTTTGCTTGATTGTCACCTCTCTCATATAAAAATATGTAATAATTGAGAATTCGGCTTCTGTATTTTTGGCAACCCATACAATTTCGGTAGTTTGGCACACGTAGATATTACCGATTTACGAAAATAAGACCAAGCATGACCGTGTGGTGGCAAAGTAATAATTTTCTCTACATACATCGTCCCTTGGTTGTCGTAAGAGGCGTCAGAAGAAAACAAACCAGGCGATAAGTAAAGGCGTCTTCTTATTAAAAAAGTTAATAACTCATAGTGCGGGAGGAAGGAGTATTATCAAAGATTTGTTTGAATCGTAAACCGTTGTTTCACAATTATTTGTTACATACTGTACATCATCACTGCCAACAAGCACTGATGGTACTCTCTTAAGTTTTGAGGTATACGTGACGAAAAGATCCGAACACTGCTCAGTTAAATCCATCGATTGATCTCTAGGAGTAAGCTTGGCGTACGTTGTCGAACTATTTGTATTTTGTCTAGGTAATCATTCTCGTCGACAGCTTTGAGTGACATAGATGTTACACATGACCTTTGTTTTGTTCATGTTAATTTTAAGACCTCTCCGTTCGTTAACACTATCCTCGTAGATGTATGCTTGCCGTAGTTGTCTCACTCGGCATACGGGTTGGTAACCGCAGTTTTTTTTCAGTTGGTGTAATAAAGGTGCTGCCACCCACCTCCTAGTTTGTTTCACTTTGATTTATTACGGTACCTATGGAACGATATGTGTCAATGGATATAATTATGCAGCCATTATAGTGACTACCACATGCGTCATATTTGTAAACAGTCGCTGCTTGTTGTGCCTAGTCTGCTCGGATTTACTATGCCCTGTTAGCCTCAAAATTTTTAACTTTCTTCTTTTGAGTCCATCTCAGAACTTGCTTCCGTAACCGATATGTCCATTTTTTTATTCTGTAGCATAATATACTTTTGCAACTTAGGTAAATTTTAAGTACAGTTTATATCTTATATAACCAATGTTAGATAAAATTAGCGCTGTGATGGACGTTAACGGATAATATTACTCAATTCTTTTTATTAGTGTTGTAAATATTGACGAGCGGTAATGCCAGAAATACTTGCGATAGATGACTTATATCTCGTTTTAAGTAAGATGTGAAATTTGGCCATCGCCGTGATCGTGATGCAGCTTCAAAGATGCAAGACATCTACCGTACTAAGATCGAGATCGAGAGAGTGGTGATTATGACAAGTCTGTCTTTCTTAATAAAAGAATCTCGTATCCATTAGCAGATTGTAACGGGCTAATAAAAACTAAATAAATGCAAATAATTTAAGCACTATGTTGTAACATATTCTACTCTCCCTCCAGCGACATACCTACTGTCCGTATCTTAAAAACAAAAAGCGGATTGCAGCGTCTGAAAGGACCTCGCTGAACTTAGATTTTATGTGAATTTAGACCGAGTCGGCAGGGTAGATTCTAAGATAACCTCAAACATACGAGTAATTTTAATTGTCAAAAAGTGTTTTTTTTTAATTACTTCGACACCCTTGTTTTGATCAATTCTATTATCTAATCAGCTCTTCTACTTAAAAAACGACGTCAATTGTGAACTTCACCAAATTGATTGATTCGTATCATTGTGGCAAGAAATCTCGGAAAAGTGGTTTTTTAAATTAAGTTGAAAAATTTACGTCAATTCTTTTGTATTAAATGTTTTGTTTTAGCCCGAAAAACTGCGTCGATTGCCGCAAACCACGTCAAAATCAAAAAGTTCGAGCTTTTTGATTTTGATTCGCTCTAAGACCTCGAAAACTTCGAAAGAGGTGAAATATGAAGCGCTTTGTATTTCAAATCAGCGGGAAGTTGCAGGGATGGTATGTAGGTTCAACCGTATTTTTTTTGTAAGTTTGCTGATAGATATATAATTTTGAAACGAAATTAAATAACTCGCGCCTTACTTTTTGTTAACACTCGATTTCGCTCTCCATCTAACTGGTATTCCGTAAGCTATATATGAATATCGAGTCATATGGAGAAAACACCAAAAAGTAGTTTAGGTTAATATATTTTTAAATGAGAGGGAATACTTTGTCTGCAGCACCCGTGAGTAGCCTTGACCTGGGAAGAACCACGCTCGCGCACGAAACAATTTGCTAACACTTACACTTAGATTTCTTAGGTTAAGTTAGCAAAATGTTTCGTACGGTGAAAATCTAGAACAAGAAATCCTTCTTATTGATAACAAGACATTCATTTCAGTCTCAAGTTTGAAAACATATCTGAGTTTTTTTACTAACCATTTTAAACCGGTGCTTGACTACTACCCCACATAATGGTATGAGGTGATGCAGCCGAGGAACACTTTGATTTTGATTACTTTTCTATACTAAAAATAACAAAATGGTAAATTATTTCACTCTTTTTCTTTAAACATTAGGAGTGATGAAGCAAACTGTTTGCTTAGAATGCGTAGTAAGGCGACAAAAATGGGCGGACACTGGCCGAGCATCTGGTTGTCCAATCGTGAAAGGGAAATTATGCAATTCCTGCGCATATTCTTTAAAAAGGAATACTGAAAGGCTAGCACTTCAGGAGTCCACGGAAAAATATTTTTTTATTACTTAAGCCTGCATGTGAACCAGCAAACTTCGATCCCGTCTGTGAAATAGTTAATTGGAACTATTTATTATCAGTTCCATCAAAATTATACTATCACATCTATATTACACTTTCAGAAATCATGTATACACCAATTTCTCTACATTGCAACATTGTAAGACTTTAAACTTAATAATCTTGTTATATCAAGTTTTCCTTACGTTCCAGTATATTATCAAATTATAGTAATGAGCATTATTCTATCCAGGGAGCCAATGAAGATAAGCAAGGATAAGCTAATGATCACAACATTATACCATTATGGAGGGTATTCATGAAGTACACTGTGTGAATTCTAACTGGTTAACATTAAAATAAACGTTTCTACAGTGTTTTTTGCGAATTTTCGTTTAACGGAAGATATAACATAAAATCATTATCATCGGTGTTTATCTTTTTTCTTTGTTTTTCTTCGTATGCGTTACTCGTAGGCGATTGAAATTTGGCATAGAATTAATTTTAAAATTGACAGTCGTTGTGCAAATCTGAATTCTGCTAACACCACCGTGCTGCGGTGGCTTTTCGGATGAAAAGTTTTGGCAAAGGCTACACTTGCGTATGATATAATGGGTCTAACGCAAGTTTTGTATTAGATGAAGGGTATATCTTAAAGATGGCTTACTCCTTCTGTTGACAAGAGGGTGATGACGGCCAATTACTGGCTTGGCTCTGTTACGGGTTACATATATATATATATATATATATATATATATATATATATATATATATATATATATATATATATACAAGAATTGCTCGAATAAAGGTACAGGATTATATACCTATATTCACTAGTGGACTTGTAAAGGCTGTAATAAGGCACTACGATTTCTCGACCGCTCGATATCCACTTGAGCTATTGCGATCATTAACACAGTGTCAAAATTTACCTTCTTATATTATAGCGGTTTTTCATTGCCTGAAAACACGGACAAAAAGACATTTTATAAAAATAAATCCTAGCTTGATCGATTTATTGCCCCCTAAACTCCCTGGGCACTAAATTTTATGAAAATCTTTGAAGCTGTTTTCGAGATTCCGATTATATATATATATACACATATATATATATATATATATATATATATATATATATATATATATATATATATACATATATATATATATATATATATATATATATATATATATATATATATATATATATATATATATCGGTGTGCCAGAAGTCGACGTCAAGCCGAAACTTTCGGATAGGCGAGACTATACTAGTTACCAGAAAAATATTAAAAAAATCTAAGTCATGTATTTCAGAAATTATAGTATTTTTTTTCAATCCTGTTGCTATAAATATTTACTTTTTGCCAATTTTTTTTCTCTTACGCCATCCTGAATAGTGCTTCTGTAACCTGTAATCCTAAACCCTGTGCCGATCACTCCAGCTTGAAAGAAAATGTAATTTTTGACCGTCCTGGAAAAAAATTGTACTACGCCAGTTTGGCATGTAGCTTTAAAAGTTAGCGCATTTAATAAGGATTTTAACATGATACAACACTTACTACATTATTTCTTAGATCAGCCATATAAACTTTTTGTTATACAAAGTCAGTTTTTAACAATTTTTTGGAACTTACATTAAAACGATTCTAGTGCAACCAAAGCGTTCCTAATGACCACATCGTGGTTTAAATGAGACAGAGAGAGAGAGTCCATAAAATGTGAGCGAGAAAGATAGTTACGCTAATGAGATACAGACGCAAATGAGTAAACAAGACAGAGAGCCATGCTAAGTATAATAAGTATGGCCTCGCCTATCAGAAAGTTTCGGTTTGACGTCGACTTCTGGGACAGCCTGTATTATATATACAAGAATTGCTCGTTGGTGGGGTTGGATTATAGGTGTAGGATTATATACCTATATTCACTAGTGGACTTGTCTCCTAACACAAGTATCATACTTAAAAGGAGATTCCGGCCATTAGTCATGTTACTATGTAAAAGATACCGAATAAAGATTTTTCAGTTTCATTTTCATTTTTTCATTTTCATTTTCAAAATACATAAATGGAAATTTGTTTCATCTAATTGCTGGTCCAAGCTAAAATTTGAGAAAGGTTCTTTGGAAAAGTTTATTTTGAGTATGCAAATTAATTAAATACTAATTTATAATGAACGAAGTTTTCGCGCACTCATTTATCATTTGAAAACAAAGATGGTGCAAAACTTACAGAAATATTTAACCGATAAATTTTACGATTTAAAATTAAACGAAAGTTTAAAAAAAACAAAATTTTTGTCTGTAATATTGAAATAACTCAATGTAAAGTATTGAGTAGAAAGGATTATTTGCATGCTAGGATAACTTTAAAAAAATCGAGTAATTACTAAAAATGGTATTTCATGATTATCTTAAAACTAAACGGCGCCACATTTATAGACCCTACTCAGGCAAAGCTGGGATATTTCACCAGTGTTTTTTTTAATAGAAGATATGGCAAACGGGCATGCTCCTCACCAGATGATAAATGACTACCGCTACCCATGAAAAATCGCAACACCAGGGGAATTCCAGGTGCCTTGCCGGCCTTTCTGAAAAGGGGAAAGAAGAACTAGAAGAAAATGTTCTTGAAGGTCTTTAAGTCATATCAACTCAGAAAATCGCCGGTGGTCTGTACAGAGACAGAAGAGATGGCTGACAGGAGTTCCCTTGGACAGCCTTGGTAAGAGATCAGAATGCACAGTTTCCCGAACGAAGGCGTACGAAATTCTCGCCAATTCACCGATGTGCACCGATATGTGAATAAGTCTGAACAATTCCTCAGAGCACTCTCTGTAGTAAGTGCGATAAAATACACAAAGAGATTCAACATTTCTTCGCAGTGCCAGTGAGTCAAGCCGATTGGAAAGAGCTCGGTCGCCGACGATTCGAATGACTCTGAGCTTGATGCGATCAAATGGCAAAAGCTGGCACTGGGGAGCCCCAGTCAAAAGTAAAATAGGGACAGTATTCCATATGCGGCCGAACCTGCGCTGTGTAACGTTGCAAATTGTGTGCCGGCATGACATACTGTCCCGCTCTGCTGCGTCAAAAATAAAATGTTATGTCTTGATTTTGCTTTAACTAAGGAAGTCCTGCCTCTTAAACATAGTGATTATATTCTCTTTGTATTAAAGTCCACTGCTGAACATATGCCTCCCTGATATATTGCTTCATAGGGGGAATATTTGCAATAGTTGGCAACACAGCGGCTGCAAGCAAGTAAGCACCCTCAGTTTTATTTTTATTTTAGTCGTTATTAAGTAGACGTGGCTGGCCATCTCCTAATTATTTTCCCTCTTTAGCCTCTTACGACACACACGGGATGATATGGGGTAGTGGAATTTCTTTCACCGACACTATACGGATGCAAGAGCGAGAGAAAGGAATGGAAGAGATGTTTCACATGTAAAATGTATAAAAGATGATTCTGGAAGGATTTTGACTGACGATGAAAGTATAAAGAAGCGATGAAAGGAGTATTTTGAGAAATTGATGAATGAGGAGAATGAATGGAATGGTATGCTTGAAAACCCACCAGTGAATATGGGCTTAGTGAGAGAAATTAGTGTGGAAGAAGTAAAAATGGCTGTTAGGAATATGAAGAATGGGAAGGCAGTCGGCCCAGATGGAATACCAGTAGAAGTGTGGAAGTTGCTGAGTGCGGATGGATGGAAGTGGTTGAGTTTATTTTTCGATAAATTGTTGCAGGAAGAACAAATACCTGAGGAATGGTGCAGTAGTATACTGGTCCCCATTTTTAAAAACAAAGGAGACGTTCAAAACTGCAGCAGTTACCGGGGAATAAAACTCATGTCACATACGATGAAAGTCTGGGAAAGAATAATAGAGAGAAGAATGAGAGAAGAGTGTGAGATAACACAAAACCAGTTCGGATTCATGCCCGGTCGAGGTACGACAGATGCCATTTTTGCATTACGCCAATTGTGCGAAAAGTACAAGCGCGTGCATAAAAATCTGCACATGGTTTTTGTCGACCTTGAAAAGGCGTATGATCGGGTTCCCCGTGAGGTTTTGTGGTGGGCGTTAAAGATGAAAGGTATGCCTGGGAAGTATGTGAGGTTAGTCCGTGCTATGTACAGAGCATCCCGTACATGTGTACGATCTGCCGCGGGAACTACGGGCAGTATCGATGTGGCGGTAGGGCTGCACCAAGGGTCGGCATTGAGCCCTTATCTCTTCCTACTGATTATGGACGCTTTGACGTCGGACCTGCAGGATGAGGCACCCTGGTGCATGCTCTTTGCCGACGACATCGTGCTTGTCGGGGAAGAAGGCATCGAGGTACAGAGCAGACTGACGGGGTGGCAACAGAGGCTGGAAAGTGTTGGCTTGAAGATCAGCAGATCCAAAACCGAATATCTGTGCTGTGATTTCGGCGGTCTTTCCAGTCCTGTACCCATGTCGTTGGATGGCGCTATACTGCCTACCTGCTCAGATTTCAAGTACCTCGGTTCCCTCATTCAAGGCGACGGCGGAATAGATAGAGCTGTGCAGCATAGGATTAACGCAGGGTGGATGAAATGGCGACAGGTCACAGCCACAACGTGCGATCCCCGAATGCCAATAAGGCTGAAGGGGAAAATTTACAAATCGATCATCCGACCTGTCGTCATGTATGGAAGTGAATGCTGGGCCGTCAAGAAGAAGGATGAAAATAGACTGCATGTGAATGAAATGAGAATGTTACGATGGATGTGTGGTGTGACAAGGATGGATAAGATAAGGAATGAGTATATAAGAGGAAGCCTGAAAGTAGCGCCAGTGGTAGAAAAGGTGAGAGGAAGCAGATTGGCATGGTTTGGGCATGTGATGCGGAGGGATGGAAGTCATGTCACAAAACGAGTGTTGAATATGAATGTGGAGGGACACACGGGCAGAGGAAGGCCGAATAAAAGATGGATCGACTGTGTGAAGAGTGATATGAGAATGAAAGGAGTAAGTATGGAAATGACGGCTGATAGAGAGGAATGGAACAAGAAGGTTTACTGCGCCGACCCCAGATAATGGGAAATGGTTTAGAGAATGATGATGATGACTATACGGATGCATATTACTTTGTTTGTTTTTATTTTAGTTTTTGACGAAAATTAAACGGACTTTTGTAGAATTATATTGGATAAACTACATTTAGATATGTTAGGTTAGGCACTTTATTTCATGTTGTTTTAAAGTAGCAAAGTATGAAGGATGTGTTTTCTTAGTCAAACACGGTTAGCGAAATAGTTAAATGAATCAACTGTGACATCACTATACTTACCCAATTTCGTTTAATCCCAAACACTTCTCGAGTTCACAAATTGAATGAAGTTTAAAGCGTATACGCTTTACTTGACTATTACGTGTAAGTTTTAAGTCGATTAACATAGCTTCATCAGAAAACTTGAAATGTAAATTTGATAGACTCAATTAAATCTGGGGTATTAACAGTTAATTTTACGTCCTCAACAAATACAAAGAGGATGTTTACTGGTTTTATACCAGTTAATTTAATCAGGTGTTACTTTCCGGAAATCCATTATATTAAATATATAAAACAATTTAGCTGAGATTACTTCACGAGATGAATGAATGGGTTGGTTTCCCGCTTACTTAGCCTAGGGTTTATTTCTTCTAAAGGTACATCGCTTATAACCGAAACACTCATTATCAAAGCTGTTGTGTCATTTGCAATTTAGTGGTGTTGTGTGTAGTGGTGGCAGTAAAATAACATACAATAGTGGAATGGACGAAGGTGCTCATCAATCTATGTAATCTAACTGTAATTTAAATTGAACTTGGTTACTTATCTTTTATTTTCCACAGAAATATAATTAATTTTCGCATTTGTCTTTTATGCGTTGGCCGTACAAGGGAAAAGAGAAATCTCCTGCTGGACAAAAGGTTCGACTTGACGAGCGGCCAACGCTTCATGTGAAAATATAGAGCTATTTATATACACCGGTGTACTTCGAAACCGAAAAGCAATACGCACTGAACGCTGCAGCTGTATTATGGTTTTAGCACGAATGGGTCGACTCGACCGGCGTAAGACTATGCTCTCACAGAATAATAGCGAAAAAGCTAAACTTAATGCTGCCGTGTTCGTATGATGTGTGTAGATAATCAGTAACAAGGCATTCCATCTTAGTCCACATGGGTGACAACGCATGTGCATTTTGATTCTTAATTGAGGATACTCGTAAATGTAGATGTCTAGTGACCACAGCACTCACTTACTATCAGGTGGACTGAGTGCTCGTTTCACAACCATAATCTATGGAAAAATCGAGGAGATGTGAAGTGCGCCAAAACGCAGTAGAGTAGAGACAAAAATACTTGCTGCATAGCTTTCTAAAAAAAATTCTATGGACTATGACCAGGTATTTAACGCATAAAAGCTGTCACATTTTCGGTACATTACGTTTTGCTGACGTGTTTCGTATGGTAAGTGTAGAGAACCGAAATTTTATATTTTTTATTACACAGTAAAAAGTATTTCTAATCAGTAAATGTTATTACATTCTATATGAATACCTAAATGACAAATTTAGTAAAAATAATGAATAATATAGTAATAATGAATGATATAATATTAATAATGAATTATAAAATGTTTCTGCGTCCTCTTCTATTCGAATTTGCTATACCCGACAGGGTCCATATTGTGATAATTTATATATACATACATAAATACTCGCGTCTGTCACCCAGAGGGGAGGCAGAGAATACAGACTTCCATTTGGCACGATCCTGACACACTTCTTTCGCTTCCTCTACATCCATATACCTACGTATACATGCTTGTCGGTTAAGGGTACTCCTAATTTGGCCTGTTTTCAATATATCGCCAATTTGATGTCCTTTTCTGACTCTTGCATTCACTTTTGCAACATAAATTTGCTTTGTCACCCTTTCCTTATTCATTCTTTCTACATGACCAAACCACCGAATCATTCCTTTCTTAATCCTGGTCACAGTATCATATTGCAAAACACACTCTTATTTTATCACACAATTTCTTACCCTGTCATTCAGATTCAGCCCTATCATACTCCCTAGCGACCGTATTTCTACTGCATTTATTCTATTCTGTGTAATTTAATATTTATTTATTGGTACATTATGGAATGCAAATAAATATTTAGTTTTGAGTATTGAGTATTGAAAATCCTTTCAAATTTCATCTTCGTCCATAGAACGAATCTGTTTTTCATTCATAAACATGGATTAATGTAGATGTCAATGGGTCACAGCATTAACTTGGGCGAACTGTGTGCTTGCGTGTTATACAAAAGTTACATAAAAATAATAAATAAATAAAATATTATGCAAACTATTATAACAATTAGAATAAAATACCTAATTTTTTTTTATAAAAGTTAAGTTCATTGCTGATCACACCTAGCATACAGCCATTCCAAACGCGGCTAATTAACGGCTTAACGTAGTTAACACAACGTGTTTACATCGGAACGGTCCATTTGTGTCCACTGCTATATGCGACACACCTAACGGCAATGTAACACAAATTAATTAAAAACAACACATTCGGTAAAATAAACACATTTTAGTGTTTAAAATTTATTATAGAAATGCTTAAATTATTCTAACCTTCATTGTTGTATTTAAAAATAAGTACCTGGTTGACCGAGCTTTGCTCGGTATTTTTCGCTCGATTTTTTTTAATTCGTGTGTTTTGGAAATTATATTTAGATACAAATTACATACTGATGAAATATAAATAATATTTTTTGATCTTAGCGACATAACAGAAAAAACGAAACTGGTTATTTGAATAAAAAATCATGAGTGCAATTATTTAAATTTAAATTTTCGTAATGATTTCTTATATTTACGCGAACACTACACATTGAAATAATATTAGTTTTTACGGAATTTATTGCATATATTTAACTTTTTAATACCCGACGTTTCGAACGCTTTACAGCACTCATGGTCACGGGCAGTCCCGCCCGTAAGCTATTTATAATCATTAAAAACCCGTCAAAATTTACCATCTTATTGTAACGATATTGTAGCAGTTTTTCATTGCCTAAAAACATGGACAAAAAGACATTTTCTAAAAATAAATCCTAGCTAGATCGATTTATTATCCCCGAAACTCCCTGGACACTAAATTTTATGAAAATCGTTGGAGCCGTTTTCGAGATCCCGATAATATATATATATATATATATATATATATATATATATATATATATATATATATATATATAAGAATTGCTCGTTTAATAGTATAGGATAATTGAGTTACAGTCATACTGCCAAATATTGAAAATTGGATATACTTATAAATAAAATTGATGTGTCTATCTCTTATATCGAAATAACTACCTTTTGTAATGAACTATGATGGTTTTTTTCGCATTTTTTTATAGAATAAGGGTTACAAACGAGCACACAGTCCACCTGATAGTAAGTGGATACTGTGGCCTATAGACATCTACATTTATCCTCGATTAAGAATCTAAATGCAGATGCTTTTTTACCCCTGAGGTTTGAGGTGGTTCGTTTTCTTTTTTAGGCTAGTATTCTGTGATAGTGAGGTCCTACCCCGGTCGAGTCTTTCATACAACTAGTGTAGCGTGGCCCTACCACGTATATACGCATGCCGTTAAATAAGAATAACCATCCTTAAAAAAATTCCAGAAGTAATTTAGGTTATATTTTATTTGAAAAACTTTTATTATATAAAAATTTATTAAAAAAAATATTTGAAGCCATGCGGATTGCTCTTTGTTTAATAAAATATGAACTACTTGTTTACTCACACATATACTAAATACTGTTTATAAGTTAATTAAAAAATATTAACAACAAAAAATAGTGTGAATAAGTATGTTTTTTTATAACGAATATTTTTTACGCGGACACAACACATTGAATAAAACTATTTGTACAGATTTCATCGCGTTTAATTAACTTGTTTTTAATTCCATGTCATGAAATAATGTAGGTAGTGTGATATTTTTTGTTTATTCCGAGCTTGTTCGTGTATTTGTGAAGTCGTGAATGTAATCATCGAGTATCTTTTGGATTTCTTTGACGATTTTTTTTGTCTGGACTTATCTGTTAGTACTTGTTTGACTCGGCTTTTGTTTTATGTACTTCATGATTTTGGTTTCTTTGATATCGGACAGATATAGAATCACATTTTGTATCATACTAGTTTCGAGATATTTTAGCCGTTGTACATAATAAATCTACCCGATAGGCTATCAGTGATAAGAATAACAGCATTTCAAAATTCAAATATACGTCGATAAATGGTCATTAACCTCATGACAGTTGACAGGTAACATCAAAACGACATCAATTCGCCATTAGTGTTGCAGTTTTTGGTAAGAATAAAATATTAACACCACTGAAATAGGATCAAATTCTTGGAATTGAATGACCAAAAGTGCTATAATATATTATTTTAATTTATTTTCCTACTTGTACGAAACCCGACCTACGCTTCATAGAATTTCGGACCGTCTCCTTTCGCAAGTATGAATATCCAGACGAGCGCTACAAATGTTTGTAAGACACTACACCACCGAGCTGTATAAACGTCCTAATGTTAATTTTAATCTTATGTAAATTTGAATACTGATAAATTCTAAAATGAAATTCTTTTGAATAAAATATTTCTGTTTTATTGCTAGTAAAGAATTTCTCAATGTTAAAATATCTAAAACAAGAATTTTGTTAGTAAAATTCTCAAAGAAGGTATATGACGAACAAGGATTCTTTTCGCTTTTGTGACACAGCGAGGTTGTATTAAAATTGAAATAATATAAATGGACGGTCATAAATTTCAATAAAATAATATTTTTTGTGTCGGAATTTATTAGCCTTTTTGTAACTGAAATTTATTATAATTTAATTTGCCGTGTTGTGGCGGTTGAGAATATCCACTACCCCATATCTTCCCGTGGGTGTCGTAAGAGGCGACAGAGGGACACAGAAAGGAGATGGGCAGCAGCATCTTCCTAATAACAACAATAACATAATAAAAAACTGCGGTTGCCAACCCGCTTGCCAAGCGTGGCAACTATGGCAAATATCCCCCCATGAGCAACGACGCAAACAAACGGCCTCCAATCCCCGGCGGCCCCGCTATTCCTGGCTACGGTGGCGACCATGGTAACGGCGGGGCAGGGGGTGCTAAGAATCTCCGGTGGAGGTTCGGTTGCCACCTACGACGACTCGACCTGGCAACGTATAACGCACGCACCCTGAGGACTGTCGAGAAGATACTGGAGCTGGAAGAAGAGGTAGACAAGTTGCGCTGGCATATTATTGGATTATCTGAGGTCTGAAGAGAGGGGGAGGACACGGTAATCCTCGAGTCCGGCAACTTGTATCTATCACCGGAAGGGCGACCATCTGTCCCAAGGAGGTGTCGGATTTATCATCCACAAGTCTCTCGTCATCAACGTTGTAAAGATTTGGAGTGTGTCGTCGAGGGTCGCGTACCTGATACTCAGAATCACCAAACGGTATTCGCTGAAGGTCATACAGGTCTACGCACTAACCTCGGCACATCCCATGAGGAGGTGGAGGAAATAAATGAGGATATTTTTAGAGCCATGCGTTCCTCCAAAACCCACTACACGGTGTTGATGGGAGATTTCAACGCAAAAATAGGCACAAGAGAAGGTGGTGAGCTTAAGTTAAGGAAATTTGGAGTAGGGCAACGGAACCATAGGTCCCAGCAGCTGGCTGACTTTATGGAGAAAGAGGGAATCTTTATGATGAACTCTTTCTTACCCAAGACGGTTTGACAAAAACTGGGATTGACTTCATTATGACGACCAGACGCCAACTATTCAGTGATGTCTCAGTGATCGCAAGGGTGAATGGTTAGAGGCACACTGAACCTAAACGTTAAGTTGGAGAGGTCTCGTCTAATGAAGTCAACGCTCCGTCCCTTTCGTGCTCTAATACAGAATCCCGAAACCTTTCAGCTTGAGTTACGTAACCGCTTTCAGTGCCTAGAACATTGCAATGCAGTGAATGATATGAATGACAAGCTCGTGGAAACTGTCCATGCGGTCGGAGCTAAGTTCTGCAAGACCCACCGCAGAAGAATACAAGAACTCTCCGATCACACTCTTAATCTCATGACTATTAGACGGCAGATGAGACTGCAATCGTCAACAGATTTGACGGCACACAGGCAGCTGAACAGACAGATCTCCAAATGCATGCGGCAAGACCTACGCAACTTTAGTACGGCTCGTATAAAAGAAGCGATCGAGCGGAACCAGGGCTCCAAAGTCTTTGCCAGAGATCTGCCTGTCAAAAAGAGCCAACTGTCAAAGCTGAAGACTGAGTGTGGCAGCATCGTTTCCGGGACACCTAAGATTTTGAGTCAGATTAAAAGGTTCTATGGGCAGCTGTACACATCATCGTTGGAGCCACACGCAAGTGTGAGTAACAATCCAAGAACAAGTCTTACCCGACACTATTCCGATGATATCCTGGACGTCAGTCTGAGCGAGATTAGAATGACGAGGATGAAATTACAGCGGAGCTTCTGAAAGCGGATGGTACACCGGTACTTGAAGTACTTCAGAAGCTCTTCAGTTCCGTCCTCCATGGTGGCACTACTCCGGAGGCATGGAGAAGAAGTGCGGTGGTCTTGTTCTTTAAGAAAGGCGACAACGCTCTCTTGAATTACTACAGACTGAATTCCCTTCTGAGGCGCATCTACGTGCTGTTTTCTAGAGTCATTACAAATCGTCTCGCACGCAGACTCGACGACTTCCAGCCTCCCGAACAAGCCAGTTTCCGAAAAGGCTTCAGTACCATAGACCACATACATACCCTGCGGCAGATTGTACAGAAGACCGAAGAGTACAATCTGCCACTTTGCCTGGCATATGTGGACTATGAGAAAGCCTTTGATTCCGTCGAAATTTGAGCGGTGCTACAGTCCCTTCAGCGGTGCCAAGTTGACTGTCGGTATATCGAAGTGCTGAAGTGTTTGTATAATAGGGCTACGATGGCTATCCGAGTACAGAACCAGAGTTCGAAACCTATCTAACTGCAGAGGGATGTAAGACTGGGTAATTTTCTATCCCCGAAACTCTTCACCGCTGGGTTGGAAGATGTTTTCAAGCTACTGGACTGGAAAGGATACGGTATTAACATCAATGGCGAGTACATCACTCACCTTCAATTTGCCGACGATATAGTCCTTATGGCAGAATCGCTGGACAACCTTAGCACTATACTCAATGATCTCAATGGTGTCTCCCAACATATAGGTCTTAAGATTAACATGGACAAAACAAAGATCATATTTAATATCCATGTCACACCTATGCTGGTAATCTTTGTGAGCGCTAAGCTCAAAATTATTGACGAGTACTTTTACCTAGGACAAATAGTCCGACTAGGTAAGTCCAACATCGACCGAGAGGTCAATCGACGGATTCAACTCGGCTGGGCAGCATTCGGGAAATTACGACACATCTTCTGGTCAGGTATACATCAAACTCTAAAAACTAGGTTTTTCACCCAGTGCGTGTTGTCAGTGATGACTTACGGATCTGAAGCTCTTCTATCGTTCAGTTGTAATTCATTAATAAAACTTCATTCAATATTTTTTCTCCCTTAAGAGTAGACATACTTCGTCAAATAATATGAAGCTTATCACCTTTAGTAAGAAAATAATCATTAAATTTTGTTCATAAATACGAAGAAACAAAAGTATGCACCGTCGGATTGAGAACCTTCTTTTTCAAATTCAGCTAAAATATTATTTAAATACGTCTTCACTTAAACTAACGTTGAAAGCAAATAAATGACGCAGTTTATTAAACTTGGATATAAAGTCCTCCTCACACTGTTGAATGCTTTATTATATTGCTTTCACTCCTCAGAATTAAAAATAATAAATTAAGTACAATCAAAAAATTAAAAGTTAAAGAGTAACTAAGATAACCAACCGCCGTAAAGAGGTTTACTAAAAACAGAAACATTTTATACCCTTAAAAATATTACTCCCACAATTTAGAGGAATTTAACGACATCTCATATGTCAAAATCCATCAAGCCGTTTATGTTACAGAGCATGCGAAAAAAAGGAACATACGATGAAGAAGAGACATAACATGAAAAACATTACCCTCCTTCTGGATCAGTCGGGTAAAAACTCGTATTCTGAATAAAATGCTTTTAAACCGTTGTTATGCTTAAACATTTCTACACATGCGGTTGGTCACTTTTGGCTGGGATCCATGCTGTAGTGAACGCAGCCAGTTTAGCAATAGAAAATAGTGTTTACTAAATTGAACAACATTAACGGTTTGTATTACTCCTTGATATTTTCGGTGCATTTGTTTCAGTTTCCTAATCGCTAATATGCCACCTTAGTCCTTAGAAGTGACAACGCATCTTTTCCCTTGTAAGCTTAAAATATTTGTGATACAATTGGCTAATGATTTCAAGGTTCACATTTAATAATTTCTTGTTAATCTTTTCACATGTGCTTCACTTTCTAATTAAGAAATAATAGCGTTTAATTAGATAGGAAAGGGGTGACAAACAAGCACACAGTTCACCTGATGGAAATTGGATTCTGTGACTCGTAGACATCTTCATCTATACTCGATTGAGAATCAAAATGCAGAAGCGTTGTCATCCCTGAGGACTAATATGGAATGTCTGGTATCCGGTAAAATCGTTCTTCGGAACTCTTCACTCATAGTACAAAACGCAGCAACATTAATCTGCTTGTTTACACACGTATTCTGTGAGTGTTGTCCTCACCCGATCGAGCCGACCCATTCGTGTTACAATCATAATGTTACGAGCTTGAGGTTCGTGACAATAAAAATTGCCGATAGAATTACCTAAATTAACACTTTAATTTACTTTATACAAATTAAAGTTAAAAACACTATTAATTAAACACACTAATTCACTTAATTCCGCTCCGAAGCTTCGCTTGTGTTGCCGAGTTCAACTCTGCCCCGATCGCATCTTGCAGCGCCTATTTATTTAAATTAGCAAAGAAACATCCCGAATATTCAGGTAAATGCGCGCAAAGGGACGAGTGTGCGAGTATAGACTTTCCAGAAACTTAGTTCTTCGGATGGCGCTGTCGGTTGAGAGATCTGTGATGTCATTCTCTGCAAAGCTCCCCTCGCTCTCGTTCCTGACCTGTTCCTGTTCCCTAGATGGCGCTAGTTGACTTATTCACACAACACTGCCCCCTCCTAAGACATGCTCGTCCCGAGCATTATCGGTCCCATAATAACGCGCCAAGCGATCCACATGGACAATCTTAGGAGTCCCTCTTGCGCCTTTCTGTGTCCGGTAGGTCACATCGTTGATCCTGGTTACAATCCGGTACGGGCCGTCCCATTTATCTTGAAGCTTAGGAGATTTCCCTTTGCTGCGGACTGAATTGTGCAACCACACTTATGAATCTTCGTTGAACCCTTTATTGTTCATTTTGCGGTCATACCGGGTTTTCATTTTCTCAGACATTTGCTGGCCCGATTGTCTGACGTGCTCATAAATGTCATTCATTTTGTTCCGCAAGTCATTTGCATAATCGGTTATACTGCGTGGGGCATCAGGTGGTATCCCAGTGATCAGGTCTGCAGGCAGCCGTAATTCCCTTCCAAAGTTTGCGAAAGCTGGTGTCACTGCTGTACTTTCGTGAACAGAACTTCGATATGACAACAAAAACGGTTGTATGTGCTTGTCCCAATCTCGTTGCCGATTGTCTACAACTTTTGCTAGGTACCCCTCCAATGTCTGATTAAATCGTTCCACCATTCCATCAGATTGCGGGTGATAAGAAGTCGTTCTTGTTTTATGAGTACCCATAACTCGGCAAGTTTCCTGGAATATTTGAGACTCAAAATTCCTTCCTTGATCGCTGTGAATCTCTAAAGGTACTCCAAAACGACAGAAGACTTCATGAACTAGTTTATCTGCAACTGTTGAAGCTTCTTGATTTGGAATGGCGAAGACTTCTGGCCACTTAGTGAAGTAATCGATCACAACCATGAAATACTTGTTACCGCTTTCACTCTCCGGAAACGGCCCCGCCACGTCAATGGCTATTCTCTCCCATGGTGCACCAACATTGTACAACTTCAATGCACCTCTACTACGAGTCTGAGGTCTCTTTACAGCCGCACAACTTGTACATTTGCGACACCAGTCCTCGACATTGTTTCGACAGTGGACCCAGTAAAACCGTTCTCGGATCTTCAGTAGAGTTCGTTTAACTCCCAGATGGCCTCCTGAATAATCATTATGGTACAGCTGTAGAACATCCGGTACTTTAGCTTTAGGGACAACCATTTGGAAATGACAGCTGTCTCCCCGAACATTTTCCCATTTACGGCACAGAACTCCATCCTGAAGCAGCTAGCTGTCCCACTGGGCCCAATAGCTTTTAGTGGTCGAACTCATCGCTGAAACGTCGCTCCACTTGGGCTTGGGAGCACTGGCCTTCATCCATTCCAGGATCGGCTTGGTGTCCGGATCTTCCTGCTGTGCACGTTGTAAGCTATCCTTCCACTCGTTGCTGAGGTGGTCTGCCCTGAGCATCCTCACGGATACCACTTCCTTACTCTCTTGCCTAATACAATGTTTGCAATCTTCAGGACAAGGTCTTCTTGGCAATGCATCTGCGTTGCCATGAGATTTCCCGTTGCGATGTTCGATCTCAAAGTCGTATTCCTGCAGTAGTTCAATCCACCTCGCAACTTGTCCTTCTGCATTTTTAAACTGCAATAGCCATTTTAGTGCAGCATGGTCAGTTCGTAAGTGAAATTTTCGCCCCAGAAGATATTTGCTAAAATGCTGCAACGACTTTACCACAGCTAGCAATTCGCGTCTTGTGACACAGTAGTTCCTTTCCGGTTTTGACAACGACTTGCTGAAGTACGCTATCAAGACCTCTTGGTCACCATTCTGTTGAGACAACACACAGCCAAGTCCTATATCACTTGCGTCTGTGTCAACTATAAATTCTTTGCTTGCGTCAGGGTATCCCAAATTAGGTGTTTTGCACAGACGGTCCTTGAGCTCCTGGAATGCGATATTGCAACTTTCATCCCAGCAGAAATGTCGCTTCTCCTCGGTTAGCTTGTGCAGAGGTTTGGCTATATCTGCAAAGTTCCTCACAAATCGCCGGTAATAGGAGCACAAACCCAAAAATGCTCTAACCTGCGTCTTGTCTTTTGGAACCGGCCAATCCTTGACAGCTGCGATTTTCTCCGGATCCGTGCGGATACCTTCTTCCGACACTACATACCCCAAAAAGTTGACTTGCCGTTTGAATAGTGAACATTTCGTCGGACTCAGCTTGAGATTGGCACTCTGAATCTTCATGAGCACGCGTCCCAGGTTTTCAAGGTGTTCCTCAAACGTAAGGCCCACGATGATGATGTCATCCAAGTAGACCAGACAGGCATCGCCAATTAGCCCGGTAAGTACAAGTTCCATCAGCCTTTCAAACGTTGCTGGAGCATTGCACAACCCAAACGGCATTACTTTGAATTGCCACAGACCCTTTCCCGTCGAGAACGCAGTTTTTTACTTGTAGTTAGGGTCAATTTCAACTTGCCAGTAGCCACTTTTTAGATCCAGCGTGCTAAACCATTTTACTCCTGTAAGCATGTCCAACGTGTCATCAATTCTTGGCAAGGGGTAGCTGTCCTTCTTTGTAACGTCGTTCAGACGGCGGTAATCAACACAGAACCGCATGCTGCCATCCTTCTTCTTTACCAGCACCACGGGTAAACACCATGGACTAGATGAAGGTTCAATAACACCATCCTTCACCATTCCCTCAATCATGGTTTCCACTTCCTTTTCACGTGCTACCGGCAATCTTCTTGGCCGCTGACGGATAGGCAATTCCTCTCCTGTGTTTATTTTGTGTTGAACTAAGCCAGTCTTTCCTATGTCAGCATCGTTTGACGAGAATACATCGGCGTACTTGAGTAACAACTTCTTCGCCTTGAACAATTCGTTCGGGGAGAGAACACTGCGACAGTCTTCCAAAAGTGTGGTCACTCTCGTTTCTGAATCCTTGCTGGGGGTCCCACTCGATATATATTGGCACCAACGTAACCAATCCACTTCCTCACAAGTGCCAACCAGTGTGCCTTTTTCTATAATCTGTTCCCGGTCGCAAAGGTTCAGCACACGTATTCTTGAGATGTCAGTGGTTCTGACCAAGGTTCGAGCTACTTTCCATGGAAGGTCATTGTTTACCCTTTCCACAAGTACACAACGGTGAGCTTGCCCAGCGTTTCGGGGAAGACTAACCGGAACAATCGTTTCCGATCTCGGCGGAAGAACAATCTTCTTAATGCTGTACACGTTTCCTGGTAACGCACCTTCCATAAAAAGTTCCTCCTGTCCACATTTCAAAACACCTTGCTTAACGTCGATCTCACAACAATTATTCCTCATAAAGTCTAGGCCTAGGATGCAGTCGTCCATTATATCAGCCACGATGACATTATGCAGGTAGATCACGTTGCCAAGCTTCAACTCCATCTCCTTCTCTCCACGGACGGGTATACGCTGACCGGTGGCTGTTACCAAATTAATGCGTTCACGGTTGTATGCGGAGTCCCCAAGGAACTGACTTATAAGTTGGGAACTAACAACCGTACGAGAGGCTCCAGTGTCTATGGTCAGTTTACACGGCATTCCGTTGACCTCGCCCTTGATGATTAGACTGTTCCCATCATGGGTTTGTGAGATCGAGATCCTTGGGGCTCTTTTAACATCAGCCAGCACCCGCCCCGCAGTTCTGACTTTTACTCGTTTCCCTGCTGCTGCTGGGTGGTGCTGTTGGCCGCACTACCCTCCTGGGATCGTTCACCTTCCCTTTCTAGGGTTCGCTTAGGGCAGCTGGATCGAAGATGGCCCTTTTCCCCACAGCCATAGCACCTTAGGCTGTATCCTTTGTTGCGGTCGCGAACAGTAGCTGCTGCAACCTCCCTGACGCGATGGGAACGATGATCCTGCCGCACGGCTTCCACTTCCAGTGCATGGGCCTAGGCGTCCTTAAGCGTCTCGTGGTGCCCGAGCCTCACAGCAGCTCTGACTTCCAGGTCGCGGATGCCGTCGATGAATGTCTGCACCAGGTTCCCTTCAATGAGCGCAGGTACAGACCGGTATGCTTTTTGCACCAGCTTCTCCACTTCTAGAGCCCACTGCTGCAGGTTTTCGTTGATGCTCTGCACACGATCTTTAAGCTGCGCACGAAAGACGTGTTCCAGGTGAGCGTCGCCATATCTCGCCTCCAATGCCTCAAGGAGTTGCTCATAAGTCACTTCCTCACCGAGAGCTTTCAGAACTGTTAAGGCCTGGTCGCGCAGGCCTAGTGTGAGAGCAGCCATGGCCTGACTTTTATTCCAGCCGTTCGCTTTCATAACAGCCTCGAACTGGATTTTGTAGGCTGACCAGGAAGAAGTCCCGTCGAACGATGGCACCTTGAACCCACGTAGCGAAGGTGCTGAAGCTACTACGGGAGCTGTAGTTCCATCCCCAAGTTTGAGTTCATTCAGCGTTTTCTTCACGTCAGCCATCACGTTGTCAACCCGATTGTTCACATGGTTGATTCGGGTTTCATGTTCTTCGATTCGGGTTTCAGCTTCCGACAGACGGTTGTCGTGTTGAGCAACCCTATCCTTCACCTGCCTTATCTTTTTCCCAAAGGTAGCGTGTTGGTACTTCATGAGGAGCATCTGTTCTTCCGACCGACGAGCCTGTTCCTCCTGCCGGCGGGCCTGTTCCTCCTGCCGGCGGGTCTGTTCCTCCTGTCCGCCCGCAGATGCTGCAGCATCACCATCAGAGCACCTAAGTCAGGTGCCACAGACGTAGAAGCTGCTGACGGACTGGCTTCCGTGGCCGGCGGCTGGCCCTCAGACATCTGCGGCGTTGCACCACCAAATCTCCTCTGGTCCGTCTCCTGCTGGCGTTGACTTCGGGTACGAACACCCTCCGTTTCCTCCTTAGGTAAAATCGGCATTATTTTATCCCTTTTCTGACACCAAAGCTTGAGGTTCGTGACAATAAAAATTGCCGATTGAATTACCTAAATGAACACTTTAATTTACTTTATACAAATTAAAGTTAAAAACACTAATAATTAAACACACTAATTCACTTAATTCCGCTCCGAAGCTTCGCTTGTGTCGCCGAGTTCAACTCTGCCCCGATCGCATCTTGCAGCGCCTATTTATTTAAATTAGCAAAGAAACATCCCGAATATTCAGGTAAATGCGCGCAAAGGGACGAGTGTGCGAGTATAGACTTTCCAGAAACTTAGTTCTTCGGATGGTGCTGTCGGTTGAGAGATCTGTGATGTCATTCTCTGCAAAGCTCCCCTCGCTCTCGTTCCTGACACTAGATGGCGCTAGTTGACTTATTCACACAACAACAATATAGTTGTGGCCTGGCTGTACCACGTAAAACTTTATTATTTCTCATCAGGTATCCCTTTATTTCACTTTTACAACTAATACCTGTTATATCACTTTAAAATTTTGTTTGTGTTCGAGAGGTGTTGGCAATTTATGATTCCATGTAGTTTAATGTATAGGAAGCTTTGAATAACTATGCACGAGTATTAGAGTGAGTGATGAACAAATGTTAAATCTAAATGTTAAATAAAAAAATTATTTTACTATGGGACAAGGTAAAAACTCATCGTATTATAGTATTCCCAATAAAGTAAATGTCAAGTTTTTTTTGCTAAGTTTGAAGTTTTCGTTATGTTTGTTTTTATTGTGTGTATCATTACTTGTCATTACTCGATTTTTAAAGTTAGAAATGAGTCAATATAAACGCAAAATGTAATAATTCTTCGGACGAAACTGATTTCAAATTGACATTACCAGCCTGTAAATATAAGACACCATTAAAATACCCTTAGAACAATTCAGATATTCTGTGCCAAAGTACGGTTTAGTAACTTTTTTCAAATATACACGCTATCCTTAGAATCGCATATAGTGGAATGCGAAATTGATTTATTCAGAAAAAAATGGTGATTTATTCGAAGAATAAACTCATCTCCAAATGTACTCTCTTTTTATCGAATCCGCCCTAAATGATAGACATCTACATCTATCCTTATTAAGAGTCAAAATGTAGATGCGTTATCAGCGTTGAGGACTTACATGAAATGCATAATTTTCTGTAAAGGGTCTTCGTTTCTCCGCACTCACTATACGTAACAAAACAGTAAATAATTTACGATTTTAAATAAACCCTACGACTACAACCTTAAACAAAAGATGATTTCGTATTCCATACTAATATTTTCTGTTCTCACATATTTAGTAAATATTTTTCTTACGAAACACAATTTAGAGCTTAACTAAATCAATAATTAAAACTATAATATTTACGATTAAAACTAATTATATACAATATAAAAGAAGAAACTATAATATAGAAAATCTAAAACTAAAAATTTTAATAGTCTAAAAGACCTGTTTCCCGTGGTATGGTGCCAAGAACGCTGGCTGCGTTTCCTCGCTGAATAGCTATACTTAGCCTTTGAGCGAGGAATGAACCAGCCCTCTTATCACCAGCAGCGACGACCAGTCGTGGATACAGTTCCTTTAGAAATTTCACTGCACGCGGACCCCACGGACCGATAGTCTCTACAGCAAATGGCACAAATATTTCGTCACTTCTCAAAGACTCATATTTGCGCCATTTACTAAATTCGGCTGCCTCTGATGCCACTCCGGCTCTAAAAGAGGTACCCTTGAGATGAAAGACCGCCAAAGTGTCAACGCAGGAAGCATCCCACACTAGGGCTTTACCTCTCTCCCAAGGGACCAAATTCATACCGTCTGGCCTCCTGCCATCGTCTCTAAATATCCCGCAAGGCTCTAAAACCGAGGGGACATTTGTGGAGAGAAGAGCCCTTCGGAGGATTTCGTTCAAAGAACCGTGACGGGAAAACCTACCTAATTAAAACGATACACTGCGTTTCATTACATGTTAAATCGATACCAGAGAAATTGGACCGTTAATACGCAATATTTTTTCATTAGTTGCTCCATCTATTCACAATTATTTGTTGGGTCATTTGTGTTACAGCCTGTGGTTTAATTTATAGCCAAAGTATTTAATTAACAACCCGCAGCTATGGCCAACAATAACGTTGTTAAGTGTCCTTAATTTTATTGTGACTGCGATAGTTATTTTCGATAATTAGCTCTATTGTATAGATTCATTTATTTTGTTTAATTGTACGAGTCGTATCAATTCTATCATTGCCTATTTTTAAACTTAATAAGGGTAATGTTTAATTAATAAAGGTGTTTTTTTATTTTAAAAACGATAATTACAGCACTGTTTAAAAGAGGGAATAAAAGAACGCCTGGAAACCCTCTCCCCTGTGATCCCTACAATATTTCTTCGAGCACCGCCATACTATATCTAACCAAAATTTGCAGAGATATAACTATTTAAAATTGGTATAGCAGTCATTTTGTGTCACGCCTTTTTTAGTCATGTACGCACCTATATGTCGCAAAAATATTGCATTGTCACATAAGTCGTCCGCCGTACTGAATTTAAAATAACGTCACTATAATTATTGTATTTCACTCACCAATCCCTTTCATTTGATATCCATATGATAGGGGTTGCTGTGAAAATCACAAGTCGCTATTTTGTAAAGTCCACTATATTAATATTATAGTTTTCTTCCGCGTACGACCTCTCTATGAAATAGTTTACCACCGGCGATTTTTCCGGACCGATACGACCTGAGGACCTCCAATAAAAGAGCTTACTCCTTTCTAAAGCGCCGGCAACGCACCTGCAATTCCCCTGATGTTACGGTTGTTAATGGGCTGTAGTAGTCACTTAACATCAGGTGAACTGTATGCTCGTTTGCCCCCTCTTCTATAAAAAATATGGAATGGTAATGTCGTCGAAAATATCCTTGACTGTGCCCGGTCCATAAGCACAATATCATGCTTATTCGCAAGAATAGTCCTGTATGTGATTATGGCCCTGGTGTGAAATTCTGGCTACTAGGTTGTGCCTATGCAAGTAATCAGAGTTAAAAAGCGCCGAATAACCGCAGATGACATTTCTAAGTGACTCGCTGGA
The DNA here is from genome assembly GCA_036936625.1 of Parnassius smintheus behrii. NCBI lineage: Eukaryota > Metazoa > Arthropoda > Insecta > Lepidoptera > Papilionidae > Parnassius > Parnassius smintheus. The sequence continues at coordinate 4,863,358 of JAUPFT010000006.1, forward strand.
ATAACGACAAGCTCGACAGATGTCAACGGTGCCATCCTTTAGGATGTATCTCCGATAGTTGTTGGTCTTAATAACATGATCCTATATTGCACAGACAAAACCTTCGGTTTCCTCAAAGAGGTCAACGAAACGTAGGCAGTTGAGAGAGGCGACTGAATCTAAGAAAGACTCATGAAGAGCTTTACAGAACCTCCCGTGGAGCTCTTTCTCTTTCCATATGGTCTCGCGTTCAGAAATGGTATGTACTGATGGGTCCTGCCATTACTCGTTGGATAAGGGTAGAGGGTTAAGCCCTTAATCACAAGTAAATACGTCATTATAGAATGGATTACCCGATCTCATCAGGAAGTAATTACGTCTTCTTCATGGCTGGCATAGCTTTTTAAGTGCGCTCACCATGCTTTTGCGGCAAGTATTGCCTCATTACTAATGATCTCGGATGACGCATTCTATGAGAAGTCATGGTAGTGCGGACTTTTCTATCTAGGTAGTTAAGTTCATTCTGAGTCCAACTTAGTATTCCAAACGTATAAATGTGGACAGGAATAACCCAACTACTATATTCATGTGTCTTATTCACACCGAACAAAATGCTGTTTAGCACTATGGTCAAGCGTGCGTAAAATACGTCGCAAACTGATTGTTTCATACCCGCCTTATCGATATCGATGTTCTGTGACATACCCAGGTATCAGTAGGTTTCGGAATGAACCAGCCCTCTTATCACCAGCAGCGACGACCAGTCGTGGATACAGTTCCTTTAGAAATTTCACTGCACGCGGACCCCACGGACCGATAGTCTCTACAGCAAATGGCACAAATATTTCGTCACTTCTCAAAGACTCATATTTGCGCCATTTACTAAATTCGGCTGCCTCTGATGCCACTCCGGCTCTAAAAGAGGTACCCTTGAGATGAAAGACCGCCAAAGTGTCAACGCAGGAAGCATCCCACACTAGGGCTTTACCTCTCTCCCAAGGGACCAAATTCATACCGTCTGGTCTCCTGCCATCGTCTCTAAATATCCCGCAAGGCTCTAAAACCGAGGGGACATTTGTGGAGAGAAGAGCCCTTCGGAGGATTTCGTTCAAAGAACCGTGACGGGAAAACCTACCTAATTAAAACGATACACTGCGTTTCATTACATGTTAAATCGATACCAGAGAAATTGGACCGTTAATACGCAATATTTTTTCATTAGTTGCTCCATCTACTCACAATTATTTGTTGGGCCATTTGTGTTACAGCCTGTGGTTTAATTTATAGCCAAAGTATTTAATTAACAACCCGCAGCTATGGCCAACAATAACGTTGTTAAGTGTCCTTAATTTTATTGTGACTGCGATAGTTATTTTCGATAATTAGCTCTATTGTATAGATTCATTTATTTTGTTTAATTGTACGAGTCGTATCAATTCTATCATTGCCTATTTTTAAACTTAATAAGGGTAATGTTTAATTAATAAAGGTGTTTTTTATTTTAAAAACGATAATTACAGCACTGTTTAAAAGAGGGAATAAAAGAACGCCTGGAAACCCTCTCCCCTGTGATCCCTACAATATTTCTTCGAGCACCGCCATACTATCTCTAACCAAAATTTGCAGAGATATAACTATTTAAAATTGGTATAGCAGTCATTTTGTGTCACGCCTTTTTTAGTCATGTACGCACCTATATGTCGCAAAAATATTGCATTGTCACATAAGTCGTCCGCCGTACTGAATTTAAAATAACGTCACTATAATTATTGTATTTCACTCACCAATCCCTTTCATTTGATATCCATATGATAGGGGTTGCTGTGAAAATCACAAGTCGCTATTTTGTAAAGTCCACTATATTAATATTATAGTTTTCTTCCGCGTACGACCTCTCTATGAAATAGTTTACCACCGGCGATTTTTCCGGACCGATACGACCTGAGGACCTCCAAGAAAAGAGCTTACTCCTTTCTAAAGCGCCGGCAACGCACCTGCAATTCCCCTGATGTTACGGTTGTTAATGGGCTGTAGTAGCCACTTAACATCAGGTGAACTGTATGCTCGTTTGCCCCCTCTTCTATAAAAAATATGGAATGGTAATGTCGTCGAAAATATCCTTGACTGTGGCTGGTCCATAAGCACAATATCATGCTTATTCGCAAGAATAGTCCTGTATGTGATTATGGCCCTGGTGTGAAATTCTGGCTACTAGGTTGTGCCTATGCAAGTAATCAGAGTTAAAAAGCGCCGAATAACCGCAGATGATATGCCTAAGTGACTCGCTGGAATAACGACAAGCTCGACAGATGTCAACGGTGCCATCCTTTAGGATGTATCTCCGATAGTTGTTGGTCTTAATAACATGATCCTATATTGCACAGACAAAACCTTCGGTTTCCTCAAAGAGGTCAACGAAACGTAGGCAGTTGATAGAGGTGACTGAATCTAAGAAAGACTCATGAAGAGCTTTACAGAACCTCCCGTGGAGCTCTTTCTCTTTCCATATGGTCTCGCGTTCAGAAATGGTATGTACTGATGGGTCCTGCCATTACTCGTTGGATAAGGGTAGAGGGTTAAGCCCTTAATCACAAGTAAATACGTCATTATAGAATGGATTACCCGATCTCATCAGGAAGTAATTACGTCTTCTTCATGGCTGGCATAGCTTTTTAAGTGCGCTCACCATGCTTTTGCGGCAAGTATTGCCTCATTACTAATGATCTCGGATGACGCATTCTATGAGAAGTCATGGTAGTGCGGACTTTTCTATCTAGGTAGTTAAGTTCATTCTGAGTCCAACTTAGTATTCCAAACGTATAAATGTGGACAGGAATAACCCAACTACTATATTCATGTGTCTTATTCACACCGAACAAAATGCTGTTTAGCACTATGGTCAAGCGTGCGTAAAATACGTCGCAAACTGATTGTTTCATACCCGCCTTATCGATATCGATGTTCTGTGACATACCCAGGTATCAGTATGTTTCGGCCTCGGAAATGGTCTTTAAGTTAATGGGCATAGATAAATTTATACCCTTAGAGTTAGCAACCCTTTCCCTTTCAGCATGGAGGACCGCACACTTATCCGTCTCCAGCTCCATACGAATAGAATTGCTAAAATCACAAGTGATGTTTAGCAATTCCATAAGGTCGGAGCGTCTGGAAACTAATAACTTGAGATCATCCATATAGAAAATGTAGGTCACTTTTGTACCTCCTTTCCGAAGCTGGAATCCCAATTCCGGACCCCATAGTAAAAAAAATTCCAGCTTATTTGCGAGCACGACTTCAGGCAAGTACTTGTATTACGGCAATTTCTGGTCAGCAAGACCGTATTTCAGAACGTTCTCGTTCGTTAAAGAATTCTGGCTACTAAGTTGTGCCTGTCAGGCTCTCTCACTCAGGCTTGGGAGCGACTTCTGGTTGAGAGTCTCGTGAAACTGTCGGGCGAGCTTAGTGAGACACATAAACGAAACCCTTCAGCCAGTAGTGATGCAGCCCGTCAAGTCCCGGGCTTTTCGAGTTCGGGGCGCTACGGACGGCCTTAGTTACGTCATTTGGCATTATGATGATGGGTCCATGGGCGTAATACTCGCACACTAGCTAGCCATACCCTCCATCCGATGGTCCTTGCTGTGGTTTAAGGAATCTGAATACGGGCCGCGCCAGAATGAAACAGTGTCGGCCTGATTCGATGCTGGGCCCGTATCACTTAACAATGGTCGCTCCAATGATTCATAGAGTCTTGTCTGATTACTCTGGAAGAGACAATTTTGGTTTCACTGTATCGATCGCTCGATATATCGCCCAATCCGCTTTCCCCAAGCAACGATTATCTGCTTCAGATCAGCGCTCCGTCATTTTTTGTATTATATCCGATTGGGACAAACTGACATTTATCCCAGCAAACGCCATCCTGACGGTGCGCAAAATCCTTGCCTGTTATTGCCTGACCTGAAGTATATCAGTCTGCCGAAGAGGGCCCTAGCCTTTGCGATATGTTCCTCAATTCTTATTCTCCAGGCTGGGATAGTGCTACTTTATTCAGTAGTGCGCCTATAATACGGCAGACTACCAGTGCGGCGCCTAAAAGCATTGAGTCCGTCTCGCAAAACTCCCGACTGGCTTCCAAAAAGGTCACCAGCATTCGGTTCAGAGCCCTCACGACAGCCCGATTCCGCTTGCTTAGGGCTATGCGGGGAATTCGCGGTTGATTTTCGAGAGGAGTCTCTTCAATGTTCTCCTCATTTGTTCTATTTCTAGTTTCTAGGCGACTGTTCCATCATCATTTGAATCAACCACTACTTGGGTATTCACGGCGGCAGCTACGTGTGCGGGTTGCTCTGCAATTTGTGGCACCGCATTCTCCGAGAGGTAGCAGCCTCACTTTGTAGCCGTACGAGTTTGGCGCCATCAAATATATTTGAGCGTAAAATATATCGAACTTGGTCTGCCAGGTTTTGCTCTGTGATGGTTATAAATGGCTCCAGCTCTGAAACAAGACAATGCTTCCTAGCCCCAAACCGAAAAACCTCCAACTTCTCTCCCTTTCGCCCTAAAATACGCCCACAATGCATTTGTATTCATTTTGATAGTCCATCGCATGCGGCGTACTCCACCAGAGGCGGGTGCCAATTGCTGGGCCTGTGAAAACCCTGCTTACACCAAGCAAGCTGGGGGGATGGTGGATGCGAGGGGCTGCTGGGTAGCCGTGTATCACCTCGCACTCGGCTGGCGGTTCGCATGCTGTTGCGTCCAGCGCCCGCTCCAGACGCGCTCTGGCGACCTCCAGTTAGTGGACCTTTGCGCGTTCTATTATATTCCATCTTCCATATTTTGGGCGTGAATTAACGGGAGACACCCAGGCCCGGCACAGCGCTCACACCTGTTGGCAAGGCGTTGACTGACTGCACTGACGTAGCAGTTTTGTTACTTTACTGTTCCGTCAGTGGGCCGAGCCGGAAAGCTACGGTGGAAGTGGGTTAAATATCAATTTCAATGAACAAACATACAAGTGAAGTTAAATAAAAGCTTTTGAAAATTGCGTGAGATGTATACAATACGTGTGATACAGATAAACGCGAAAATATAACAATTTTTAAACGAGTTTTTGAAGCCAAGTTTAACATCGGCTACAAATGTCTGCAGCACTCGAATTTTTTTTTGAAAATAAGTTTAAAGTATAAGGATGAACAGGTCACTTAAAATCCGCAAATAACACTCTAAAGCATTTTATAAAATCAGAAAGCAGAAGCAAGACCAATCTTTGGTACGCCTCGTAACGCGAAGCGTTTGCTGCCGCCACGTCTTTGTCAAACAATTTTGTGGCCTTTAAATGCCTCTATCACGATCATATTTTACTTATAATATAATAGTACCCGGTTAACCGAGCTTTGCTCGGTATTTTTCTCTCGGTTTTTTTAATTCGTGTGTTTTGGAAATTATATTTAGATACAAATTACATACTGATGAATATTTTTTGATCTTAGCGACATAATAGAAAAAACTGAACTGGTTCTTTGAACAAGAAATCGTGAGTGCAATTAGTTTAATTTAAATTTTCGTGTGTTTAAAAATACTAGAAAAGGGCTCGAAAAATAGATTTTCTCAAAAAAGAAAGGAACTTGAAAAAAAAAATTAAAAAAAGTCGGCGGTCGGTCTGGGCTCGAACCATGGTATTACGATTTTGTGACCGCCCAATATATCAATTAAGCTATTTGTAATCATTAATAAACTGTCAAAATTTACCTTCTTATTCTAACGATATTGTAGCAGTTTTTCATTGCCTAAAACACTGACAAAATAACATTATCTAAAAATAAATCCTAGCTAGATCGATTTATTGCCCCCGAAACTCCCTGGACACTAAATTTAATGAAAATCGTTAGAGCCGTTTCCGAGATTCCCATTATATATATAAGAATTGCTCGTTTAAAGTTATAGGATGAGTAGTATATCAACAAAATAATCTAATTAATCCATCATTTTACGTTTCATAAAAAATGATGATTTTCTTATAAGATAAACTTTTATCTTATAAGAAAATCATCATATTAAATAAATAATTTGCCTTGAAATCTTTTGAAGTGTTATTTTTAGTAAACCCCACGAAACTTAGGTGTTTTAAAGTCCTTTTTTATACGCCTTTGCGACGAAATGATATTTTTAAATCATAGATGCAACAATCAAATGTAATAAATAATTAAATGTAAAATATATTTTTTATTTTACTTATATAATAATAAAACACCTAGCAACACGATGCGCCCCGCACTGAACGACGATGCGGGTGTGATATAGACGTAGTATTTAATCGGGACGCATTTTTAATTTATTATCATAAAAATAATACATATTTCTAAAAAGTAACCAAACCAAATTATTTTATTTTGTATTGCAAAGCAGTAGATATTTTTTTTGTATTCCTTTGATAAACAATGAAGGAGTAAAGTGGTTTCGGTGGTCACGGTTCTTTGAACGAAATCCTCCGAAGGGCTCTTCTCTCCACAAATATCCCCTCAGTTTTAGAGCCTTGCGGGATATTTAGAGACGATGGCAGGAGACCAGACGGTATGAATTTGGTTCCTTAGGAGAGAGGTAAATCCCTAGTGTGGGATGCTTCCTGCGTTGACACTTTGGCGGTCTTTCATCTCAAGGGTACCTCTTTTAGAGCCGGAGTGGCATCAGAGGCAGCCGAATTTAGTAAATGGCGCAAATATGAGTCTTTGAGAAGTGACGAAATATTTGTGCCATTTGCTGTAGAGACTATCGGTCCGTGGGGTCCGCGTGCAGTGAAATTTCTAAAGGAACTGTATCCACGACTGGTCGTCGCTGCTGGTGATAAGAGGGCTGGTTCATTCCTCGCTCAAAGGCTAAGTATAGCTATTCAGCGAGGAAACGCAGCCAGCGTTCTTGGCACTATACCACGGGAAATAGGTCTTTTAGACTACTAAAATTTTTAGTTTTAGGTTTTCTATATTATAGTTTCTTCTTTTATATTGTATACAATTAGTTTTAATCGTAAATATTATAGTTTTAATTATTGATTTAGTTAAGCTCTAAAGTTGTGTTTCGTAAGAAAAATATTTACTAAATATATGAAAACAGAAAATATTAGTATGGAATACGAAATCATCTTTTGTTTAAGGTTGTAGTCGTAGGGTTTATTTACCCTACATGCAACGCTTGGCTGGCGGGGAAAACGGCTTGTTTGGGAGGCTGGATGTCATGGAGTCTACGTAAGAGGTGATTCGTAAAGACTCTTGAAAACAGCACGTAGACGCGGTTCAGACAGGAAATCGGCCCGCAGTTCGTTAAGAGAGCGTTGTTGCCTTTTTTGAAGAACAAGACTACCACACTCCTACTCCACGCCTCCGGAGTACAGCCACCATGGAGAACGGAATTGAAGAACTTCTGAAGGACTTTAAGTACCGGGGTTCTACCCGTTTTCAGAAGCTCCGCTGTAATTCAAAGACTGAGACCTTGCCGTTTTTAAAATGGTTGGAAAGCCATTCTAATATCGCTCAGACTGACGTCCGGAATATCATCGGAGTAGTGTCGGATACGACTTAGGGGAACTATTTTAACAGTACTCATATAAATTATTAAAGAACACATGTTTTTCAATGAAAAAGAAGTAAATAGGGAGCCGTACGATGTAATTTTTAAGCTACTAACAAAATTACCCGGTCAGGATACGTCAATTTTTGCGGGAGTTATTGTGTACCAAAACAGCGTACAGACATCCAGACGTCCACGTAAAATATTTTTAAGCTATTGCATAGCTTCTATCGCGGGCCTTGAGGGCGGGAAAATCCAGAAATTTCGTAACGAAAAAAACCTCACGCTCTCCGACGGGCACGGAGGTGTGGCTTGAAGGCCGTGCATTGTCTAACGATGGTCTAACGTCGTTTCTTTTCCTCAGTCTTTGTTGTCTTTGTCGAAGAGTTTTGAAATTTTGAATATGAATGAACAAAGTGCATTTATTATTAAGGCTGCTCTCTCGCAAAAAGCTTGAAAAAAGCGTGCAGATGAACCAACTTTTCGTCGACACTTACAGAGAAATTACATATGAAAAAAATAGCTAGTAATCTACATGATCTGATACGTAATTTGGTTTAGCCATAATTTTTCTATCGGTGTCACATAATAAATAAAAAAATACCCAAATCACCTCCAAATCATTGAGAAGAAACCACTTTACTCCTTCATTGTTTATCAAAGGAATACAAAAAAAATATCTACTGCTTTGCAATACAAAATAAAATAATTTGGTTTGGTTACTTTTTAGAAATATGTATTATTTTTATGATAATAAATTAAAAATGCGTCCCGATTAAATACTACGTCTATATCACCCCCGCATCGTCGTTCAGTGCGGGGCGCATCGTGTTGCTAGGTGTTTTATTATTATATAAGTAAAATAAAAAATATATTTTACATTTAATTATTTATTACATTTGATTGTTGCATCTATGATTTAAAAATATCATTTCGTCGCAAAGGCGTATAAAAAAGGACTTTAAAACACCTAAGTTTCGTGGGGTTTACTAAAAATAACACTTCAAAAGATTTCAAGGCAAATTATTTATTTAATATGATGATTTTCTTATAAGATAAAAGTTTATCTTATAAGAAAATCATCATTTTTTATGAAACGTAAAATGATGGATTAATTAGATTATTTTGTTGATATACTACTCATCCTATAACTTTAAACGAGCAATTCTTATATATATATATATATATATATATATATATATATATATATATATATATATATATATATATATATATATATATATATATATATATATATATCGGGACGCATTTTTAATTTATTATCATAAAAATAATACATATTTCTAAAAAGTAACCAAACCAAATTATTTTATATTGTATTGCAAAGCAGTAGATATTTTTTTTGTATTCCTTTGATAAACAATGAAGGAGTAAAGTGGTTTCTTCTCAATGATTTGGAGGTGATTTGGGTATTTTTTTATTTATTATGTGACACCGATAGAAAAATTATGGCTAAACCAAATTACGTACCAGATCATGTAGATTACTAGCTATTTTTTTCATATGTAATTTCTCTGTAAGTGTCGACGAAAAGTTGGTTCATCTGCACGCTTTTTTCAAGCTTTTTGCGAGAGAGCAGCCTTAATAATAAATGCACTTTGTTCATTCATATTCAAAATTTCAAAACTCTTCGACAAAGACAACAAAGACTGAGGAAAAGAAACGACGTTAGACCATCGTTAGACAATGCACGGCCTTCAAGCCACACCTCCGTGCCCGTCGGAGAGCGTGAGGTTTTTTTCGTTACGAAATTTCTGGATTTTCCCGCCCTCAAGGCCCGCGATAGAAGCTATGCAATAGCTTAAAAATATTTTACGTGGACGTCTGGATGTCTGTACGCTGTTTTGGTACACAATAACTCCCGCAAAAATTGACGTATCCTGACCGGGTAATTTTGTTAGTAGCTTAAAAATTACATCGTACGGCTCCCTATTTACTTCTTTTTCATTGAAAAACATGTGCTCTTTAATAATTTATATGAGTACTGTTAAAATAGTTCCCCTAAGTCGTATCCGACACTACTCCGATGATATTCCGGACGTCAGTCTGAGCGATATTAGAATGGCTTTCCAACCATTTTAAAAACGGCAAGGTCTCAGTCTTTGAATTACAGCGGAGCTTCTGAAAACGGGTAGAACCCCGGTACTTAAAGTCCTTCAGAAGTTCTTCAATTCCGTTCTCCATGGTGGCTGTACTCCGGAGGCGTGGAGTAGGAGTGTGGTAGTCTTGTTCTTCAAAAAAGGCAACAACGCTCTCTTAACGAACTGCGGGCCGATTTCCTGTCTGAACCGCGTCTACGTCTATTTTCAAGAGTCTTTACGAATCACCTCTTACGTAGACTCCATGACATCCAGCCTCCCAAACAAGCCGTTTTCCCCGCGAGCCAAGCGTTGCATGTAGGGTAAATAAACCCTACGACTACAACCTTAAACAAAAGATGATTTCGTATTCCATACTAATATTTTCTGTTTTCATATATTTAGTAAATATTTTTCTTACGAAACACAATTTAGAGCTTAACTAAATCAATAATTAAAACTATAATATTTACGATTAAAACTAATTGTATACAATATAAAAGAAGAAACTATAATATAGAAAACCTAAAACTAAAAATTTTAGTAGTCTAAAAGACCTGTTTCCCGTGGTATGGTGCCAAGAACGCTGGCTGCGTTTCCTCGCTGAATAGCTATACTTAGCCTTTGAGCGAGGAATGAACCAGCCCTCTTATCACCAGCAGCGACGACCAGTCGTGGATACAGTTCCTTTAGAAATTTCACTGCACGCGGACCCCACGGACCGATAGTCTCTACAGCAAATGGCACAAATATTTCGTCAGTTCTCAAAGACTCATATTTGCGCCATTTACTAAATTTTTTTTTTTTTTTTTTTATAGAATAGGGTGACAAAACGAGCACACAGTCCACCTGATGGTAAGTGGTTGCTGCGGCCCATAGACATCTACATCTATCTTCCATTACGAATCAAAATGCAGATGCGTTGTCACCCGTGAGGACTGAGATGGAATGCCTCATTTCCAGTAAAAAGGGTCTCCGGTTCTCTACACTCACCATACGAAATACAGCAGCATTAAGCTACTATTTCACGCTGGTATTCTGTGAGAGCGTGGTCCTTCCCCGGTCGAGCCGACCCATTCGTGCTACAACTATACTACTAATATAATTGCAGCATGGCTCTACCACGTAAAAAATTCGGCTGCCTCTGATGCCACTCCGGCTCTAAAAGAGGTACCCTTGAGATGAAAGACCGCCAAAGTGTCAACGCAGGAAGCATCCCATACTAGGGCTTTACCTCTCTCCCAAGGGACCAAATTCATACCGTCTGGTCTCCTGCCATCGTCTCTAAATATCCCGCAAGGCTCTAAAACCGAGGGGACATTTGTGGAGAGAAGAGCCCTTCGGAGGATTTCGTTCAAAGAACCGTGACGGGAAAACCTACCTAATTAAAACGATACACTGCGTTTCATTACATGTTAAATCGATACCAGAGAAATTGGACCGTTAATACGCAATATTTTTTCATTAGTTGCTCCATCTATTCACAATTATTTGTTGGGTCATTTGTGTTACAGCCTGTGGTTTAATTTATAGCCAAAGTATTTAATTAACAACCCGCAGCTATGGCCAACAATAACGTTGTTAAGTGTCCTTAATTTTATTGTGACTGCGATAGTTATTTTCGATAATTAGCTCTATTGTATAGATTCATTTATTTTGTTTAATTGTACGAGTCGTATCAATTCTATCATTGCCTATTTTTAAACTTAATAAGGGTAATGTTTAATTAATAAAGGTGTTTTTTTATTTTAAAAACGATATATAATAAAAGAACGCCTGGAAACCCTCTCCCCTGTGATCCCTACAATATTTCTTCGAGCACCGCCATACTATCTCTAACCAAAATTTGCAGAGATATAACTATTTAAAATTGGTATAGCAGTCATTTTGTGTCACGCCTTTTTTAGTCATGTACGCACCTATATGTCGCAAAAATATTGCATTGTCACATAAGTCGTCCGCCGTACTGAATTTAAAATAACGTCACTATAATTATTGTATTTCACTCACCAATCCCTTTCATTTGATATCCATATGATAGGGGTTGCTGTGAAAATCACAAGTCGCTATTTTGTAAAGTCCACTATATTAATATTATAGTTTTCTTCCGCGTACGACCTCTCTATGAAATAGTTTACCACCGGCGATTTTTCCGGACCGATACGACCTGAGGACCTCCAAGAAAAGAGCTTACTCCTTTCTAAAGCGCCGGCAACGCACCTGCAATTCCCCTGATGTTACGGTTGTTAATGGGCTGTAGTAGCCACTTAACATCAGGTGAACTGTATGCTCGTTTGCCCCCTCTTCTATAAAAAATATGGAATGGTAATGTCGTCGAAAATATCCTTGACTGTGGCTGGTCCATAAGCACAATATCATGCTTATTCGCAAGAATAGTCCTGTATGTGATTATGGCCCTGGTGTGAAATTCTGGCTACTAGGTTGTGCCTATGCAAGTAATCAGAGTTAAAAAGCGCCGAATAACCGCAGATGATATGCCTAAGTGACTCGCTGGAATAACGACAAGCTCGACAGATGTCAACGGTGCCATCCTTTAGGATGTATCTCCGTTAGTTGTTGGTCTTAATAACATGATCCTATATTGCACAGACAAAACCTTCGGTTTCCTCAAAGAGGTCAACGAAACGTAGGCAGTTGAGAGAGGCGACTGAATCTAAGAAAGACTCATGAAGAGCTTTACAGAACCTCCCGTGGAGCTCTTTCTCTTTCCATATGGTCTCGCGTTCAGAAATGGTATGTACTGATGGGTCCTGCCATTACTCGTTGGATAAGGGTAGAGGGTTAAGCCCTTAATCACAAGTAAATACGTCATTATAGAATGGATTACCCGATCTCATCAGGAAGTAATTACGTCTTCTTCATGGCTGGCATAGCTTTTTAAGTGCGCTCACCATGCTTTTGCGGCAAGTATTGCCTCATTACTAATGATCTCGGATGACGCATTCTATGAGAAGTCATGGTAGTGCGGACTTTTCTATCTAGGTAGTTAAGTTCATTCTGAGTCCAACTTAGTATTCCAAACGTATAAATGTGGACAGGAATAACCCAACTACTATATTCATGTGTCTTATTCACACCGAACAAAATGCTGTTTAGCACTATGGTCAAGCGTGCGTAAAATACGTCGCAAACTGATTGTTTCATACCCGCCTTATCGATATCGATGTTCTGTGACATACCCAGGTATCAGTAGGTTTCGGAATGAACCAGCCCTCTTATCACCAGCAGCGACGACCAGTCGTGGATACAGTTCCTTTAGAAATTTCATTGCACGCGGACCCCACGGACCGATAGTCTCTACAGCAAATGGCACAAATATTTCGTCACTTCTCAAAGACTCATATTTGCGCCATTTACTAAATTCGGCTGCCTCTGATGCCACTCCGGCTCTAAAAGAGGTACCCTTGAGATGAAAGACCGCCAAAGTGTCAACGCAGGAAGCATCCCACACTAGGGCTTTACCTCTCTCCCAAGGGACCAAATTCATACCATCTGGTCTCCTGCCATCGTCTCTAAATATCCCGCAAGGCTCTAAAACCGAGGGGACATTTGTGGAGAGAAGAGCCCTTCGGAGGATTTCGTTCAAAGAACCGTGACGGGAAAACCTACCTAATTAAAACGATACACTGCGTTTCATTACATGTTAAATCGATACCAGAGAAATTGGACCGTTAATACGCAATATTTTTTCATTAGTTGCTCCATCTATTCACAATTATTTGTTGGGCCATTTGTGTTACAGCCTGTGGTTTAATTTATAGCCAAAGTATTTAATTAACAACCCGCAGCTATGGCCAACAATAACGTTGTTAAGTGTCCTTAATTTTATTGTGACTGCGATAGTTATTTTCGATAATTAGCTCTATTGTATAGATTCATTTATTTTGTTTAATTGTACGAGTCGTATCAATTCTATCATTGCCTATTTTTAAACTCAATAAGGGTAATGTTTAATTAATAAAGGTGTTTTTTATTTTAAAAACGATAATTACAGCACTGTTTAAAAGAGGGAATAAAAGAACGCCTGGAAACCCTCTCCCCTGTGATCCCTACAATATTTCTTCGAGCACCGCCATACTATCTCTAACCAAAATTTGCAGAGATATAACTATTTAAAATTGGTATAGCAGTCATTTTGTGTCACGCCTTTTTTAGTCATGTACGCACCTATATGTCGCAAAAATATTGCATTGTCACATAAGTCGTCCGCCGTACTGAATTTAAAATAACGTTACTATAATTATTGTATTTCACTCACCAATCCCTTTCATTTGATATCCATATGATAGGGGTTGCTGTGAAAATCACAAGTCGCTATTTTGTAAAGTCCACTATATTAATATTATAGTTTTCTTCCGCGTACGACCTCTCTATGAAATAGTTTACCACCGGCGATTTTTCCAGACCGATACGACCTGAGGACCTCCAAGAAAAGAGCTTACTCCTTTCTAAAGCGCCGGCAACGCACCTGCAATTCCCCTGATGTTACGGTTGTTAATGGGCTGTAGTAGTCACTTAACATCAGGTGAACTGTATGCTCGTTTGCCCCCTCTTCTATAAAAAATATGGAATGGTAATGTCGTCGAAAATATCCTTGACTGTGGCTGGTCCATAAGCACAATATAATGCTTATTCGCAAGAATAGTCCTGTATGTGATTATGGCCCTGGTGTGAAATTCTGGCTACTAGGTTGTGCCTATGCAAGTAATCAGAGTTAAAAAGCGCCGAATAACCGCAGATGACATGCCTAAGTGACTCGCTGGAATAACGACAAGCTCGACAGATGTCAACGGTGCCATCCTTTAGGATGTATCTCCGATAGTTGTTGGTCTTAATAACATGATCCTATATTGCACAGACAAAACCTTCGGTTTCCTCAAAGAGGTCAACGAAACGTAGGCAGTTGAGAGAGGCGACTGAATCTAAGAAAGACTCATGAAGAGCTTTACAGAACCTCCCGTGGAGCTCTTTCTCTTTCCATATGGTCTCGCGTTCAGAAATGGTATGTACTGATGGGTCCTGCCATTACTCGTTGGATAAGGGTACAGGGTTAAGCCCTTAATCACAAGTAAATACGTCATTATAGAATGGATTACCCGATCTCATCAGGAAGTAATTACGTCTTCTTCATGGCTGGCATAGCTTTTTAAGTGCGCTCACCATGCTTTTGCGGCAAGTATTGCCTCATTACTAATGATCTCGGATGACGCATTCTATGAGAAGTCATGGTAGTGCGGACTTTTCTATCTAGGTAGTTAAGTTCATTCTGAGTCCAACTTAGTATTCCAAACGTATAAATGTGGACAGGAATAACCCAACTACTATATTCATGTGTCTTATTCACACCGAACAAAATGCTGTTTAGCACTATGGTCAAGCGTGCGTAAAATACGTCGCAAACTGATTGTTTCATACCCGCCTTATCGATATCGATGTTCTGTGACATACCCAGGTATCAGTATGTTTCGGCCTCGGAAATGGTCTTTAAGTTAATGGGCATAGATAAATTTATACCCTTAGAGTTAGCAACCCTTTCCCTTTCAGCATGGAGGACCGCACACTTATCCGTCTCCAGCTCCATACGAATAGAATTGCTAAAATCACAAGTGATGTTTAGCAATTCCATAAGGTCGGAGCGTCTGGAAACTAATAACTTGAGATCATCCATATAGAAAATGTAGGTCACTTTTGTACCTCCTTTCCGAAGCTGGAATCCCAATTCCGGACCCCATAGTAAAAAAAATTCCAGCTTATTTGCGAGCACGACTTCAGGCAAGTACTTGTATTACGGCAATTTCTGGTCAGCAAGACCGTATTTCAGAACGTTCTCGTTCGTTAAAGAATTCTGGCTACTAAGTTGTGCCTGTCAGGCTCTCTCACTCAGGCTTTGGAACGACTTCTGGTTGAGAGTCTCGTGAAACTGTCGGGCGAGCTTAGTGAGACACATAAACGAAACCCTTCAGCCAGTAGTGATGCAGCCCGTCAAGTCCCGGGCTTTTCGAGTTCGGGGCGCTACGGACGGCCTTAGTTACGTCATTTGGCATTATGATGATGGGTCCATGGGCGTAATACTCGCACACTAGCTAGCCACACCCTCCATCCGATGGTCCTTGCTGTGGTTTAAGGAATCTGAATACGGGCCGCGCCAGAATGAAACAGTGTCGGCCTGATTCGATGCTGGGCCCGTATCACTTAACAATGGTCGCTCCAATGATTCATAGAGTCTTGTCTGATTACTCTGGAAGAGACAATTTTGGTTTCACTGTATCGATCGCTCGATATATCGCCCAATCCGCTTTCCCCAAGCAACGATTATCTGCTTCAGATCAGCGCTCCGTCATTTTTTGTATTATATCCGATTGGGACAAACTGACATTTATCCCAGCAAACGCCATCCTGACGGTGCGCAAAATCCTTGCCTGTTATTGCCTGACCTGAAGTATATCAGTCTGCCGAAGAGGGCCCTAGCCTTTGCGATATGTTCCTCAATTCTTATTCTCCAGGCTGGGATAGTGCTACTTTATTCAGTAGTGCGCCTATAATACGGCAGACTACCAGTGCGGCGCCTAAAAGCATTGAGTCCGTCTCGCAAAACTCCCGACTGGCTTCCAAAAAGGTCACCAGCATTCGGTTCAGAGCCCTCACGACAGCCCGATTCCGCTTGCTTAGGGCTATGCGGGGAATTCGCGGTTGATTTTCGAGAGGAGTCTCTTCAATGTTCTCCTCATTTGTTCTATTTCTAGTTTCTAGGCGACTGTTCCATCATCATTTGAATCAACCACTACTTGGGTATTCACGGCGGCAGCTACGTGTGCGGGTTGCTCTGCAATTTGTGGCACCGCATTCTCCGAGAGGTAGCAGCCTCACTTTGTAGCCGTACGAGTTTGGCGCCATCAAATATATTTGAGCGTAAAATATATCGAACTTGGTCTGCCAGGTTTTGCTCTGTGATGGTTATAAATGGCTCCAGCTCTGAAACAAGACAATGCTTCCTAGCCCCAAACCGAAAAACCTCCAACTTCTCTCCCTTTCGCCCTAAAATACGCCCACAATGCATTTGTATTCATTTTGATAGTCCATCGCATGCGGCGTACTCCACCAGAGGCGGGTGCCAATTGCTGGGCCTGTGAAAACCCTGCTTACACCAAGCAAGCTGGGGGGATGGTGGATGCGAGGGGCTGCTGGGTAGCCGTGTATCACCTCGCACTCGGCTGGCGGTTCGCATGCTGTTGCGTCCAGCGCCCGCTCCAGACGCGCTCTGGCGACCTCCAGTTAGTGGACCTTTGCGCGTTCTATTATATTCCATCTTCCATATTTTGGGCGTGAATTAACGGGAGACACCCAGGCCCGGCACAGCGCTCACACCTGTTGGCAAGGCGTTGACTGACTGCACTGACGTAGCAGTTTTGTTACTTTACTGTTCCGTCAGTGGGCCGAGCCGGAAAGCTACGGTGGAAGTGGGTTAAATATCAATTTCAATGAACAAACATACAAGTGAAGTTAAATAAAAGCTTTTGAAAATTGCGTGAGATGTATATAATACGTGTGATACAGATAAACGCGAAAATATAACAATTTTTAAACGAGTTTTTGAAGCCAAGTTTAACATCGGCTACAAATGTCTGCAGCACTCGAATTTTTTTTTAAAATAAGTTTAAAGTATAAGGATGAACAGGTCACTTAAAATCCGCAAATAACACTCTAAAGCATTTTATAAAATCAGAAAGCAGAAGCAAGACCAATCTTTGGTACGCCTCGTAACGCGAAGCGTTTGCTGCCGCCACGTCTTTGTCAAACAATTTTGTGGCCTTTAAATGCCTCTATCACGATCATATTTTACTTATAATATAATAGTACCCGGTTAACCGAGCTTTGCTCGGTATTTTTCTCTCGGTTTTTTTTAATTCGTGTGTTTTGGAAATTATATTTAGATACAAATTACATACTGATGAATATTTTTTGATCTTAGCGACATAATAGAAAAAACTGAACTGGTTCTTTGAACAAGAAATCGTGAGTGCAATTAGTTTAATTTAAATTTTCGTGTGTTTAAAAATACTAGAAAAGGGCTCGAAAAATAGATTTTCTCAAAAAAGAAAGGAACTTGAAAAAAAAATTAAAAAAAGTCGGCGATCGGTCTGG
This sequence comes from Parnassius smintheus behrii, assembly GCA_036936625.1. Lineage (NCBI taxonomy): Eukaryota > Metazoa > Arthropoda > Insecta > Lepidoptera > Papilionidae > Parnassius > Parnassius smintheus. Next base: position 4,881,165 of record JAUPFT010000006.1, read on the forward strand.
GCTCGAACCATGGTATTACGATTTTGTGACCGCCCAATATATCAATTAAGCTATTTGTAATCATTAATAAACTGTCAAAATTTACCTTCTTATTCTAACGATATTGTAGCAGTTTTTCATTGCCTAAAACACTGACAAAATAACATTATCTAAAAATAAATCCTAGCTAGATCGATTTATTGCCCCCGAAACTCCCTGGACACTAAATTTAATGAAAATCGTTGGAGCCGTTTCCGAGATTCCCATTATATATATATATATATATATATATATATATATATATATATATATATATATATATATATATATATATATATATATATACATATATATATATATATATATATATATATATATATATATATATATATATATAAGAATTGCTCGTTTAAAGTTATAGGATGAGTAGTATATCAACAAAATAATCTAATTAATCCATCATTTTACATTTCATAAAAAATGATGATTTTCTTATAAGATAAACTTTTATCTTATAAGAAAATCATCATATTAAATAAATAATTTGCCTTGAAATCTTTTGAAGTGTTATTTTTAGTAAACCCCACGAAACTTAGGTGTTTTAAAGTCCTTTTTTATACGCCTTTGCGACGAAATGATATTTTTAAATCATAGATGCAACAATCAAATGTAATAAATAATTAAATGTAAAATATATTTTTTATTTTACTTATATAATAATAAAACACCTAGCAACACGATGCGCCCCGCACTGAATGACGATGCGGGGGTGATATAGACGTAGTATTTAATCGGGACGCATTTTTAATTTATTATCATAAAAATAATACATATTTCTAAAAAGTAACCAAACCAAATTATTTTATTTTGTATTGCAAAGCAGTAGATATTTTTTTTTGTATTCCTTTGATAAACAATGAAGGAGTAAAGTGGTTTCGGTGGTCACGGTTCTTTGAACGAAATCCTCCGAAGGGCTCTTCTCTCCACAAATATCCCCTCGGTTTTAGAGCCTTGCGGGATATTTAGAGACGATGGCAGGAGACCAGACGGTATGAATTTGGTCCCTTGGGAGAGAGGTAAAGCCCTAGTGTGGGATGCTTCCTGCGTTGACACTTTGGCGGTCTTTCATCTCAAGGGTACGTCTTTTAGAGCCGGAGTGGCATCAGAGGCAGCCGAATTTAGTAAATGGCGCAAATATGAGTCTTTGAGAAGTGACGAAATATTTGTGCCATTTGCTGTAGAGACTATCGGTCCGTGGGGTCCGCGTGCAGTGAAATTTCTAAAGGAACTGTATCCACGACTGGTCGTCGCTGCTGGTGATAAGAGGGCTGGTTCATTCCTCGCTCAAAGGCTAAGTATAGCTATTCAGCGAGGAAACGCAGCCAGCGTTCTTGGCACTATACCACGGGAAATAGGTCTTTTAGACTACTAAAATTTTTAGTTTTAGGTTTTCTATATTATAGTTTCTTCTTTTATATTGTATACAATTAGTTTTAATCGTAAATATTATAGTTTTAATTATTGATTTAGTTAAGCTCTAAAGTTGTGTTTCGTAAGAAAAATATTTACTAAATATATGAAAACAGAAAATATTAGTATGGAATACGAAATCATCTTTTGTTTAAGGTTGTAGTCGTAGGGTTTATTTACCCTACATGCAACGCTTGGCTGGCGGGGAAAACGGCTTGTTTGGGAGGCTGGATGTCATGGAGTCTACGTAAGAGGTGATTCGTAAAGACTCTTGAAAACAGCACGTAGACGCGGTTCAGACAGGAAATCGGCCCGCAGTTAGTTAAGAGAGCGTTGTTGCCTTTTTTGAAGAACAAGACTACCACACTCCTACTCCACGCCTCCGGAGTACAGCCACCATGGAGAACGGAATTGAAGAACTTCTGAAGGACTTTAAGTACCGGGGTTCTACCCGTTTTCAGAAGCTCCGCTGTAATTCAAAGACTGAGACCTTGCCGTTTTTAAAATGGTTGGAAAGCCATTCTAATATCGCTCAGACTGACGTCCGGAATATCATCGGAGTAGTGTCGGATACGACTTAGGGGAACTATTTTAACAGTACTCATATAAATTATTAAAGAACACATGTTTTTCAATGAAAAAGAAGTAAATAGGGAGCCGTACGATGTAATTTTTAAGCTACTAACAAAATTACCCGGTCAGGATACGTCAATTTTTGCGGGAGTTATTGTGTACCAAAACAGCGTACAGACATCCAGACGTCCACGTAAAATATTTTTAAGCTATTGCATAGCTTCTATCGCGGGCCTTGAGGGCGGGAAAATCCAGAAATTTTATATATATAAGAACAGCACGCTTTTTTCAAGCTTTTACCGAGAGAGCAGCCTTAATATATATATATATATATATATATATATATATATATATATATATATATATATATATATATATATATATATATATATATATATATATATATATATATATATAAGAATTGCTCGTTTAAAGTTATAGGATGAGTAGTATATCAACAAAATAATCTAATTAATCCATCATTTTACGTTTCATAAAAAATGATGATTTTCTTATAAGATAAACTTTTATCTTATAAGAAAATCATCATATTAAATAAATAATTTGCCTTGAAATCTTTTGAAGTGTTATTTTTAGTAAACCCCACGAAACTTAGGTGTTTTAAAGTCCTTTTTTATACGCCTTTGCGACGAAATGATATTTTTAAATCATAGATGCAACAATCAAATGTAATAAATAATTAAATGTAAAATATATTTTTTATTTTACTTATATAATAATAAAACACCTTGCAACACGATGCGCCCCGCACTAAACGACGATGCGGGGGTGATATAGACGTAGTATTTAATCGGGACGCATTTTTAATTTATTATCATAAAAATAATACATATTTCTAAAAAGTAACCAAACCAAATTATTTTATTTTGTATTGCAAAGCAGTAGATTTTTTTTTTATATTCCTTTGATAAACAATGAAGGAGTAAAGTGGTTTCTTCTCAATGATTTGGAGGTGATTTGGGTATTTTTTTATTTATTATGTGACACCGATAGAAAAATTATGGCTAAACCAAATTACGTACCAGATCATGTAGATTACTAGCTATTTTTTTCATATGTAATTTCTCTGTAAGTGTCGACGAAAAGTTGGTTCATCTGCACGCTTTTTTCAAGCTTTTTGCGAGAGAGCAGCCTTAATAATAAATGCACTTTGTTCATTCATATTCAAAAACTCTTCGACAAAGACAACAAAGACTGAGGAAAAGAAACGACGTTAGACCATCGTTAGACAATGCACGGCCTTCAAGCCACACCTCCGTGCCCGTCGGAGAGCGTGAGGTTTTTTTCGTTACGAAATTTCTGGATTTTCCCGCCCTCAAGGCCCGCGATAGAAGCTATGCAATAGCTTAAAAATATTTTACGTGGACGTCTGGATGTCTGTACGCTGTTTTGGTACACAATAACTCCCGCAAAAATTGACGTATCCTGACCGGGTAATTTTGTTAGTAGCTTAAAAATTACATCGTACGGCTCCCTATTTACTTCTTTTTCATTGAAAAACATGTGTTCTTTAATAATTTATATGAGTACTGTTAAAATAGTTCCCCTAAGTCGTATCCGACACTACTCCGATGATATTCCGGACGTCAGTCTGAGCGATATTAGAATGGCTTTCCAACCATTTTAAAAACGGCAAGGTCTCAGTCTTTGAATTACAGCGGAGCTTCTGAAAACGGGTAGAACCCCGGTACTTAAAGTCCTTCAGAAGTTCTTCAATTCCGTTCTCAATGTTGGCTGTACTCCGGAGGCGTGGAGTAGGAGTGTGGTAGTCTTGTTCTTCAAAAAAGGCAACAACGCTCTCTTAACGAACTGCGGGCCGATTTCCTGTCTGAACCGCGTCTACGTGATGTTTTCAAGAGTCTTTACGAATCACCTCTTACGTAGACTCCATGACATCCAGCCTCCCAAACAAGCCGTTTTCCCCGCGAGCCAAGCGTTGCATGTAGGGTAAATAAACCCTACGACTACAACCTTAAACAAAAGATGATTTCGTATTCCATACTAATATTTTCTGTTTTCATATATTTAGTAAATATTTTTCTTACGAAACACAATTTAGAGCTTAACTAAATCAATAATTAAAACTATAATATTTACGATTAAAACTAATTGTATACAATATAAAAGAAGAAACTATAATATAGAAAACCTAAAACTAAAAATTTTAGTAGTCTAAAAGACCTATTTCCCGTGGTATAGTGCCAAGAACGCTGGCTGCGTTTCCTCGCTGAATAGCTATACTTAGCCTTTGAGCGAGGAATGAACCAGCCCTCTTATCACCAGCAGCGACGACCAGTCGTGGATACAGTTCCTTTAGAAATTTCACTGCACGCGGACCCCACGGACCGATAGTCTCTACAGCAAATGGCACAAATATTTCGTCACTTCTCAAAGACTCATATTTGCGCCATTTACTAAATTCGGCTGTCTCTGATGCCACTCCGGCTCTAAAAGAGGTACCCTTGAGATGAAAGACCGCCAAAGTGTCAACGCAGGAAGCATCCCACACTAGGGCTTTACCTCTCTCCCAAGGGACCAAATTCATACCGTCTGGTCTCCTGCCATCGTCTCTAAATATCCCGCAAGGCTCTAAAACCGAGGGGACATTTGTGGAGAGAAGAGCCCTTCGGAGGATTTCGTTCAAAGAACCGTGACGGGAAAACCTACCTAATTAAAACGATACACTGCGTTTCATTACATGTTAAATCGATACCAGAGAAATTGGACCGTTAATACGCAATATTTTTTCATTAGTTGCTCCATCTATTCACAATTATTTGTTGGGCCATTTGTGTTACAGCCTGTGGTTTAATTTATAGCCAAAGTATTTAATTAACAACCCGCAGCTATGGCCAACAATAACGTTGTTAAGTGTCCTTAATTTTATTGTGACTGCGATAGTTATTTTCGATAATTAGCTCTATTGTATAGATTCATTTATTTTGTTTAATTGTACGAGTCGTATCAATTCTATCATTGCCTATTTTTAAACTTAATAAGGGTTATGTTTAATTAATAAAGGTGTTTTTTTATTTTAAAAACGATAATTACAGCACTGTTTAAAAGAGGGAATAAAAGAACGCCTGGAAACCCTCTCCCCTGTGATCCCTACAATATTTCTTCGAGCACCGCCATACTATCTCTAACCAAAATTTGCAGAGATATAACTATTTAAAATTGGTATGGCAGTCATTTTGTGTTACGCCTTTTTTAGTCATGTACGCACCTATATGTCGCAAAAATATTGCATTGTCACATAAGTCGTCCGCCGTACTGAATTTAAAATAACGTCACTATAATTATTGTATTTCACTCACCAATCCCTTTTATTTGATATCCATATGATAGGGGTTGCTGTGAAAATCACAAGTCGCTATTTTGTAAAGTCCACTATATTAATATTATAGTTTTCTTCCGCGTACGATCTCTCTATGAAATAGTTTACCACCGGCGATTTTTCCGGACCGATACGACCTGAGGACCTCCAAGAAAAGAGCTTACTCCTTTCTAAAGCGCCGGCAACGCACCTGCAATTCCCCTGATGTTACGGTTGTTAATGGGCTGTAGTAGTCACTTAACATTAGGTGAACTGTATGCTCGTTTGCCCCCTCTTCTATAAAAATATGGAATGGTAATGTCGTCGAAAATATCCTTGACTGTGCCCGGTCCATAAGCACAATATCATGCTTATTCGCAAGAATAGTCCTGTATGTGATTATGGCCCTGGTGTGAAATTCTGGCTACTAGGTTGTGCCTATGCAAGTAATCAGAGTTAAAAAGCGCCGAATAACCGCAGATGACATGCCTAATTGACTCGCTGGAATAACGACAAGCTCGACAGATGCCAACGGTGTCATCCTTTAGGATGTATCTCCTATAGTTGTTGGTCTTAATAACATGATCCTATATTGCACAGACAAAACCTTCGGTTTCCTCAAAGAGGTCAACGAAACGTAGGCAGTTGAGAGAGGCGACTGAATCTAAGAAAGACTCATGAAGAGCTTTACAGAACCTCCCGTGGAGCTCTTTCTCTTTCCATATGGTCTCGCGTTCAGATATGGTATGTACTGATGGGTCCTGCCATTACTCGTTGGATAAGGGTAGAGGGTTAAGCCCTTAATCACAAGTAAATACGTCATTATAGAATGGATTACCCGATCTCATCAGGAAGTAATTACGTCTTCTTCATGGCTGGCATAGCTTTTTAAGCGCGCTCACCATGCTTTTGCGGCAAGTATTGCCTCATTACTAATGATCTCGGATGACGCATTCTATGAGAAGTCATGGTAGTGCGGACTTTTCTATCTAGGTAGTTAAGTTCATTCTGAGTCCAACTTAGTATTCCAAACGTATAAATGTGGACAGGAATAACCCAACTACTATATTCGTGTGTCTTATTCACACCGAACAAAATGCTGTTTAGCACTATGGTCAAGCGTGCGTAAAACACGTCGCAAACTGATTGTTTCATACCCGCCTTATCGATATCGATGTTCTGTGACATACCCAGGTATCAGTATGTTTCGGCCTCGGAAATGGTCTTTAAGTTAATGGTCATAGATAAATTTATGGGGTATACCCTTAGAGTTAGCAACCCTTTCCCTTTCAGCATGGAGGACCGCACACTTATCCGTCTCCAGCTCCATACTAATAGAATTGCTAAAATTACAAGTGATGTTTAGCAATTCCATAAGGTCGGAGCGTCTGGAAACTAATAACTTGAGATCATCCATATAGAAAATGTAGGTCACTTTTGTACCTCCTTTCCGAAGCTGGAATCCCAATTCCGGACCCCATAGTAAAAAAAATTCCAGCTTATTTGCGAGCACGACTTCAGGCAAGTACTTGTATTACGGCAATTTCTGGTCAGCAAGACCGTATTTCAGAACGTTCTCGTTCGTTAAAGAATTCTGGCTACTAAGTTGTGCCTGTCAGGCTCTCTCACTCAGGCTTGGGAGCGACTTCTGGTTGAGAGTCTCGTGAAACTGTCGGGCGAGCTTAGTGAGACACATAAACGAAACCCTTCAGCCAGTAGTGATGCAGCCCGTCAAGTCCCGGGCTTTTCGAGTTCGGGGCGCTACGGACGGCCTTAGTTACGTCATTTGGCACTAGCTAGCCACACCCTCCATCCGATGGTCCTTGCTGTGGTTTAAGGAATCTGAATACGGGCCGCGCCAGAATGAAACAGTGTCGGCCTGATTCGATGCTGGGCCCGTATCACTTAACAATGGTCGCTCCAATGATTCATAGAGTCTTGTCTGATTACTCTGGAAGAGACAATTTTGGTTTCACTGTATCGATCGCTCGATATATCGCCCAATCCGCTTTCCCCAAGCAACGATTATCTGCTTCAGATCAGCGCTCCGTCATTTTTTGTATTATATCCGATTGGGACAAACTGACATTTATCCCAGCAAACGCCATCCTGACGGTGCGCAAAATCCTTGCCTGTTATTGCCTGACCTGAAGTATATCAGTCTGCCGAAGAGGGCCCTAGCCTTTGCGATATGTTCCTCAATTCTTATTCTCCAGGCTGGGATAGTGCTACTTTATTCAGTAGTGCGCCTATAATACGGCAGACTACCAGTGCGGCGCCTAAAAGAATTGAGTCCGTCTCGCAAAACTCCCGACTGGCTTCCAAAAAGGTCACCAGCATTCGGTTCAGAGCCCTCACGACAGCCCGATTCCGCTTGCTTAGGGCTATGCGGGGAATTCGCGGTTGATTTTCGAGAGGAGTCTCTTTCAATGTTCTCCTCATTTGTTCTATTTCTAGTTTCTAGGCGACTGTTCCATCATCATTTGAATCAACCACTACTTGGGTATTCACGGCGACAGCTACGTGTGCGGGTTGCTCTGCAATTTGTGGCACCGCATTCTCCGAGAGGTAGCAGCCTCAATTTGTAGCCGTACGAGTTTGGCGCCATCAAATATATTTGAGCGTAAAATATATCGAACTTGGTCTGCCAGATTTTGCTCTGTGATGGTTATAAATGGCTCCAGCTCTGAAACAAGACAATGCTTCCTAGCCCCAAACCGAAAAACCTCCAACTTCTCTCCCTTTCGCCCTAAAATACGCCCACAATGCATTTGTATTCATTTTGATAGTCCATCGCATGCGGCGTACTCCACCAGAGGCGGGTGCCAATTGCTGGGCCTGTGAAAACCCTGCTTACACCAAGCAAGCTGGGGGGATGGTGGATGCGAGGGGCTGCTGGGTAGCCGTGTATCACCTCGCACTCGGCTGGCGGTTCGCATGCTGTTGCGTCCAGCGCCCGCTCCAGGCGCGCTCTGACGACCTCCAGTTAGTGGACCTTTGCGCGTTCTATTATGTTCCATCTTCCATATTTTGGGCGTGAATTAACGGGACACACCCAGGCCCGGCACAGCGCTCACACCTGTTGGCAAGGCATTGACTGACTGCACTGACGTAGCAGTTTTGTTACTTTACTGTTCCGTCAGTGGGCCGAGCCGGAAAGCTTCGGTGGAAGTGGGTTAAATATCAATTTCAATGAACAAACATACAAGTGAAGTTAAATAAAAGCTTTTGAAAATTGCGTGAGATGTATATAATACGTGTGATACAGATAAACGCAAAAATATAACAATTTTTAAATGAGTTTTTGAAGCCAAGTTTAACATCGGCTACAAATGTCTGCAGCACTCGAATTTTTTTTGAAAATTAGTTTAAAGTATAAGGATGAACAGGTCACTTAAAATCCGCAAATTACACTCTAAAGCATTTTATAAAATCAGAAAGCAGAAGCAAGACCAATCTTTGGTACGCCTCGTAACGCGAAGCGTTTGCTGCCGCCACGTCAAAGTCAAACAATTTTGTGGCCTTTAAATGCCTCTATCACGCTCATATTTTACTTATAATATAATAGTACCCGGTTAACCAAGCTTTGCTCGGTATTTTTCTCTCGGTTTTTTTAATTCGTGTGTTTTGGAAATTATATTTAGATACAAATTACATACTGATGAATATTTTTTGATCTTAGCGACATAATAGAAAAAACTGAACTGGTTCTTTGAACAAGAAATCATGAGTGCAATTAGTTTAATTTAAATTTTCGTGTGTTTAAAAATACTAGAAAAGGGCTCGAAAAATAGATTTTCTCAAAAAAGAAAGGAACTTGAAAAAAAAATTAAAAAAAGTCGGCGGTCGGTCTGGGCTCGAACCATGGTATTACGATTTTGTGACCGCCCAATATATCAATTAAGCTATTTGTAATCATTAATAAACTGTCAAAATTTACCTTCTTATTCTAACGATATTGTAGCAGTTTTTTATTGCCTAAAAACACTGACAAAATAACATTATCTAAAAATAAATCCTAGCTAGATCGATTTATTGCCCCCGAAACTCCCTGGACACTAAATTTAATGAAAATCGTTGGAGCCGTTTCCGAGATTCCCATTATATATATATATATATATATATATATAAGAATTGCTCGTTTAAAGTTATAGGATGAGTAGTATATCAACAAAATAATCTAATTAATCCATCATTTTACGTTTCATAAAAAATGATGATTTTCTTATAAGATAAACTTTTATCTTATAACCTCTCAACTGCGGACGTCTAACACTTGGACACGAAAATATCTCCGTTGACTGCGGGTGTCCAAGTACTGGACATTTTTTACCCGCTCTTTTAATGTCGAAATAAAGCATTACGCACTATGTCTAACTTATTCTGCCATATGTCGATGTGTACAGGATACAAAAGATTACCATAAAAACCCCACAACTTAAACACTTTAGTAGGATTTTTTATATATACCATCTTAATACCGCATCTGGTCCGAACTACATTCTACATCTGTGTAAGTTGATTGTTGGTTCTTGTAAGCTTACTATTAATGCGTTTCATGATAAAAAATTGTATTGTAGCCTATGCTTTTGCGCATAAAATACTGTAAACAATAGATTAAAAATTAAATAAAAATAAAATCGAAGTATTAATAAAACCTTGTTTCATCGAGAAATATGACAATTTTGTCTTTATTCAATATTTACTTACACTTATTACTTTGGGACTTTATTTAATTTATGTACTCTTTTATAGGAAATTTCATAGAGAATTCAGAAATGTATACATATTATAGTATTTGATATACCAAAATAAAGAAATTTGCGTTTAAACGGATTGCGCCCAATGCGCCGAGCTCCGCAGTCAACGGAGTATGACGGTTAGTGTCTCCGCAGCTGAAAGGATGTGAAAATCATCATATTAAATAAATAATTTACCTTGAAATCTTTTGAAGTGTTATTTTTAGCAAACCCCACGAAACTTAGGTGTTTTAAAGTCCTTTTTTATACGCCTTTGCGAAGAAATGATATTTTTAAATCATAGATGCAACAATCAAATGTAATAAATAATTAAATGTAAAATATATTTTTTATTTTATGTTCAGTAATAAACCGCAACTCGCAGATTTTATACCAAGGCACAATGATCTACAACGATCTGAGGGCCGGTGATAACCTGTAGCAACGTTGTGACGCATAACGCGCTGTTATAATCTGTGCGGACAAGAAAGGAATAAAAAGGAGGGTACGACGCGTAAGAAGATCACTATTAACCTATATCTCTTTGTGTTAACGTGGAGTGAACATATCTCTTCAAAAACTCTCAAAATAAGGACTACTCTAGAGTGTACCGTGTACAATCTGATTACTAGTGTATTCTACCGTGTGGAAGAAGCCACCAGGAGCTGTCAACGTTTGCCGATCTTGGGAAGCTGGCTAGTAAGACCGTGAGTAGTTTTTATTGTTTTCTTGGTGTAATTTTGTGATTGCGGTAACTGAACGTTTCAGGGGATATTGAATCAATACAGTCCACTACATAACCTAAACTTAATTCCCAAGCCGCCACATTTCTGGTCCTTCGAGCCGGATTTATTTAAATTAGTGATTTTCATATATAAGATTTCTACCCTTAATTAGCGTCCCGTGGACGTGTCATATATTTGAATTAAGCGTTTTTTATTTTATTTTATTGTTTAACACTTATTTAATTCGCCTTTTTCTACCTAAATTTTCATTGCTTGCGGTACGTTATAAAGTATCTAAATTCACCTTGTTGTTTTGTTCAAAATGTCGGACAAATTGCAGATAAAAAGGCAAACACTTATTTTTAAAAAGGAATACCTATTTGCTAAATTACAAAAGGTTTTCGATCTTGCGAAAACCCAAATGAATGATTCCGCACAAATCCAGAATTTCTTAGCGGATTATTCCGAATTAGAAAGTGTCCGCTCAAAGTTTGAAGAAACAGTGTTAAATATTATTGAAATAGATATATCATTAAAATCGGAGACAAGATTGTCAACCCGTGAATTAGATACATTTGATGAAAATAAGGCATGTAGATTGCAATATTTACGATTAAAACCGAGCGATCAGGCACCCATCAGTGGGAAAGATAGGATTGATGTAAGGCCGTCGTTACCTAAATTGCGATTATTCGAATTCGATGGCGATATTGAGAAGTGGTCCACATTCTACGATACATTTTTATCACTTGTTCACAATCGAGATTTCGACGAAATAGACAAGTTTCACTATTTACTCTCATGTGTTAAAGGTTCGGCGTTAAACATTGTTACAAAACTGCCTATAACATCCGCTAATTATATTCTCGTATGGCAAAGTTTATGTAATAAATATCAAGATGATCGAATACTTGTGGGTAGGTACATCGACAAAATGATAAACTTTACTCCGTTAAATAAGGATACTACCGCAAATCTTACCTTATTTATTGAAACATTCGATCACTCGTTTAAAGCCATCGAGGCGTTAAAAATAAAAAATTTGCATGACTATTTATTTTGTCATTTAGCCTTACGTGGGTTGGATGCGCATACTAGGAGACTTTTTGAACAAAATCGAGATCAAAACGCACTTCCATCGTTTTCGGAATTAATTAGTTTTGTAAATAAACAAGTTAAAGTTCTCGAACATTCATCTAATACAAGTGCGATTTCGTTACAATCAAGAAATAAGCCTACATGTAACAATTACAAAAGCAACAATAATAACTACAATAAAAGTATATCAAAAACAGTTTTAAATACTAATGTGTCAAAATATAATAAAAATAAATTTATTTGTGCGCATTGCAATCAAAATCATATGATTTACAGGTGCGATCAATTTCGTAAATTGACCGTAGATAAAAGGATTGACCGTGTCAATACTTTAAAATTGTGTCATAATTGCCTAAAAGGAAATCATGATACTTCAACTTGTAAAAGTGAGATGTCTTGTGGTGTATGTGCGTCATCACATCATTATCTATTGCATAGGGAGCCTGTGCGCGACGCGGTCTTGCCAACATCCACTAGTTTAATGAGCGCTGACTCGCAAGCGCAACAAGTACTCGTTTCGTCTCAGACTACGAGTGACTCGGAGCATTATACGATAGATACGCTTCATTACAACGACGTTCACTCGAATTACGGTGTCGTATTAGGAACGGCGCGTGTATTAGCAAATGATACGGTCAGTATCAATACTGCCGTGCAGTTATTGACTCTGGAGCTCAGAGCTCATTTATTACAACTGAGTGCGCTCAACGTTTAGGCTTACCTCGGAAAAAATGCTCGTTTAACATTTATGGCCTTGGTGGAGAGGCAGTAAAAAATCATGGAATGATTTCATGCACATTAAGGTCCCTACACACTGACTTGCCTAGTTTTAGAGTGAACATGGTCATAGTGACTAAGGTATCTGCCGATATGCCTAACGTTCGATTCCCCTCGGACGTTATTAATAAATATAAGAATTTTAATTTAGCTGATCCGATGTTTTATAAGCGCTCACGTATTGATATATTGTTGGGCAATGATATAGTTTCAGAACTTATTTATGATAAACCTTATATTATTTCATCGGATATACCAAGCGTGATCGATACCGCTTTCGGGTTTGTTGTAAGTGGTAAACTTTATTGCAATGAAAAGGACAATTTAAGAAACTATAATTTATCAGTCTCGTTTGATGAACAAGAGTCTTTAGATCAAAGGTTGCGTAAGTTTTGGGAAGTCGAAGAATTGCCCAGCAAGCCTTCGATAAATCCTTTAGAACAATTAGCAGAAGATATTTTCGTGGCTCGTTATAGCCGCACTGAGGACGGTAGCTATTCAGTGCCGTTACCATTCATACCAGACCCGCCTCCGTTGGGCGCTTCAAGGGCTGCAGCCGAGCGACGACTCTTGTTCACAGAGCGCAAGTTGAATCGTTTACCTTTATTACGGCAAGCCTATTCAGAGTTCATGTGCGAATATGAACATCTAGGGCATATGGAGCTTTATACGGGTGACACTCCGAGTAAATATGTGATACCACATCATAGTGTACTTAAGCCCAGTAGTTCCAGCACTCCTGTGCGAGTGGTGTTCGATGCCTCGGCAAAAACGTCCACGAATGTTTCGCTTAATGATATTCTACTAACCGGGCCTAATCTGTATCGAGATATTGGGGCTATAATATTGAATTTTAGGTTGTTTGAATATTGTTTGATTTGTGACGTATGCAAAATGTATCGTGCAATCAAACTGAATCCGTCGGATAGATGTTATCAACATATTTTATATCGTCATTCGCCTAATGATACCATCAACCTATATGAATCAAAGACAGTAACTTACGGCTTAAGTTGCTCGCCGTTCTTAGCTATCCGCACACTTTTACAATTAGTCCATGATGAGGGAGAACACTATCCGCTCGCTGCAACGGTTGTGCGCGAGGGCGTGTACATGGATGATATCCTATATTCTTGTAGTTCCTTGTCACAAGTATCTCAGTTACAAGATGAACTTATAGCGATGTTTAATTCCGGCGGCTTTATACTTAAGAGATGGGCGAGTAATAGCGGAAAGGTCTTAGAACGCGTTTCGTTAGAAATCCGAGAGTGTCCTGTAACATTCCTGAAAGATGGTAACGAATATTCAGTCAAGGTGCTAGGTCTGAAGTGGTTCCCTTTGACTGACTGTTTTTATTTCGCAGTAGATAAGACTGACAAAGTAACAACTAAACGTTCTGTTTTGAAATTATTAGCTTCTATTTACGACCCCGTAGGTTTTATTTCGCCGTGCATTTTCATCGCGAAAGAAATAATGCAAGATTTATGGAAGCTGGGTATAGGATGGGATGAGCAACTGCCAACTGACGTAACTAAGCGCTGGCTTAATTACGTTGATGATCTCCCGCGACTGACGGAAATTAAGATAGATAGACACATGCTGTTACCAGAACAGTCTGAATGTGAACTAGTCGCCTTTTGCGATGCAAGTTCTCGCGGTTACGCTAGTTGTGTATATGTGATCAGTCGTAATGACAGAGGTCAGACTAAAGTACGCTTGGTGATAGCAAAATCTAAAGTAGCCCCCGTCAAACCCTTAACTATCCCGAGGTTGGAATTGATGGCGTCAGTTTTGTTAAGCAGATTAATTAAATATGTCCGTGACATTTTAACTCGTGTAAAAATTAATCGTATCACTGCGTTAACCGATTCGACTATCGTATTGGCGTGGCTTCAAACAGAAGTTTACAAATTAAAGCCGTTTGTTAGTAACCGTGTTACTCAGGTATGCGAAGTGTTACCTCCGCACTTTTGGCGTCACGTTAGTAGCGAGTGCAATATGGCAGACATCTGCTCGCGCGGAGCGTCTCCGTCACAGCTCTTGGAATGCAAAGAGCAGTGGCTAAATGGCCCATCTTGGTTGTATGATGACTACTCGCAGTGGCCAATTAGAACATTTATCAACCAAGATGAAAGTAATACACCTGAAATAAAATCAAATTATTCATTAGGTTCCGTCAATTTAATCACTAATGAAAATAATTTAATAGAGGAATCTAAGTTAGAGTTCTGTGACCGAATTTTTTCCCATTTCTCTTCTTATTATAAACTGCAACGTACGTTTGCTCGAATATTGAGATGGTTCCGATTTAAATCCGATCACTCTAAGCAATCCATACTGACGACTGACGAATTGAATACCGCTCAAGACGTCTTAATTAAACTAGTACAGCGTTCATACTTTGCAAATGAAATAGATAATTTGTCAAAGGACACAAAGTACATTCCGTCGTTGAGAAAATTATCTCCGTTTATTGACGATCGCGGATACCTCTGGGTGGGGGGTCGAATAAATTATTCAGTTTTACCTTATAACGCGAAACATCCCCGTTTATTACCTAAAAATAGTAGATTTACACAATTACTTATTGAATATTTACATAAAAAATATTTACACGTAGGCCCACGCACCTTACAAAACATTATTAATCAAAACTTTTGGATCTTAGCATCCCGTCGCATTATTCGGTCAGTTTTGTCCAAATGCAAAACTTGTTTTAAACACAATCCCGTGCTCTTGCAGCCTGAGATGGCACCTTTGCCAGCAGCTCGATTGATACCTTATAAAGTTTTTGAGCATGTAGGGGTAGACCTCGGTGGTCCGTTTTTTACAAAAGAAAGTTTACGACGAAACGCTGGGATTAAACGGTCATATTTAGCATTATTTATTTGTTACTCGACAAAAGCTGTACACCTCGAGGTCTTATCGTCGTTGTCATCGGAGTGTTTCCTCGCGTGTTTAGTCAGATTTATAGCGCGACGAGGTGTGTGCTCTTTTCTTTACTCGGATTGCGGTACTAATTTTATCGCGGCTAGTAAGCATTTAACCGCAATACAAAGGTTTATGTTCGAGCAAAAAAGTAATATATTAGAGGGTTGCTCAAAGCGACAAATTATATGGAAATTTAATCCCCCCAGCGCACCACATATGGGTGGGCTCTGGGAAGCCGGAATTAAATCCGCCAAGTACCTCTTAGCGCGAGCCGTCGGAGAAAAAGGTTTGACGTTCGAGGAACTCACCACAGTGTTTTGTAAAGTAGAAGCAATTCTCAACTCGCGGCCGCTCTGCCCGTTACCAGCTAGTGATAACCCGTATGAATTTAATGTACTGACAGCGGGACACTTTCTAATAGGAAAAGCGTTAACGGCGGTACCTGAGTATAATGTAGAAGACATAACGATGAATCGATTGTCACGTTGGCAATATATTCAAAAATGTTCACAAATGTTTTGGCGTAGATGGAGTCGTGAATATTTAAATACGCTACAACAGAAAGCAAAGTGGTATTCGGATAGATCTAACATTAAAATAGGTGATCTTGTAATTATAAAAACTGATAACATACCGCCGTGCAATTGGCCTTTGGGTAGAATAGAGGCTCTTCACCCCGGCCCAGATGGGATTGTTCGTTGTGTAACGCTTCGTACCCAAAAGAGTACTTTACAGAGACCAGTTAATAAACTGAGTCCTCTTCCTTACGCAAATTAGCTTACTTGTATTAATAACCTTCTCGTTGAGACCATTCTGTGTCTCAGCGTTATCTTGATAGAGATTAAGTTAGATTAAGTTATAATTTTATCTTATTTTTTGGAGAAACCATCAAGATGGTTTCGGTGGGGGGTGTGTTCAGTAATAAACCGCAACTCGCAGATTTTATACCAAGGCACAATGATCTACAACGATCTGAGGGCCGGTGATAACCTGTAGCAACGTTGTGACGCATAACGCGCTGTTATAATCTGTGCGGACAAGAAAGGAATAAAAAGGAGGGTACGACGCGTAAGAAGATCACTATTAACCTATATCTCTTTGTGTTAACGTGGAGTGAACATATCTCTTCAAAAACTCTCAAAATAAGGACTACTTTAGAGTGTACCGTGTACAATCTGATTACTAGTGTATTCTACCGTGTGGAAGAAGCCACCAGGAGCTGTCAACGTTTGCCGATCTTGGGAAGCTGGCTAGTAAGACCGTAAGTAGTTTTTATTGTTTTCTTGGTGTAATTTTGTGATTGCGGTAACTGAACGTTTCAGGGGATATTGAATCAATACAGTCCACTACATAACCTAAACTTAATTCCCAAGCCGCCACATTTTACTTATATAATAATAAAACACCTAGCAACACGATGCGCCACGCACTGAACGACGATGCGGGGGTGATATAGACGTAGTATTTAATCGGGACGCATTTTTAATTTATTATCATAAAAATAATACATATTTCTAAAAAGTAACCAAACCAAATTATTTTATTTTGTATTGCAAAGCAGTAGATATTTTTTTATATTCCTTTGATAAACAATGAAGGAGTTAAGTGGTTTCATCTCAATGATTTGGAGGTGATTTGGGTATTTTTTTATTTATTATGTGACACCGATAGAAAAATTATGGCTAAACCAAATTACGTATCAAATCATGTAGATTACTAGCTATTTTTTTCATATGTAATTTCTCTGTAAGTGTCGACGAAAAGTTGGTTCATCTGACCGCTTTTTTCAAGCTTTTTGCGAGAGAGCAGCCTTAATAATAAATGCACTTTGTTCATTCATATTCAAAATTTCAAAACTCTTCGACAAAGACAACAAAGACTGAGGAAAAGAAACGACGTTAGACCATCGTTAGACAATGCACGGCCTTCAAGCCACACCTCCGTGCCCGTCGGAGAGCGTGAGGTTTTTTTCGTTACGAAATTTCTGGATTTTCCCGCCCTCAAGGCCCGCGATAGAAGCTATGCAATAGCTTAAAAATATTTTACGTGGACGTCTGGATGTCTGTACGCTGTTTTGGTACACAATAACTCCCGCAAAAATTGACGTATCCTGACCGGGTAATTTTGTTAGTAGCTTAAAAATTACATCGTACGGCTCCCTATTTACTTCTTTTTCATTGAAAAACATGTGTTCTTTAATAATTTATATGAGTACTGTTAAAATAGTTCCCCTAAGTCGTATCCGACACTACTCCGATGATATTCCGGACGTCAGTCTGAGCGATATTAGAATGGCTTTCCAACCATTTTAAAAACGGCAAGGTCTCAGTCTTTGAATTACAGCGGAGCTTCTGAAAACGGGTAGAACCCCGGTACTTAAAGTCCTTCAGAAGTTCTTCAATTCCGTTCTCCATGGTGGCTGTACTCCGGAGGCGTGGAGTAGGAGTGTGGTAGTCTTGTTCTTCAAAAAAGGCAACAACGCTCTCTTAACGAACTGCGGGCCGATTTCCTGTCTGAACCGCGTCTACGTGCTGTTTTCAAGAGTCTTTACGAATCACCTCTTACGTAGACTCCATGACATCCAGCCTCCCAAACAAGCCGTTTTCCGAAAAGGCTTCAGTACCATACATACCCCGCGGCAGATTGTACAGAAGACCGAAGAATACTTTGAGAAATGGTTTGATTCCGTCGAAATTTGAATGGTGCTATTGTCCCTTCAGCGGTGCCAAATAGACTGTCAGTATATCGAAGTGCTGTAGTGTTTTTTCAGTAGGGCTACGATGGTTTTCCGAGTCCAGAACCAGAGTTCAAAACCTATCCAACTGCAGAAGGGTGTAAGACAGGGTGACGTTATATCCCCTAAACTCTTCACCGCTGCACCGGACGACGTTTTCAAGCTACTGATCTGGAAAGGATATATTAACAACAATGACGAGTACATCACTTAACTTCGAATGGATATTATGTAGGTTTAGAAAGACGAAAAAGAAATTTTTGTATTATTTTGTAAGAAGGTTTTATATTCTGTTTATTTTTTCTACTGTAAATATTAGAAAACATTAATAGTTTATGAGAAATCACTAAATAAATCATTAAGAAATCATTACTTATAAATAACAATTTGAAATAAAACTAATTTCAAGCGCTTATATATTTACTTTTATTTGGTGTATATTTACGTGGTAGAGCCATGTTGCAGCTATATTATTGTTGTAGTACGAATGGATCAGCTTGACCGGGGAAGGAACGCGCCCTCACAGAATAGCAGCGTAAAATAACAGCTCAGTGCTTCTGTGTTTCATATGGAGAGAGGAGAGGACCGCAGAGTATACTAGAAACAAACATTCAATCTTGGTTCTCAGGGTTGGCAATACAATGTTCAGCTTGTTCTCAGCTAAACCACGTAAGAAGGTTAATAAATACGTAATTTAAATTTTAAATTGATAAGACAGGTCTATTTAGCTTTTTGTCAATCCATACTCACTTGTGGCATTAGTTCCTGTCCTTTCATGTTTCCTACACATCATATCAAAACAGCATACCGAACTTCTATTTAAATTAAAATCCATAGACAGGAGAACAATGGACTTAGTTTGTGTAAACCCTTAAACCAAACACGCATTTATGCACAGATTTTACATATTTTAGGACCATTTTTATATAACAAGCTAAACATGTCACTAAAGATATATAGTGTAAGTTGTAAGAAATGTAATATAACTGTAAGGGAATTTCTGAATCATTTAAATTAAAAAGACACAGAGAAGTTGCTAGAAATTTTAAAATAGGTTTGTATTAATTGTAGGTCACAAATAATTGTTATTTGGCTATTTTATTTATTACATAATATAGTTCAATTATTTAAATTATCTTGTGTCCTATATTATAAAACATATAGTGTAGTGATGGTCTGAAACACAGGAATTCAACCTAGTGCAGGCAGCAAAAACTTGAGTTTTCAATTTTTCTTTTGCACTTTCTACATTATTATTACACATTCACTACACAAAGTTTTAATTTTTATCATTGCATGTTATTTTTATAAGTCCTATTATTACTATTTTTAATTGCAATTATATTAGTTCCTCTATGTAAACATGTGTTTGAAAATTAAATAAAAATTAAAAAGAAATTATTATTAAATTAAATATACGACTGAATTTGTGTCGATTAGGAAGGTAAAGAAGCTTGACAGATGTGTACCCACGAAATCAGGGATCGACGGCGCGGAATAGGCGTCGAGGCGTGCCTTGTGCTGTACAATATGCACACAAACAAATGAATTTTGAATCGCAATGTTACCTGCGACCAAAAATGGAATCTGTTTGACAATCAGAATCGTTCAGCAAGTTGATTAGATCCTGGTTGAGCACCAAAGTAATGCCCTAAATGAAAATTTACTCCATAAAAGTAATGGTCATTGTTTGGTGGTCTAGCATTGGTGTGGTTCATTACAGGTACTTACCAAACGTGATGAGCATTACTGTAGATATTATGTACTGTGAAGAGCTGAACACAATGATGTAGAAGCTCACCCGTCTCCAGCTAGCTTTGGTCAATCCCTCGTCACCGCTGCTCGTGCATGACATTATACATTTTTGACATTACAAGAGCTGGGGTTGGAAGCTCTCCGTCACCCAACGTACTCACCAAACCTTTCGCCTATAGACTTCTAATTTTCCTTGAATCTCGATAACTTTTTGGCGGGAAATTAATTCAATACCCGAGAGGCAGTAAAAACGCCTTTGAAGAATTTGTTGCCTGCGGTCCAGCTGATTTTTTCAGGATGGGCATCAATAAACTGCCAATTCATTGACAAAGATGTATCGACCGCAAGAGTGATTACTTTCAATAGAAATAAAAAGTATTGAAAAAATACGTTAAGTAATTTCACATAAAATGGCAATTTTATGGCTAAAGACCTGATACCAAAACATATGGTAAAAATAATTACTTTTAGGAAAATTTCGATTGAACGCGACTGTTTTGGAGGGCTTCTTTATTTAGAAGAAAATTAATTTCTCCTGTATAACTAGCATCAACATGCCTTTATTAGGGCTTTATTAGGCCGATGAATCGATAGAAGAACCCGCCTGGGCTTAATATACATAGCTGTCTCGGGCTGATCTGTATACGAGTTTTACAAGTTCCAATAGGTATAAAAATAACTCCATGATTCTTGTTGGCACTAATATTTTAGTTGTATTTGTTTAAAATGTGTTACATAACACATCACTAAAGCATATAAAACAAGCTACAGGTGGAATAACATGGGCTGTATATACAAAAATAATAGGTTTTATCGCTGAAAAGCTACTTGAGACTTTTCTTCTGTGCAAAAAATTGAATTGGGTGGTATTATTATTTATAAAACATAAATTATCTATCATATTTCCATTCTTTTATACAATAAAGGCGGCAAACGAGAAAACATTCCACCTGATGGTAAGTGGTTGCTGTGACCCATATACAATTTATTTTTGAGTAAAATCAACATGTAGGTGCGTTTGCAGTTCCAGTGCAGTTACCAGGAAAACGTTATTTGGCTCTCTATACTCACCTACTCATCATACGTGATACACCAGATTTAAGCTTTTACGCTATTCTGTAAGTTGCAGCGTAACTCTGCAATGTCAAAAATATAAAAACATTAAAATTAGTTATGTTAAAGAAAATTATATTATATATCATAATTTTGCAGGTTATTATTCGATTTGATCTGGTAAAAATTTATTAATTTACTTAGCTCTGCTGTGTCTCAACTACTACAGACAGAATCTTCAAATTTAAGTCTATATTTCTATCTTTCTATCTTTCAGTAATTGTCTTTAGTTATCCTTCAATTGTAGTCATTAAATAATTTAGGAGAACCAAATAAATAGTGAGTCTCATTCAATATGATAATAACATCAAATTTCTATTAAAGACTTTTAAACTCTCATGAAGTAAAACGTATAACGTTTTACTTCATGAGAGTTTAAGTGCTGCATTAACAACCTGACATATAATCTAACAATTTTTTTAATAATTTTATAAATCATTACGGCTCGCTACGACGTTAAGGAAACTTAACTCAATGTTCTTTACGAAAACAAATCCAAGAATATTACATTTTAACTCGGTGTTGAAGTCCCTTTCATCTATTCCTGTCGCCAACTAGCAATGCATCCTTTAGTGCGTTTCAGTCTAAAGGATATTTTACGCCATTATTAACTTCCCAGTGAGAAGTTATTGTAATGGATCCGATTTTGCAAATTAGAAATTTTAACATATCTCGACGTTTCAAGGCCTTTAGAGTCGAACAGTATGGTTTTTAAGAGGATGTTCGTGCGTGTGTATGCATATGTGTATGTTCGGATTCAATTTTCGCCTCGTGTATCTCGAGAACAAAGAGTGATATTGACATGGGACTAGTTTCATTTAATGCATAATTCGAATGTCGCATGTGTCGAATGAAAAATTGTATAAAATATTAAAACGTATGATATTTTTTTATTCTTTCCACTGGAAAGTTAGTCGTGTGGACCTTTAGGGTCGCACCTAGACCGCTTTTTTAAAGAGTAGGGGTGACAACCTAGCGCACTGTCTACCTGGTGGTAAGTGGTTGCTTTGAAAAAACGTCTGCAATCCACTTTTTTATACGTATTCGTAACAAGGGAGCACACAGTCCACCTGACGGTAAGTGGTTGATGTGGCCCATAGACATCTACATCTATCCTCGTTTGCGAATCTAAATGCAGATGCGTTGTCAGCCTTGAGGACTAAGATGGAATGTCTCTTTTGCAGTAAAAAGTCTACACTCTCCATATGAAACACAGCAGCATTAAGCTGTTTTTGACGCTGGTATTCCGTGAGAGTGTGGTCCTTCCCTGGTCGAGCCGACCCATGACCCATTCGTGCTACAACTATACAATTAATATGGCTGCAGCATGGCTCTACCACGTAAGAAACGCTGCTCGATTTAGAATCAAAAATTTGATTAATGTAAATATCAAAAATATTATAAATGAGGTTGTCACCCTTAAGAACTAAGATATAAAGCTTCGTCACCGATAAGAAAGAACTCTGGTACTTTACCCTCACAGAGCGTGGTCCTACCCCGAGATAAGCGGCCCAACTGTGCTGTGCAGATAGTTAAAGTTAAATACTAGCCCACAAAGTTCATCATTTCATATATTCATTCATCACCACCAAGGTTTTGATATTATTGTGGTAAGTATTTTATACGTAGTAAAACCACAATGGATACCATATTATGATTGACTATGCTATCTTAGAATACCAACGTAAATTTATGCTTAATAATACTGTGTTACGTGTGGTGACTGCAGTCTAGAGAGTCGGAGACTCTTTTCAATGGAAACGAGGATCTTAGTTTCTAGGAATAAAAATGCATTTTTGTTTCGATTTTTATCGAGGTTAGATACAGATGTTTATGGGCTACAACATTCACATGCGATCAAAAGGCCTATGCGCTCGTTTGTCGGTCTTATCCTATAAAAATAATATTCTATGATAAACATACGCTTGAACCATTGATTGCCTCGTGTGGGAGATATTAGCCATAATTCCAGCGTTTTGCGAGCTGGCAACCTCCTTTTATTTTGAGTTGTTATTTGAGATGTTTCTACTCATTTCCTATTTTAGTTTCCCTATGTCGCCTCACGAAATATACAGGGTAGCGGATTCTCTAATGTCGCGCCTATACAGGTAATAACGCAGCAAATTATAATGACATTATTATGGCACATATTTTGACACACGCAAATTTACTGATCAGAAGCTACGATAAACTTGTCGCTGACCTAGAATTATGAAATTTGGCAAAAGCAAGTTCTCATTAAGAAATGAAAAAATCCAAAAATCTTTAACTTTTATACATGTATAATAGAACATTTATTTCAATGCAAGTAAAGTTTTTCCTTCCATACAACTTACATTTTCATTACAAAAGCTGCTTTTTTTAATGAAAAAATGCATACCGAAAGACACCTCACCTAGACAAGGACGTATAACTTCACACTTGTACCAACTTACACACCATTGTGTTCAACCTTGCAATCGTATTGGCCTAGGGATTTCTTTTCCACTCATGCTCAAGCACGACAGCGTCGGCCGCCTCACAGCAGTCTCTTCGCGGGAGAGGGGCGTATCGTAATACAAACAATCCTTTTCCCCTGCAACTCCACCTCGTAAGTTACTAAACAAACACAATGAAAATAAGGACAATCACGCTATAAATATAAACAATGGCCTATAAATAAACATAGAAAAATCCTTGAGAAATATCAAATATATATAAATATATCCGGGTCATATACACTTTATACAATTATTGAGCATAGTACAGATTGTCGCCAAAGAATTTTAAAGTGTTGCCAACAAAGTAATTACAGACAGACTTGATAAATACACTGTATTTTTCGGCGGTCGAAAAAACATCGTGAGTCTTTTCCTTCCAGTCAAAGCGTCTCAGCGATGAGAAGTAAACCGTGCGTAGTGAGACTGTACAGATTGTAACTTTATTGTACAATGGAATAGAGATAATAGTCGCTTATATTTATGATAATTTAAAATCAATATCTGTAAGAAAAAATTAAAATTTATATCTGTTAGATAAAATGAGTAAGTACTGCATAGAATTATAATGATATATTGTTATTTGTTATTGCTTGTACGAAATGAGTGTAATATTGTATAACTCCTTTTTGGCATCAATTTGTTGAACAACATGCGTAAAAACTGAATAAAATGAAAATAATTTTAAAAAAAATTGACAATATAATTTTAGAACCAAATAATTCCAAAAAAATGCACGTAAAACGTCTTTGTGGTTCACAATATTAAAACGAATATTTTTAATAAGCACATAATTCACCATCCGTAGAGATCGTGATTCTTGGCAATTTTAACGCCCACCCCGCTGAATGGGCTCAGTTCACGTTTAACCGATCATGCGGGAAGATCTGTTTATGACTTTACTCAGGAATATGGTCTGAAATAACCGGTTACTGCGCCTACGCGGATCCCTGATATGGAAGATTATACACCTTCCCTGTTGGATCTTCTGCTGACCTCGCATCCAGACGGATATCAGGTTTCCATCAATGCCCTTTTAGGCTCGTCTGACCATTGTCTTGTCCGGAGTGTAGTGCCAGTCACATAAACGTCGCGGTTGCATTCTGCGGGTTGCCGTCGGGTTTGGCACTATAAGTCGTCTGATTGGCATAGCATTCGGTATTTTTTTGCATCCTACCCTTGGGTTTGTTTCTCGCCAGACGATCCTAGCGTTGTTACTGATTCTGTCACTGATATGGTGCTTTGGGGTACGGCACTTTTTATTCCGTCCTCTGTGGTGCCCATTGGAGGCAGATCCCAGCCATGGTTTGGTCTCTCCTGTAAAATAGCATCAATTTATAAGCAGGAGTGTTACGGAGCCTGGGCTGATGCATCAACGTCTCGGAATGTTAATACCAGCGCTTTTAAAAAGAAGTATAATTTTGCCTCCAGGTCCTTCAAAAGTCATTGCCAAGGCAAGGTCCTGAGCACATTGGCTGAATCGGCGAGAAACTAGTTCACTTTCCTTCGGGAATGTGCATTCTGGTCTCTCGCCAAGGCTGTCCAAGGGAACTTCTGTCAGTAATCTCTTCCAATCCTCACCAATTGAGCTTTAAATGTTTGCTCCGGTGTTGGCACTGGTTTTAACCGGTCTTTTTCAGTACTCCTACTCTCAAAGCGTAGTCCCGTCCGTCCAGAGTAGTAGAATTCTTGAAAGATAGCTTTGTTCCACCCGATCCCTAAAATGGCGACCGCTCAGACCTATCCAACTGCAAACCTATCGCCGTCATTTCCTTGTTCTCCAAAATAATGGAGGTTCTAAACTGCAAGCTCATGGGGTACTTGAGGATCACCAACGACTGCCAATATGGTGATCTTCTGGTCTACCATACTCATAGATGGGCATAGGCAGTAGAGTCCAAGGGGGAGGCATTGGCCGTTAAGTTGGACACAGCGAAGGCCTTCGATCGGGTCTGGCACAAAGCGCTTATTTCGAAGCTCCTTTCCTATGCGCTTCCCGAGAAATTGTGCGATTGGATCACTAGTTTTCTTGCTAATCAGAGCATCAAGGTCGTAGTAGACGGATCTCTGATTACAAGCCTATTAACGCTGGTGTTCCACAAGGCTGTGTGCTATTACGAACGCTGCTTCTTCTGCATATCAATGATATGTTGCAAACTGGCAACATTTATTGCTCCGCAGACGACAGCACTGGTGATGCCTTATACACCGGCCGTGGCAATATGTCTCGGGAAATCTTTGCCGAGTGCCGGGACAAACTTGTGTCTGAAGTCAAGTCTTTGCTTAACAAAATATCGGATTGAGGGCGACTAAATATAGTCCAATTCAATCCAAGAAGACACAAGTTTGTGCGTTAACCGCTAAAAAGAATCCCTTTGTCGCATCTCCTCAGTATGAAGGCACTCCCCTTGCTAGAATTCTCGGCATCGACATATCGAATAGTATGCAGTTTCGTGGTTACTTGGAGGGGAAGATAAAATTGGCCTCTAAAAAGCTTAGCGTACTCAGCAGAGTGAGACAGTATTTCATGCCGGCACATTGCTTGCAACTTTACACTGCTCAAGTTTGGCCTCACATGAAATACTGTAAATCTCTGGGCCGGTGCAACCCAGTGCCAGCTTCTTCCACTTGACCGCATCCAGCGCAGAGCTATTCGAATCGTAGACGACCGAGTTCTTTCTGATCGGCTCCATTCACTAGCGCTGCGTAGGGATGTTGCATCCCTTTGCGTTTTCTATCGTATCTACCATGTAGAGTTCTGAGGAATTGTTCGCATTAGTTCTAGTCTCCAAATTTCATGAACGCACATCGCGTCAAAGTTCCCGATGCCATTCTCATCATCTGGATGGTTAGCAGTCCACTACTGTGCGTTTTACAAGGAGTTTCCTTCCTCGTACAACTCTCTGTGGTATTGTTTACCACCGGTGACTTTTCCGAACCGATACGACTTAGGGACCTTCAAAAAAAGAGTTTACTCCTTTTTGAAAGGCCGGCAACGCAACGTAAAAATATGCAATTTCCCTGGTTTTGCGCTTGATCATGGGTGGCGGTAGTTACTTACCATCAGGTGAGCCGCATGTTAGTTTGCCCCCTCTTTTATAAAAAAGTATACTTACTGCCTAGTAAGTGTAATAAAAAATACTTCTGTCAGACAGGGCCGGGTAGAATAAAAATTCATCGCAGGAACCATTAACCATCCTTGATTATTATGCATGAGCTATTACATAGAACATCAGAGACACAGAAGTAATAAATTATATTTTGAGCATAGGTTTATGCGTTTACAGGCATCGTTATTTTATTTTCGTCAAATTATAACTGTAGGCAACATTGAACTTTGATCAATAGATATTGTCTACTATATAATAGTGATGTAAAATAATGTCCTCCAGACTGAATATCATCATGATCATAGCGGCCTATATCCGTGGAGACTAGTCATCTGCTCAGGACAAGATTACAGTGCACGAGTGTGTCCGCACGCACAGGTGCACTCTATTCCCTCACTTTCATAGCCCAATGGGACGACAATACAATGCGGCTGAAGACAGCGCTTCTTGACACTGGATGGCTGCTGAGAAATTTTTGGCAGGAAAATCCAAGACTAACCCAGGATTTGAACTCGGGAACTCATGGGGAGCAGTAACGCTCACGACCTTTAGATCAATGAGACAGTAAAAATATTAAATAACAAATATTATACGAAAGTGATGTAAGTATAAATTTACATTAGTTACATTTACATACATTTACATAGTAATTCCCATTCTTGTTTATAAATTATATAAGTTGATATTATAGTTGCTATAGTATTATAATAATTGATATGATATTAGAATGGTAAGGAAACTGAGTATTGCGTATAAAAGTTTTGTGTTTTTATTGCAATACGCGCATTTCATTGTACAATAATATTAACAAAGAAACACGTGTTATTTGTATATTCAACTAAAGAATAATTTGCTTTGTATGTCGTATCTACGTTTGTTCGTGTTAGTATTATCGAATCGCTCGACCAGATATCCACAACTTCCCAGAATACCAACGTTTGGATAAATTAATAATGCAGCTATTTAACGAGAAATACTTAGTCCTCGGGGATGAAAATGCATTGACGTGTTTTTGTAAACGTTACGCTCGTACTAGAATTTTCTTTTCTGTATCGCGAAGGCAGTTTATATACATAAATGGCATAAGGACAAACATCCAGATTCGGAACAATTGCCTGTAGGCCATAAGATACTTGTTTCGTGCGAGATTTAAATCCGCGGCAAAATTAATGTGGTGATGGATACTGTACCGCCACCACCACACGACAATTATCATGTGTTTCGTGTGGTGAGAGTAGAGAACCAGACACACATTTTACTGGGATTAACGCATCTGCATTTTGATTCTTATCTTATAATATAAACGTCCACATAATCCACTTACCATCAGGTGGATAGCGTGTTTGTTTGTCATAATTATTCTAAAACAAACTCTCATTGTTAACCTAGAAGTCGTGGACAATGTAACAACGTTCTCCATATTTATTCAATATTTCGGGAGTGTAACTTGACATTTCCAGACCAACGTTATTTATACGGTAAGTCATATGTAAATAAACATTTAAAATCCACGACCCTCTGCGAGAAGTTCACACTTAATTAAGCATGACAGGTGTTCAACCCAAATGATTTATTAAATATGACATATTGCTGGAACGTAAGTAATATTAATGTGCCGTTATTATTAGTAAACATTATTGTTCAAATATTTTTGAGACGTCGGGAACCTTCTCGATGATGTTTACCTAGTGAAATTGCTGTTAAAGCCAATTGTTTTTATTATTTCAATGTTTTTATTATTTTGTCGTATCTCGAAAAGAAAAGGACGACCCACGAACAGTTTGCATATTTACACGAACTATTTCAAGTGAATTTATCGTACCTATTATTCAAAACCTTAGACACTTGAAATTATATATACCTAATAAGGACCCCTTGAGTATCCAGATTCTTATTCTTATTACTCTATAAATTCTGTATATGTGGTAGAGCCATGCTGCAGTTAGTAGTATAGTTACCACGACAATCATTTATTTAATAAATAAGTAATGAAGATACAAGATAGCAAATAAATTAAATATAGTTAGTAAAATATATACATACTTACTTAATATCTATCTACTATATAACATATAATAAATGTATAAACTGTTACTTCTATACCAAATATATAAATAAATATAATATATAATATATATATATATATATATATATATATATATATATATATATATATATATATATATATATATATATATATATATATATATATATATATATATATATATATATATATATATATATATATATATATATATATATATATATATATATATATATATATATATATATAATAATACAAAACTAAAATAACACAGTACATAATTAGATACACTATAGAAAATATCACCTATAAAGTAAAAGAACAAAAAAATTGTCGGATGAGTCCTGTAGTATAATTCTTATTATGAATATTTTAAAAGAATTTTTGTTACTAGTTTTCTTGATATTAGCAGGCAAGGCATTCCAGAGCAGTATAGACTGCAAAGTAAAAGTGGAATTAAATTAACCACTCATATGTGGTGGAATTAAATAAACCACTCCTATGTGGTGGAACACACATTTAAGACTATTTTGAGAACGGAGAACTCTATCGTAGAACAAAGATAAATATTAATAATTTATCCTTAAGATAAAAAGGACAATTTAGATCATTCAAATTTGAATAAAGTACTTGCAAAGTTCGGGAGCTACGCCTTTGACGAATATAAAGCATGGTCACATGGAAACATGGTCATACTTACGTAAGCCGGAAATGAACCTAATGCGAAAAAAAAAGAAAAGGCGTTCCAACTTATCGCGAAGATATTAAAATATATCATGTGTAACACGTTTGCATAATTAATAACGAGTAATACCAAAGTCTGGATTAGTAGAAGTTTAGTTTTAAAAGGCAGAAAGTTTTTGAGACGAATAAGAGACCGTAAGGTGGCAGTATCTTTATGGCTTAATTCAGCATGGTTTAAAAGTAAGCCAAGATTTTTGACAGAATTATAAAATGACTATTGCAGTTTTTAAGTTATATAATACGTGAAAAGTGCCATTTTTGTCACTTGCTGAGTCTCTCATCAAAAAGATACGCAACTTCAACAGAATAGCACCGTGAAGTAGCACCATAATGCAGCTGCATTTCCTATGGTGAGTGAAGAGAACCAGATAGTTGTAGTAGTAGAAGAACAAGAATACTCTTTTTACTGGAAACACATCTGCATTTTGAGTTTCAAAAAAGGATAAATGTAGATTTCTTTGAGCCACTGCATCCACTTAACATCAGGTGGACTGCGTGCTCGTTTTCCTTATTCTATAAAAAATCGCTTTTCCGCCTGCCCATCGTAGTAACTATGGCAAAGCTCCCCATAACGCGCAAACTGTTCAGCAGTAGTCTTTTATAGGCAGTAATGGATGGTAGTGGAATAACAGACATGTTATTCTTCAATATGATAAATCTGTGAAAATATTTATTTTTTAAAACTTTTTAATGCGGAAATATCATTGGCAATCATTTAACAGACTATTCGTCGACATATAGGAGCAGACTCAGATATTCGGAAATGCGAAGCAAGTTTAACATTTCAAAAGTGCTGAAACTATTTCGTGCAATTTAAATAGTTCTTGCTCTTAAAAGCATATCTTCCAAGGGGTAATAAGACCGTGAGACTTTACAGAGTATAGAAACTAAAGCTAAAGCTAATGATGTATTCACACTGCAAACCAGAAACGGAATCAAGTCGTGGGATTAAATAAAACGAAGTTATAATGAGTTATACAGTCATTAAATAACAAAATAATGATTTCTTATATTTACGAGAATACTACACTACATTGCATGGATTTTATTGCGTACATTACATTATTTTAAATTCCCAACGTTTACTTTACAGCACCTACGGTCACGAGGGTACTGAGGTTTTCGACGTCCTAATTTAGTAGTTGATCTTCAGTTTAAAATATTTTTTTATATAAGATAGGGTGACAAACTAGCATATAGTCTACCACACACTCGTATGCAGTAACACAATAGATAATGCCTCGTTTCCAGTAAAAAGGGTCGCCGGTCCTCTACACCCACCATACGAAACACAGCAGCATTAAGCTACAATTTTACGCTGGTATTCTGTGTTTCCCGATCGAGCTGACCTACAAGTATACTACTAATATAACTGCAGCATAGCTCTACCACGTATAAAATAATATAATTTTAAAGTGGTATATTTTATATTTATGGTAATGTGTATTATTTAATAAGTTGTAATTATTATTATAGTATATTAGCACGTTGTAGAGCCACGTTGCAGCTATATTATGGTTGTCGCACGAATAAGTCAGCTCCACCGGAAAAGAACTACGCTCCCACAGAATAAAATAGCAGCATAATACTGCTGTGTTTCGTATGGTGAATGGAGAGATCCAGATAACTTTTACTTGAAACGATGCATTCCATTTTAGTCCTCAGAGGTGACAACGCATCTGCGTTTTGATCCTTAATCAAGAATAAATAGCTGCATAGCATACATACATATACATAGCATAGCATTTGTCACCTTTAATCTATAAAAATTTGCTATGGGCGGACCATCTGGCTCGAAAAACCGACAAATGGTGGGGAAGAAAGGTTCGTAAAGGTGAGCCAAATGTAGGATGGATTGCCGACCTGATAAAATATTGTGCAAGAAGTCGATGGAAGCAGGTGTCCAAGGACAGTGTTTTGTGGACCTTTGTGCATCAGTGATTTGTAATGGGTTGTAACTTGTAATGACGAAAACACAACATGTCAAATGTTTACCAAGCCAAACAATTGAGGCTTTTGATCTCGTTTTGTGTTTGCAACATATATTAGACTGATGCAAAGGTAAACCGCGCATCTGCGCTTCTACTTCACCTCGCTCGCACCACGTCTCGTCTCTCTAAAAGAGGAACGTCTTATAAGATTATTATTGTGTTTTTTTTTTATTCTGAAGAAATCAACTAGATGTGACGCCGTAGATACAAGCAAAAAATAATTTTCGCTAGTACTGATAGTATAAATATTGTATCGGTTATCTACTACTTATCTAATTTTGCCTCAAAATTGCAGTGCTTGCATTGCAGTACTCCCGCCTGAAGGCTATTGAGAGTCAATATTATTACAGGCCATGAGGCATTCCATTTGAGTTCTCAGAGGTGACAACGCATCTATATCCTTCTTTGTTTGAACTTCAATTTTATGGAAATAATATTAATGAGAAATTAAGAAAATGCTTTGTAAGGACAGAAGGAAATTTACGGTTACGATGTGTCGATAGTTGGTATACTGCAAAACTATTTCCTTCGTTATACAAATAGAACACCATTATCAAAGGAATTACGACTGTTACGAACATTATTAGTATATGTACAGGAAGATAGGAGACTTAACACGCAAAATATAAAACTTGTAACTATTGTGACATAATGTTTTAATTTTAAAAGTAAATTATTCTTATTAATATTATTATTTTTTATTTCAGAAATTTCCTTTTTATATGGTTGGTTAGTAACTACAAAAAGTACTTATAAGCTAGGGTTAGTAAATAAATAAAAAATAAAAAGTTATATATATTAACAACTCCATCTACTTTATACTAACCAGAGCAGGTCTCAAGGCGATATGCACGCTGTTCCAGTGCCTCAAGATGGGACAGCAATAGCAACTCGTTATCGCCACCAGGAGGCTGTTGCAGCTCTTCCGGATGCGGTGCCACGCGGAGGCAATCCGTTTGTGCATGATAATTGGAAAACTGTCTATGGGTATTTATAGTATTTCTTTTTATTCTACAAAAAATGTGGACGACGAGCTTGAGGTTCGTGACAATAAAAATTTCCGATAGAATTACCTAAATTAACACTTTAATTTTCTTTACACAAATTAAAACTTAAAACACCAATAATTAATCACACTGATTCCCTTTATTTCGCTCCGAAGCTTCGCTTGTCTCGCCAAATTCAATACTTCCCCAATCGCATCTTGAAGCGCCTATAAATATAAATTACGAGGGTGGATTGAAAAGTACTCGGCCTAACGAAGAAAATAAATACATACTAAATCAGTTATATTTTTATTTTTCTACATAATCACCATCAAGTTCAATACACTTTTGCCACCTCCCCTTCCAAGCATTTAGACCGTTGAAAAAAAATGATTCTTCCTTAGAGTCAAAATATGCGTCTACAGCTGCTTTGACCTCGTCGTTTGTCGAAAATCTTTGACCTCCCAAGTGCTTTTTTAGGTTAGGGAACAGAAAGGAGTCTGATGGTGCCAGATCAGGTGAATACGGCGGATGCGGTAACAGTTCAAAGCCACAGTTGTGAATTTCAGCCATTGACTGTACTGACGTGTGAACACGGGCGTTATCTTGATGAAACAGGACTTTTCTTCCGAGCATTCCTCGACGTTTTTCTTTTATTTCCTCTCGTAAACGACGTATTATGGTGCAGTAGTAATCAGAGTTTATAGTCTGACCCCTTTCAAGATAATCAATCATAATCACACCTTTCGAGTCCCAGAATACTGAAGCCATCACCTTATTTGCCGACAAAATCGACTTAGCATTTTTAGGGGGTGGTGAACCAGGTCTTCTCCACTGTTTTGATTGTTGTTTTATTTCCGGTGTACAGTAATGAACCCATGTTTCGTCCATAGTAACAAAACGATTCAAAAAATCATCTGCATCGGCTTCAAATAACTCCAAACAGTCGCGTGAAATAGTCAATCGCGTCCTTTTTTGTTCAACTGAAAACAGTCGCGGAACCCAGCTCGCAGACACCTTGTGGAAACCCAACTCGTTGACAATGATGTTTTGAGTTCGTTCATAAGAGATGCCTATAATCTTGGCTATCTCTCTAATTTTTAATCTGTGGTCTCCCATTATTAAATCAAGTACTTTTTTAATATTTTCGTCAGTAGTTGACGTCGAAGGCCTTCCAGAGCGGGGTTCATCTTTCACACTCTCTCTACCACGCTTAAATTCTGCTATTCATTTTTTGACGGATGAATATGACAGAGCACAATCGCCTTATGTACTGACCATGTCATCATGGGTGGCTTTTGATGATAGCCCCTTCTTATGGAGGTACTTAATGACGGAACGCTGCTCGATTTGCTCCATTCGCGGAAATTATGTCCGATTACTTTGTTAATAAATTTATAAAATCACAACTAATTATCGCACACGTTTCGAACTTCACACAATGAACTAGTCTGAACTGAACTAAATAATGTGGGTAGATTTGATTTTTGGAATTGAATGGATCTGTGTTAGGCCGAGTACTTTTCAATCCACCTAGGTAGCACCGAAATATCCGAGACCGAGAGTTCGAGTTTCAACATCTAGAAGTTTAGTTCTTCGGTTCGAGAGTAGATGGCGCTAGTGCCGTCGACTAAGGCGCGTAACACTGCACCCTCCTAAGACGTGCTCGTCCCGAGCATTATCGGCCCCATAACAACGCGCCAGGCGATCCACATGGACGATCTTACGAGTCCCTCTTGCGCCTTTCCGTATCCGGTAGGTTACTTCGTTGATCCTGGTCACAATCCGGTACGGGCCATCCCATTTAGCTTGAAGCTTAGGAGATTTCCCTTTGCTGCGGACGGGATTATGTAACCACACTAGTGAACCTTCGTCGAACCCTTTGTTGTTCATTTTGCGGTCGTACCGGGTTTTCATCTTTTCAGGCATTTGCTGGCACGATTGTCTGACGTGTTCATAAATGTCATTCATTTTGTTCCGCAAGTCATTTGCATAATTGGTTATACTACGTGGAGCATCAGGTGGTATCCCGGTGATCAGGTCTGCAGGCAGCCGTAATTCTCTTCCAAAGTTTGCGAAAGCTGGTGTCACTGCTATACTTTCGTGAACAGCGCTTCGA
Organism: Parnassius smintheus behrii; assembly: GCA_036936625.1. Lineage (NCBI taxonomy): Eukaryota > Metazoa > Arthropoda > Insecta > Lepidoptera > Papilionidae > Parnassius > Parnassius smintheus. The sequence continues at coordinate 4,915,867 of JAUPFT010000006.1, forward strand.
TATGATAACAAAAACGGTTGTATGTGCTTGTCCCAATCTCGTTGCCGATTGTCTACAACTTTTGCTAGGTACCTCTCCAATGTCTGATTAAATCGTTCTACCATTCCATCAGATTGCGAGTGATAAGAAGTCGTTCTTGTTTTATGAGTACCCGCAACTCGGCAAATTTCCTGGAATATTTGAGATTCAAAATTCCTTCCTTGATCGCTGTGAATCTCTAAAGGTAGTCCAAAACGACAGAAGACTTCATGAACTAGTTTATCTGCAACTGTTGAAGCTTCTTGATTTGGAATGGCGAAGACTTCTGGCCACTCAGTGAAGTAATCCATCAAATCCATCAATCGATGCATGTGGTGTTTACTTTAAACGATTGTTACACTTAGCTACGTAAATTAGTTTTTAAGCCATTTTGTTAAATACAGTGTAATCAAACATTGGTAAACCTTAATAAATTAAAAAAAAAAAAAAAAACCATGAAATACTTGTTACCGCTTTCACTCTCCGGAAACGGCCCCGCCACGTCAATGGCTATTCTCTCCCATGGTGCACCAACATTGTACAACTTCAATGCACCTCTACTACGAGTCTGAGGTCCTTTTACAGCCGCACAACTTGTACATTTGCGACACCAGTCCTCGACATCGTTTCGACAGTGGACCCAGTAAAACCGTTCTCGGATCTTCAGTAGAGTTCGTTTAACTCCCTGATGGTCTCCTGAATAATCATTATGGTACAGCTGTAGAACATCCGGTACTTTAGCTTTAGGGACAACCATTTGTAAATGACAGCTGTCTCCCCGAACATTTTCCCATTTACGGCACAGAACTCCATCCTGAAGCAGCAAGCTGTCCCACTGGGCCCAATAGCTTTTAGTGGTCGAACTCATCGCTGAGACGTCGCTCCACTTGGACTTGGGAGCACTGGCCTTCATCCATTCCAGGATCGGATGGATGTCCGGATCTTCCTGCTGTCCACGTTGTAAGCTGTCCTTCCACTCGTTGCTGGGGTGGTCTGCCCTGAGCATCCTCACGGATACCACTTCATTACTCTCTTGCTTAGTACAATGTTTGCAATCTTCAGGACAAGGTCTTCTAGACAATGCATCTGCATTGCCATGAGATTTCCCGCTGAGATGTTTGATCTCAAAGTCATATTCCTGCAGTAGTTCAATCCACCTCGCAACTTGTTCTTCTGGATTTTTAAACTGCAATGGCCATTTTAGTGCAGCATGGTCATTTCGTAAGCGAAATTTTTGCACCAGAAGATATTTGCTAAAATGCTGCAACGACTTTACCACAGCTAGCAATTCACGTCTTGTGACACAATAGTTCCTTTCCGGTTTTGACAACGACTTGCCGAAGTACGCTATCACGACCTCTTGGTCACCATTCCGTTGAGACAATACACCTTCTTCCGACACTACATACCACAAAAAGTTGACTTGCCGTTTGAATAGTGAACATTTCTTCGGACTCAACTTGAGGTTGGCACTCTGAATCATTTTAGATCCAGCGTGCTAAACCACTTTACTCCTGTAAACATGTCCAGCGTGTCGTCGATTCTTGGCAAGGGATAGCTGTCCTTCTTAACAAACGTCGTTCAGACGGCGGTAGTCAACACAAAACCGCATGTTGCCATCCTTCTTCTTTACCATTACCACGGGTGAACACCATGGACTGGATGAAGGTTCAATAACACCTTCACCATTCCCTCAATCATGGTTTTCACTTCCTTTTCATGTGCTACCGGCAATCTTCTTGGCCGCTGACGGATAGGCAATTCTTCACCTGTGTTTATTTTGTGTTGAACTAAGCCAGTCTTTCCTATGTCAGCATCGTTGGATGGGAATACATCGGCATACTTGATTAACAACTTCTTCGCTTTGACCATTTCATTCGGGGAGAGAATGCTGCGACAGTCTTCTAAAAGTGTGCTCACTTTCGTTTGTGTATCCTTGCTGGGGGTCCCAGTCGATAGATATTGGCACCGACGTAACCAATGCACTTCCTCACAAGTAGCAACCAGTGTGCCTTTTTCTATAATCTGTTCCTGGCCACAAAGTTTCAGCACACGTACTCCTGAGATGTTAGTGGTTCTGACCAAGGTTTGAGTCACTTTCCATGGAAGGTCATTTTCTAACCTTTCCACGAGTACACAACGATGAGGTTGCCCAGGATTCCGAGGAAGACTAACCGGCACAATTGTTTCCGATCTCGGCGGAAGAACAATCTTCTCAAGGCTGTACGTGTTCCCTGGTAACGCTCCTTCCACAAAAAGTTTCTCTTGTCCACATTTCAAGACAGCTTGCTTAACGTCAATCGCACAACAATTCTTCCTCATGAAGTCTAGGCCCAGGATGCAGTCGTCCATTATATCAGCCACGATGACATTATTCAGGTAGATCATGTTGCCTAGCTTCAACTCCATCTCTTTCTCTCCACGGACGGGTATACGCTGACCGGTGGCTGTTTCCAAATTAATGCGTTCTCGGTTGTATGCGGAGTCCCCAAGGAACTGACTTATTAGTTGGGAACTAACAACCGTACGAGAGGCTCCAGTGTCTATGGTCAGTTTACACGGCATTCCATTGACCTCGCCCTTGATGATTAGACTGTTCCCATCGTGGGTTTGTGAGATCGAGATCCTTGGGGCTTTTTTTTGACATCAGCCAGCACCCGCCACGTAGTTCTGGCTTTTACTCGTTTCCCTGCTGCTGCTGGGCGGTGCTGTTGGCCGCACTACCCTCCTGAGATCGTTCTATAGGATATTCTGAGATATGATAGGGTGACAAACGAGCACACAGTCCACCTGATGGTAAGTGGTTGCTGTGGCCCTTAGACATCTACATCTATCCTTGATTACGAATCAAAATGCAGGTGTGTTGTCACCCGTGAGGACTAAGATGGAATTGCCTCGTTTCCAGTAAAAAGGGTCTCTGGTTCTCTACACTCACCATGCGAAACACAGCAGCATTAAGATACTACTTTAAGCTGGTATTCCGTGAGAGCGTGGTCCTTCCCCGGTCAAACTGACCCATTCGTGCTACAACTACACTACTAATATATGCAGCATGGCTCTACCACGTATAAGATATCTGTGTGTGTGTAGACACACGTCTGTTTATGTTTCGTTTATATAAGATATTCTTCTGTTTCTTTTATACGTATATATGTTACTGAGCTTCTCTTATTCGGCTGGTCCTATATTGATGAAATTTTGTATGTGTTATTAAGTTGATTCGAGAATGGTTGACATTCAAAATTGGTCCCGGTAGGTGGCGCTGTTGTCGATATTCAGAAATCACCCTTGCGAAGCCGAGGCGGGTCGCTTATATTCATATTTAGTTTATTTCTATCACCCAAATGCTGATAAGAGTTATTGGAGCTTTCTTTGTATTATATCGAAATTTTATATTTACTTATTTACATGATCTATTATAATTAAAATTATTTATTTCACTGTAAAATGATAAAGGAAAATAATATACATATTATATTTTATTATGTTAGTCAATATTGCATTATTCAATGATTTGATGACGCATCGTTCCCTTTGTTTATTTTAATTATTTGCCATTCAGTGTGGGTGATTTCTAATAGAATAGAATATCAAATAAAGCATTAGTTTCAATAATATCAATAATTTTAAATCCCATTTTTGCATTCTACCGTAAATAGAAAAGCAACAGTTACAAATACATAGCTCGGCTCTATCAAAAAATTTAATTTTGAACGGACGAATGCAATCGGACATAACCTTTTGGTGGAAAGTAGTTGTGTGCTGTGGTCATAACGATTCAAGACTTCATAATACAATATAATATTCGTTACATAATATCACTTATTTTGCATTCTTCTCTTAATAAAGAAGTTTTGTGAATCTTTTAATTTCTTGAATTATACGCAAATACCATTAAAAGGCAAGATTTTCGTTTTTGAATTTCGATTAAACCATTATACATCACTCATAGCCCCTGCCGCTTTCAAGATCAGTTTCTTGGCCAAACGCTCTTCAAAAACTAAAATTTAAAAGTTACAAAAGACTCCTCGGTTTTCAGTTTCGATATTAGAATTAAGATGTAATCAAGTGGCCAGCTCCGTTAGTAGTATAGAACTTGACCCCTTTTTTAATTTCATATTTTTGATTGTTATGTAAAAAAAAATATTTAATAATTATTCTTAAATACCTATGTATAAATCTCAATTATTAAAAGACTAATTAAGACTATAATTAAAAGTTCTCATTTTCATTTAAACTTAGTAATCTTAAATTATTAACAAACTTGTCTATCTGTACTTGAAGCGGATTCGGTTGTCGACTTTAGATCAAAGTAACATTGTCTGAAAATGTTTCCGTTTAATGAAATTTTCATGACAACGGTACGGGATTGATGGAGATAATAAATGTACTTATATTACAATTCAGGGTTGTTTGAAATTTGGTGCTGAGTAGAGTTTAGAAATAAACAGAATTCAATCATAAGAAAATTTATTTGAATTTAATTGCAAATAAAATTAACCGAAAAATGCAATTAAATCTTTGAAAATAGTAACGCAACAATCAAATGTATTTATAAAACTTTTTAAGAACGTTTTATTATAAGCGACTAGTCATTTAAAACTGCATGGGAATTACTTGTATTTTGGTAGATTATTTACTTTGTATGTTATAAACAGTCAAAATGTTAAAATCCACTAAAACACAAAAGAGAAAGCTCGTAGATTAATTTTTAAGATACCTACAAATGTGATGAAATGTATCAAAAACACAAGGCATTTCCATTGTATATTTGGTAGATTTTGCGTGCAGTTTTAAATTAGAAGATCTCTACAAAAAATAGACTAATACATTGAGGACAATGATGTGTGGAAATGACTCTTATTTTGCACTTGCAAAGTCACCAGGGCTTACACCATTTAATAATATCAATATACATTATAGTGACTTTATTAAAAGTTTGAAACGACTTTTTTAACTCTTCTAAGTCTAGACTTTCTTGAATCACACCTGGCAGTTAGTGCTGATGAACTCTCTGAGCGGAACAAAAGTCTATTCACTCTTGCCTAAAAGACAACCTCAAAGACCGTAATCGAACTTTAAAAAAACATACACCGGCAAATAATTTTACTGCCTTGCTGTAGGCTTTACGACAGACGAAGTAAACCACAACGATTTTTTATATTTAAGCGAATACTACACATTGATAAAAATATTTCTCCTCAATGTGTGTTTCTCAAATCAACCTCCTCCTCAACCTCAAATGATGTTTATTGAATCGATGTTCTTTCGTGAGGATGTTTGGTTTGTCAAATCTGATGAATGAGCCGTCTAGGATATGATTACAAACTAAAGACCTCCCGTAGTGTCGATATTTCGTCAGCTATATATTCTTTTGCGCGGGATCATTAAAACGTCGCAAAATCAAAACTAAATCCAAGTATACCACTGCAAGATTTAACACAGTAAGCTTATTTTACACAGATCGGACCAAAAGTAATAATAAAATACAAGCAGGTACTCCGGGTAAACTTTGACATCGGAACGGCAGCCCTGAACAAACCGCTGATTCAAATGCTTAATGCATTCGAATCAGCTGTTTTATTTTGCAACTAAGCGTTTGCAACTCCTTGTTGCAACTGTAAGTACATCCCAAAGAACGTCTTGTTTTTGGGAACCGCTCTAAATTTTAATGTTCATAATTGTTTTGATCAAGACTAAAAACACAATTTAATAAAAAGTTTTGAATTTGAGTTTTGATGCACTGCATTAGCCTATTAGGTAATTTATTTGCTTCCTCACCGAACGGGTGTCCGCCTTGTTGTGGGGACTTAGTAGCCGTAGCTTGGTCACCCGCGGTGAACTAAGAGGAAGCTACATAGCTACCCGGAGCTGTAGGGCCGGCCTGAAGAGGTCACCTTGAGTGGGCTTGGCATGCCCACTTCGAATGTTTGTCGGTTGATGACAGGGGTGCCCACTCCACCTACCGCTGCAGTCGAGGTCAAGTCGCAGAGGAAGAGGAGTGCTGGTATAGCGATGCACCACTCGGCCTATCCTCCATGACTCTAAAGAGGCCGCACCGTTAATTGATGCGGTGGTGGTGAAGCTGCGTAGTGAGAGGTGTGTTGGTATTACGAGGCACCGCTCTCCTTACCCTCCGCAGCTGAATCTTGGTTGGCGGTGGAGCCATAAACCAGATCCGCCGCTGAGGTTAGAAAGGCTAGTTCTTCTGAGTGCTCGTTTTTCCTGGCCCCGTGGTCTTCGCGTATCAGACACGGGGGCGTCTGTTGCGCACGTGAAAATGGAGGCCGTGCAAGAGGGCGTGCCAAGTGCTCTGGTGCACCTTACCTGAGCAGGAGAAGAAGGAGGAGTAGTCCTCTCCCGAGGAGGGGCCGCCACGGGTCGGCCAGCGAGGAGAGGCCGCGGATGTGTGCGAAAGCATTCCCGTGGACCTGCCAATATGCGAAGAAGGTGGAACACCGTGGGGTTTTAGTCGGTGCGAGTCCGAGATAAGCATCCCTGTCCTCACGAGGCGGATTTGCGCAGGCATTTCTCCATGTAAAAAAGTAGTTTATTTACTTGTTTGTATGGATAAATGGTTCTCACGTCACGTTATGATAGTGAACGTCAAATTGCATGTTTATCCTTCCCAGTAAATTCAATTTAAATTTACTAAGAAACGAGATGTTTCTTAATTAAATTTTCGTATTTAATTCAAACAACGGAAATATGTGCTACCTCAAAGAAGCTTGTTAAAAGTTAGGAATTAATTAAAAGTTTTGAAGTTTACTCAGTAATTATTGATATTATAAGATGCACTGATTGGATTTGTTCTGAGACGTGGTTAACTCCGCAAAAGTTCAACAGATATTAAGCCAAGTGTGAAGTATGTAAGCCCTGCAAAATCGGGTTTATTTTACTATTACTACACTATTGTTTACACCTTAACAAAACAATTACTAAGGGTGGATTTAATGGCTTTAGATATTATTTCCCTGTTAACTCTGGGAGTAGTGACAATAGATAATCTCATTCATGCATTGAACGAAAATAAGGTGACATGAAAACGGAAATAAGGTGACATGAGAGCAATAAGCCGAGTTCAAAGAGAAACGAGTTAATCAAACCATATTTAGATTCAGAAATGCGGGATGCGAAATTGAGAAAGATTTGATGATTGATGAGTCCGTAGCTTACATTCTATGGCATGCTAGGGAAGTAAAACGCTTGGCATATTATGTTTTATAAATCCCACTTTAGCATGGGTCCTGTAAGTCCCGGATCAACCTGGGCTAACTTTATATATCATTATATTTAATACACTAATTAAAGTATAACCACAGAATAATTAATAGTATGGTACAAATATATTACTTAAAAAAACTTCGAAAAATCCTATAAAAATATATGTAACGTTCTGAAGAGAACCAAATTTCGGACACGGAGGACTATCAGTCTATACACAGATTACAGCGCACGAGTGTACGTGCAGGTATTCTTTATTATGTCACCCTCAAAGTCTAATAGGACGAAAATCCTACACGACTGAAGAAAGATCAGGTGTAATAACCAATGGCTTTACGTGCTATCTGAGGCACGGGGGTGTAACATAGCCGATATGCTGACTTCGGGCTTTTTCTATGCATTTCTTGACAAAAAACTCAGACAACATATTTTTGACCTGACGCGGGATTTCAACCCTAAAACACATGCTCAACAGTCGCGATTAAAACCACTAGGTCAACGAGGCAGTTAATAAAATAATGTGAATACATATAAACAATATAATATATTACATATCCTAGTAATTACAAAGTAACTACAACTGGACACACGTTATTTACTTTTTTCACGTTATTCCTAAGTTAAAATAAAATTTAAAAGAAAATAGTTCAGAAAAAAATTATAACTAATAAAGTATAATTTAAAATTTTGAATCTTCGGATTGCATGCTTTTGGAGTGCTTTGCAAAGGTAACATGACTTGACTCTGCTAAACATAAGCCTCCTCCACAGATTTTCTCATAGGGGGATAAATTGTCCCTAATTGCCACGCTTGACAAGCGGGATGGCTACCGCGGTTTTCATTTTATTTTAGTCGTTATTAGGAAGACAATGCTGTCCAACTCCGGATTTGTTTCTTCTGTCACCTCTTACGACACCCAGGTGATAGTATTGTAACATAAATTTTACTTTTACTAATACTATAAAAAAACTAATAATATAACAATATACGACAACTGTCGTATATTTTAACCAAATATTTTAATTAAAATATATTTATATTTTATTCTTGAAATTCCGAAAAATAATGTTTTATGTAAATAATATATTTCAATATTAATGAATATGTGATAATATATTTACAAATTCGTTTGCCTGAAGTGATGAAACGAAATGACGGTGGCCGAATACACCAAGAATATATTTTATTTTGCAACATTAATGCCAGGGAGAACTTTAAAGAAATATTAATGAGAAAATAGAACAACGTCAAAATAACAAAATCAATGCTAACTACACTTCTACTGATCCCAAGAAGAACGAATGCTGCATTTTTATTGAGATGCTTGAGCGTTTTATTGAGATTGTGACCAAAAGAAGCTTTGAAACCATCAACTGTAAGCGGTTATAGTTGTAGGTCACTTCAAGATGCAACGCCTGGTGATTCAACGTACACAATATTAATATTAGATTGCTTTAAGGCGATAAACAAAGCTCGAGAACAAGGTTTTTCTTTTAATTTTCAAGATTTTGATTTATACTAAATTATAGACTTTTGAGTGCTGTAGATATATTTTTACATTTTTAATTTTTTACATTTTCTATGAATATTATCGCTCCAATACATTCACAGCCGGATTTCCTACGGTGTCAAAATTGTACCGACGGTAGGCTGTTTAAAGGTAAAAAGGGATTAAATATACACATTAAAAGATGCCATAGTAAAAATATTTCGGCTTCACAGCCTACCGTAGAAATTCATGACTCTTCTGATAATATACCTAATGACACAAATTCTTCACTTTTTTCGAAACAATTATACAATTTGTATAGTAACGTACCAGTGGTTAAAAGAATTCCAAGAGGCGCGAGGACGCAACTTGCTAAAGCATTATCATTAACTATTCAAAATTGTCTAACGAATTGTGAAAAAAGTTGGCAAAAATTATTTACATTCGCGTATTCCCACTTTCATTTTAGTAAAACAATAAATAAATCAATTACGACTCAACTAAATGAAAATTCTTTTCAAAATTTAAATTACCCGATTAATACTCATTTCCCTCGACCTTATCCTAAATTTGATTTAAAAAAAGTAGTTGAATCAAAAGTAATGGACGGCGACTTAAAAAATGCATCCCGTATTTTATTCTCAGATGACATCCTCGCTCCTCGTAATGTCGAAACTCTTGAAGGCCTTCGTCAGAAATATCCTTCGGTCAATCCTACCTAGAATTTACCGCTGCCTCCCAATACTTCTATGCAACCATTACAAGTTTCCGAAAAAGACACTTTAGACGCAATATTGTCATTTTCAAATGGCTCTGCCGGCGACATTGACGGGATTACGCCTCAGCATCTCAAAGACCTTGTACGCGTATCTGCCGGTGACGCCGGTAGGGTACTTATTAATGACATAACAAATTAAGTAATTTTATGCTTACTGGTAATGTCAATCCCAATTTCATTACCTACTTATATGGGTCAAGATTGTGTGCCTTCAAAAAAAAGGATAACGGTATCCGTCCTATTGCTGTTGGTTCTACATTTCGACGCTTAACTTCAAAATTAGCTTGCAGGCACGTAATCTCAAACCTTAAGACAAAATTTCAACCTACTCACTTGGCTTTGGCAACGAAGGTGGCTGTGAGGCGGCGGTACATTCAGTGCGTACTTTCTTAACTAATTCCAATGCAGATGTTCTTCTGAAGGTTGATCTTAGAAATGCTTTTAACTCTATTGATAGGATAACCCTGCTGCTGGCTAACAATACCCCCGAAATATATCATTACGTTTGGCAATGTTATAGTTAAAATTCAAACTTGTTTTATCAAAACCATATTATTGAGTCTGCTGTCGGTGTTCAGCAGGGTGATCCATTAGGTCCAGCTCTTTTCAGTTTGGGAATTCAACCTATTATTTCAAATTTAAAATCCAAGCTTAATATCTGGTATCTGGACGACGGTACACTGGGAGATAAAGCAGATGACGTCCTCAATGATCTTACTCATATTTTTCAAAATTTTAAAAATATTGGTCTTGAACCAAATACAAATAAATGTGAAATATTAATTTCTAATAATTTATCTAATTCTAAAAGAGATACCTTAATTCAAAATTTCAATCAGATTTCTACAGGAATAAAAACTGTCAATTCGGTGTAATGTTGTACGGTTGGTAAATGAAAGGGAGACGTGTTTCTCTACTCAAGACTTTAATTATACTGTCACTTAAACCTAAGAGTAAGTACATTTATTAACATATGCTAGTAGGGTGGAGGCACATACACTACACCTCCCCCGATACTTAAAAAAAGGAAAGTTCTCTATTTACTTTTTTTTATAACCACGTAATATTTGATTTTTTTTGATTATTTGATTCAATGATTCACACAAACGGGTTAGATATAAACACTCTACCATTATTTCAGATACTAATGACATATAAAAGTTAAAAGCATATGGTTTAAAGGTTCTATGAATATAACAATTAATTTTTAAAAAAAAATTTAAGATGAACAAAACAAAGAACATAATCTAATGCAACGGTATCATATCATTAAAATAACAACACAGATCAAAATACATTTTGCAATCCCAGCCGCGTAAGCGGTTTGTGACACCTTTGTTATAAAGTCCAAAGCACGTATAAGGAAAGGTTTGCAATTACATCTTATGACACATACGAACCTAATTAAATATAACTTATAAGATGTTCTTTTAAAAATTCAAGTGAAATGTATCTGAAAATTATAGTTTTAAACACTTTTTAATTTATGTCGTTAAGATAGTTGCATTATTATAATACATTTACATACAAAGCGTATTTATTAAGTTATTCATAATAATCAAAACTCATTAACTACTATTTATATTGAGATTTCAAGATTTCATAGAATAACGTTTATCTGTATTGAAGACAGAGTTTAATAGATAAAATTAAGTTTAATAAAGTTAATTTAAAAGTTATAACAAAATATTGATTAACATTTGAGAAGAGAACTATTTTTTTTTAAATAAATATATTCTAACATAATTTTAGGTTTCGCTGTGAAAGAAAGAAAAAAAAACTATTACATTATCAAGCTTATAACACACTTTGGATTTGATTATAGTAAGCATTTAAAATGTACAAATTTTACATACACCAAAAAGAAACACAACATAAAAATCTCGTAAGTTCTTATAGAATGTGGTAAGACAATAACATGAAAATGTGTTTATTGAATAATTTTATTAATAGTTTTATTTTTGTGCATCAATCCCCATAGTTGTTACATGAGTAACTTGTTAGTGGCATTTTGGTAAGCATTAATACAGAAATTCAAAATAACTATAACTATAATATTAGATATACCTATCTCACTATTAGATTATCATACATTTGTCACACTTTTTAATTTGCTCGGGGATCCCCTTATTATCCTGTATTGTCATCAATTATTAAGCCTTTTTTCTGTAATTCTTGTACGTACTTTCTTTTTTCTTCTTAATATGTTTGACCTTTAGCTAGCTCTCTTTTTCTCTATTCACTTATATATTTACTTATCTATTAGATACCGGAAATCGGAGTATTATTCCATTTCATTTATATTTTATTTCGTGATATTTATCACGCGGGTACTTTATAAATATGGGCCCCCCATTTATTCGGGTATTATATTACATTTTCGTAACATTCATTTCATTTTATTGGTACATACATTTCTTTTTATATCAAGGTAAAAAGTACCTTGGGCTGTGCGCACAACCTTGAGGTCTACGTTTAAGTCATTTTAAAAGGACTCCAACAATTGTCACTGAGGAAAACTAAGTTCGCACCATGATCCAACGAAGGATGTGACCTCAATGTACCATTATTAAGGGTAACAAATTTAAGACTTTTCTGGTCCCTAACAGTACTAATATAAGTCAACTCATGTACATCACTTGTACTGAAGGTATTGTTCCCTAGTCCCCGTTACGCCCGATTTTATCATCCAATCATGGAAACATACCCTGCTCGAGGACTATATGTTATACCAGTGATGGACGTTCCCGTATCTCTCCATTACTTATTTATTAAGGTCAACTTTTGTTTGATTTCCGTTTATTTTTACATATTGTATACTATTTTATTGATCATTATTTAGTTGTCCCATAAAATTTCACGTACACGGCTCGCGCACATTCATGATCAAGATTATGGACAATATTTCTATACAATTGATGATAAATTCTCATTTCGTCCTTAAAAATACATTAAAACTGATTCCGCTTTTTATAGTACCAACAACCTTAAAAAATTTATCGGTCTATAATTTTTCCAAACTCTCAGCTGATCAGGCTGTTTGTATGTGGATATGCTAATCACCGACAATTTTCTTTACTTATGTCACTCAAACCTACAACATTATCCATATTTTTCATTTCTAATTATGTATTCTGTTACTTGTTCACAATTTTACTTATATATTTTACAAATTTATGTAACATAGTCTTATATAGTATTTAGGTATATCATTTATAGTCACGGAATGAGGCTAACAATATCAGCACAACAAAATTTAAATAAATAAAGTGTATACATAAAAGGAGTTTCAAAGTCATATATAACAAGAAATTATTTCATAATCCTCACAAGTAAGTACTCTCTTTCGAGGAAATAATACATTAGAATAGTTGAAAAGATTTAAGTATTCTAACAATATTAAACCGAAATAAAATTACTATATTGCATATTAAAATGAACAGGACCAAGAAATTGGGAACTTAATTCGTCATCACTACCATAACAACGGACAATCAAAATACAAATTGTAATCCTAGCAGCGCATGTAATTTGAAACAGCTTTGTATTAAATTTCAAAGTACGTGTATGGAAATGTTTGCATTTATATCGAACTTTGACCACACATTGTGATTCACACCTAATTTTTAGAAAACTTGTACAATATGGTATAATATGAATTCAAGTAAAATTAAAGGTGATTCTTCATTTCTTTAATTTACACAAAAGTCAAGAAATAGTTACATTGTTAATAATTATATTACTTTTACGTAGATCGAAAAAGATTTCTAGAAATATGATATTTATTGTATCGAGTACACAAAATAATTAAAATCAGTATAACATCTATGAACTTAACACAACGCCACATTAATTTACTTAAATATTCAAAGAACAAAATTTAATATTTTTCGTAAGTTATTATATAAATTAATGATTTAATGCCTTTACAGAAATAAACTAAAACTTAAAACGATATTTTCAAAGGAGACGGGCGAATTAGGGCCTAACGTTACACAAGTGAAATATTTATCAATATTTTTTTAAAGTTTTTTTGTAGTTAATAATGAAATATTAAGCAGTTTTATCATGGCAAAAGAAATTAAATATTTAATAAGAATAATACTGACTTCCGTTATTTTTATTTTTAAACAATGCTGCCAGATGAAATAGGTTAGTTAATCGATTTTAATACAAAAATAGAAAAAAGACAATAAAAAGTGATTCAGTCTTTTCTTCTTTAGGTAAGTTTAAGAAACTTCTTATTTAAACAATGGTTCCCTCGTGACACCTTAACGTTTCAAAATAGTCATAAAAATAAATTGAGTGAATAAATTAATAAATCGATTTCACAATCGATTATCAATGTTTTATACAGGCCACAAAGCGGAAATGTCAACGTTAGTTTAAAAACTAAAAACGTCACTCAAATCATTTGTTACTTTTGTTCACAGAGCACTTTTTTATATAGGGCTCATAGATTACTGTATATATACTAGAGAATAGGGCTTTTGTTTGGCTCTGAGCTTGCGGTGGTAGTGAATATTTTATGTTGTTTTTCTGGCTGTAATAATATTACCATCTTTAACGACGCTGGCTACGTATAAAGGATTCTGACGGTTTCTTTTCTGATTTTACAAGAATACATGTGCAAAATGATAAATAATTTTCCCCAGCTAACACACAGTAATTTAATAAAAATATCTTTAGGTATTTATCAAATTAAGTGGGCTAGATCCCATTATGGTGAACACATACAAGATGGGAGATATGAAATAGAAGTGTGTCTAGAAATGGACAGCAACCTACTAAGAGAATTGTCTTTATTTGGCTTTTTGATTATTTGACTTTATTTGATCCAACCATTCTAGCTGGGTATTGAGAGGTGGAATAAAATCGAGACATATACTTAAGCTCAAAAACATATTTTACATATATTTTAGTTGACAGTCCTCTTAATGGTAGAGAGATCATCAAACAGTATTATTTCAATTCTTTGTTAGGAAAAAGAACTGTAGGTTGCTGTTGTCATTTAATGTCCATGATATGGTACCTAAGCTGGGCAAGTCGTCAAGAGAATTTAATACCACCTGCACCGCTTTTAGACGATATTCTATTTGTTTATGATGAAGTGGACGATTAATAAATCATTAAAAGAGAAAATGTTTTTAATTCATCCTCCTTCTGCTTTTTTTATAATTATTTCAAACTTCTAGAATTTAATTGGACGGCGGCGTCTGAATCTTCTATTTGTGAATGTCCTACAATACATAAAATTATGGTGAAGTCTAGTTTACAATAAAGTCTAATAATTATTTTCTTAAAGTGTAATGTGAGAGCTTGGTGTGAGAATAACATTGTATGCATAGCATAAGCAAAAAAACCCATTGTTACGCGCTCCAGTCGACGACACAACTAGCGCCATCTAGTGTCAGCAACGAGAGCGAGGGGAGCGTTGCAGTTTATGACATCACAAATCTTTCGACCAACAGCGTCACCCGAAGAACTAGAAAATCTATACTCGAACTCTCGGTACCTTGCGCGTGTTTACTTGAACATTCCGGATATTTTGCTAATTTAAATAAATAGGTGGCGCAAGATGCGATCGAGACAGAGTTGAACTCAGCGACACAAGCGAAGCTTCGGAGCGGAATTAAGTGAATTAGTGTGTTTAATTATTAGTGTTTTAACTTTAATTTGTGTAAAGTAAATTAAAGTGTTAATTTAGGTAATTTTATCGGCAATTTTTATTGTCACGAACCTCAAGCTCGTAACAATTGGTGTCAAAAGTGGGATAAAATAATGCCGATTTTACCTAAGGAGGAAACGGAGGGTGTCCGTACCCGAAGTCAACGCCAGCAGGAGACGGACCAGAGGAGATTTGGTGGTGCAACGCCGCAGATGTCTGAGGGCCAGCCGCCGGCCACGGAAGCCGGTCCGTCAGCAGCTTCTACGTCTGTGGCACCTGACTTAGGTGCTCTGATGGTGATGCTGCAGAAGCAGGCTCGCCGACAGGAGGAGCAGGCTCGCCGACAGGAGGAGCAGGCTCGCCGACAGGAGGAACAGGTCCGTCGGTTGGAAGAACAGCTGCGGGGCGGACAGGACGAACAGAGCCGCCGACAGGAGGAACAGGTCCGTCAGTTGAAAGAGCAGCTGCAGAGCGGACAGGAGGAACAGGCCCGCCGATTGGAAGAGCAGCTGCGGGGCGGACAAGAGCAGTAGGCCCGCTGACAGGAGGAACAGGCCCGTCGGTCGGAAGAGCAGATGCTCCTCATTAAGGACCTTCATGCTACCTTTGGGAAAGAGATAAAGGAGGTGAAGGATAGGGTTGCTAAACATGACAACCGCCTGTCGGAAGCTGAAACCCAAATCAAGGAAGCTAAAACCCAAATCGACCAAGTGAACAATCGGGTTGATTACGTGGTGGCTGATGTGAAGAAAACACTGGACGACCTCAAACTGGGTGATGGAACAACAGCTCCCGTAGTAGTTACAACACCTTCGTTACGTGGATTCAAAGTGCCGCCGTTCGACGGTACCTCTTCCTGGTCAGCCTACAAGATCCAGTTCGAGGCTGTTATGAAGGCGAACGGCTGGAATAAAAGTCAGGCCATGACTGCTCTCACACTAGGCCTGCGCGACCAGGCCTTAACAGTTCTGGAAGCTCTCGGTGAGGAAGTGACTTATGAGCAACTCCTTGAGGCATTGGAGGCGAGATATGGCGACGCTCACCTGGAACACGTCTTTCGTGCGCAGCTTAAAGATCGCGTGCAGCGCATCAACGAAAACCTGCAGCAGTAGGCTCTAGAGGTGGAGAAGCTGGTGCGAAAAGCATACCGGTCTGTACCTGCGCTCATTGAAGGGAACCTGGTGCAGACATTCATCGACGGCATCCGTGACCTGGAAGTCAGAGCTGCTGTGAGGCTCGGGCACCAGGAGACGCTTAAGGACGCCCTGGCCCATGCACCGGAGGTAGAAGCCGTGCGGCAGGATCATCGTTCCCATCGCGTCAGGAAGGTTGCAGCAGCTACAGTTCGCGACCGCAACAAAGGATACAGCCCAAGGTGCTGTGGCTGTGGGGAAAAGGGCCATCTTCGATCCAGCTGCCCTAAGCGAACCCTAGAAAGGGAAGGTGAACGATCTCAGGAGGGTAGTGCGGCCAACAGCACCGCCCAGCAGCAGCAGGGAAACGAGTAAAAGCCAGAACTGCGGGGCGGGTGCTGGCTGATGTTAAAAGAGCCCCAAGGATCTCGATTTCACAAACCCATGATGGAAACAGTCTAATCATCAAGGGTGAGGTCAACGAAATGCCGTGTAAACTGACCATAGACACTGGAGCCTCTCGTACGGTTGTTAGTTCCCAATTTATAAGTCAGTTCCTTGGGGACTCCGCATACAACCGAGAACGCATTAATTTTGTAACAGCCACCGGTCAGCGTATACCCGTCCGTGGAGAGAAGGAGATGGAGTTGAAGCTAGGCAACGTGATCTACCTGCATAATGTCATCGTGGCTGATATAATGGACGACTGCATCCTAGGCCTAGACTTTATGAGGAATAATTGTTGTGAGATCGACGTTAAGCAAGGTGTTTTGAAATGTGGACAGGAGGAACTTTTTATGGAAGGTGCGTTACCAGGGAACGTGTACAGCATTAAGAAGATTGTTCTTCCGCCGAGATCGGAAACGATTGTTCCGGTTAGTCTTCCCCGAAACGCTGGGCAAGCTCACCGTTGTGTACTTGTGGAAAGGGTAAACAATGACCTTCCATGGAAAGTAGCTCGAACCTTGGTCAGGACCACTGACATCTCAGGAGTACGTGTGCTGAACCTTTGCGACCGGGACCAGATTATAGAAAAAGGCACATTAATTGGTACTTGTGAGGAAGTGGATTGGTTACGTCGGTGCCAATATATATCGAGTGGGACCCTCAGCAAGGATGCAGAAACGAGAGTGACCACACTTTTGGAAGACTGTCGCAGTGTTCTGTCCCCGAACGAATTGGTCAAGGCGAAGAAGTTGTTACTCGAGTACGCCGATGTATTCTCATCAAACGAGGCTGACATAGGAAAGACTGGTTTAGTTCAACACAAAATAAACACAGGTGAAGAGTTGCCTATCCGTCAGCGGCCAAGACGATTGCCGGTAGCACGTGAAAAGGAAGTGGAAACCATGATTGAAGGAATGGTGAAGGATGGTGTTATTGAACCTTCCTCTAGTCCATGGTGTTCGCCAGTGGTGCTGGTGAAAAAGAAGGATGGCAGCATGCGGTTCTGTGTTGATTACCGCCGTCTGAACGACGTTACAAAGAAGGACAGCTATCCCTTGCCAAGAATTGACGACACGCTGGACATGCTTACAGGAGTAAAGTGGTTTAGCACGCTGGACCTAAAAAGTGGCTACTGGCAAGTTGAAATTGACCCTAAGGACAAGGAGAAAACTGCGTTCTCGACGGGAAAGGGTCTGTGACAATTCAAAGTAATGCCGTTTGGGTTGTACAATGCTCCAGCAACGTTTGAAAGGCTGATGGAACTTGTACTTACCGGGCTAATTGGCGATGCCTGTCTGGTCTACTTGGATGACATCATCATCGTAGGCCGTACGTTTGAGGAACACCTTCAAAACCTGGAACGCGTGCTTATGAAGATTCAGAGTGCCAACCTCAAGTTGAGCCCGAAGAAATGTTCACTATTCCAACGGCAAGTTAACTTTTTGGGGTTTGTAGTATCGGAAGAAGGTATCCGCACAGCTCCAGAGAAAATCGCCGCTGTCAAGGATTGGCCGGTTCCAAAAGGCAAGACGCAGGTTAGAGCATTTTTGGGTTTGTGCTCCTATTACAGGCGATTCGTGAAGAACTTTGCAGATATAGCCAAACCTCTGCACAAGCTAACCGAGGAGAAGCGACATTTCTGCTGGGATGAAAGTTGCAATATCGCATTCCAGGAGCTCAAGGACCGTCTGTGCAAAACACCTATTTTGGGATACCCTGATGCAAGCAAAGAATTTATAGTTGACACAGACGCAAGTGATATAGGACTTGGCGGTGTGCTGTCTCAACGGAGTGGTGACCAAGAGGTCGTGATAGCGTACTTCAGCAAGTCGTTGTCAAAACCGGAAAGGAACTATTGTGTCAGAAGACGCGAATTGCTCGCTGTGGTAAAGTCGTTGCAGCATTTTAGCAAATATCTTCTGGGACGAAAGTTTCACTTACGAACTGACCATGCTGCACTAAAATGGCTATTGCAGTTTAAAAACCCAGAAGGACAAGTTGCGAGGTGGATTGAACTACTGCAGGAATACGACTTTGAGATCGGACATCGCAGCGGGAAATCTCATGGCAACGCAGATGCATTGTCAAGAAGACCTTGTCCTGAAGATTGCAAACATTGTACTAGGCAAGAGAGTAAGGAAGTGGTATCCGTGAGGATGTTCAGGGCAGACCACCTCAGCAACGAGTGGAAGGACAGCACAGCAGGAAGATCCGGACATCAAGCCGATTCTGGAATGGATAAAGGCCAGTGCTCCCAAGCCCAAGTGGAGTGACGTCTCAGCGATGAGTTCGACCACTAAAAGCTATTGGGCCCAGTGGGACAGCTTGCTGCTTCAGGATGGAGTTCTGTGTCGTAAATGGAAAAACGTTCGGGGAGACAGCTGTCATTTGCAAATGGTTGTCCCTAAAGCTAAAGTACCGGATGTTCTACAGCTGTACCATAATGAGTGTTCAGAAGGCCATCTGGGAGTTAAACGAACTCTACTGAAGATCCGAGAACGGTTTTACTGGGTCCACTGTCGAAACGATGTCGAGGACTGGTGTCGCAAATGTACAAGTTGTGCGGCTGTAAAGGGACCTCAGACTCGTAGTAGAGGTGCATTGAAGTTGTACAATGTGGGTGCACTATGGGAGAGAATAGCCATTGACGTGGCGGGGCCGTTTCCGGAGAGTGAAAGCGGTAACAAGTATTTCATGGTCGTGATGGATTACTTCACTAAGTGGCCAGAAGTCTTCGCCATTCCTAATCAAGAAGCTTCAACAGTTGCAGATAAACTAGTTCATGAAGTTTTCTGTCGTTTTGGAGTACCTTTAGAGATTCACAGCGATCAAGGAAGGAATTTTGAGTCTCAAATATTCCAGGAAACTTGCCGAGTTATGGGTACTCATAAAACAAGAACGACTTCCTATCACCCGCAATCTGATGGAATGGTGGAACGATTTAATCAGACATTGGAGAGGTACCTAGCAAAAGTTGTAGACAATCGGCAACGAGAT
This sequence comes from Parnassius smintheus behrii, assembly GCA_036936625.1. Classification (NCBI taxonomy): domain Eukaryota; kingdom Metazoa; phylum Arthropoda; class Insecta; order Lepidoptera; family Papilionidae; genus Parnassius; species Parnassius smintheus. Next base: position 4,935,621 of record JAUPFT010000006.1, read on the forward strand.
TGGGACAAGCACATACAACCGTTTTTGTTGTCATATCGAAGTTCCGTTCACGAAAGTACAGCAGTGACACCAGCTTTCGCAAACTTTGGAAGAGAATTACGGCTGCCTGCGGACCTGATCACCGGGATACCACCTGATGCCCCACGCAGTATAACCGATTATGCAAATGACTTGCGGAACAAAATGAATGACATTTATGAGCACGTCAGACAATCGGGCCAACAAATGTCTGAGAAAATGAAAACCCGGTACGACCGCAAAATGAACAACAAAGGGTTCAACGAAGGTTCATTAGTGTGGTTGCACAATCCAGTCCGCAGCAAAGGGAAATCTCCTAAGCTTCAAGCTAAATGGGACGGCCCGTACCGGATTGTAACCAGGATCAACGATGTGACCTACCGGATACAGAAAGGCGCAAGAGGGACTCCTAAGATCGTCTATGTGGATCGCTTGGCGCGTTATTATGGGACCGATAATGCTCGGGACGAGCATGTCTTAGGAGGGGGCAGTGTTACGCGCTCCAGTCGACGACACAACTAGCGCCATCTAGTGTCAGGAAAGAGAGCGAGGGGAGCGTTGCAGTTTATGACATCACAAATCTTTCGACCAACAGCGCCACCCGAAGAACTAGAAAATCTATACTCGAACTCTCGGTACCTTGCGCGTGTTTACTTGAACATTCCGGATATTTTGCTAATTTAAATAAATAGGTGGCGCAAGATGCGATCGAGACAGAGTTGAACTCAGCGACACAAGCGAAGCTTCGGAGCGGAATTAAGTGAATTAGTGTGTTTAATTATTAGTGTTTTAACTTTAATTTGTGTAAAGTAAATTAAAGTGTTAATTTAGGTAATTTTATCGGCAATTTTTATTGTCACGAACCTCAAGCTCGTTACACTATATTTTTTTCTACCATGATTTATAAATAAAATAATACAGTAATCGTTGCTGTAACATCAGGCCCAGCTTTCTATGAACTTTCGCCTGTCTCCTTTGGATACGGAAAAAAATCTATGAAATATATCACAGTGAAATTTCAAATCAAGTACGTAAAAATGTAATCTATTATATTATTATCACGTAAATTTTTAGGCAGAACACAGTAATAAAATAATATAAAATTATAACTGAATAAAAGTCACTCAGGTGCGAAAATTACCTCCTGATTTCTTCTTTGTTCTTTTGGCGCAGATTTTATAATATTCTGGGCTAAGCTCGCTGGAGTACAAGTGATTCTTGCCTCTTTAAATTAATATGCCGTATCTTGAAATCCACATTTTACTTTTCTCATTCTTCGTTTACCAATTAATAAATTAATATCTTTATAGTTTGATTATCTTTATAGTACTACACATATTTCAATTTTAATTTTGAGTAAACTACTTAAAATTATTATTGTGGCCACTTCTCGTATCAGTTTTTTGTTTCCTGGTCACATCCGGTAGTATGTTAATTAAATAACTGATTTTTTTCTTTATATTATTTCTTTATTATTAATTTAAATTATTTTCCCATTTTATTAAAAAATTGCAGGCCGCGGCGGTGCGCTGCGACAATGCATGCGCACCGCCTGGCAGGGTCGCCATGTAATGTTGTACGTTTGGTAAATGAAAGGGAGACGTGTTTCTCTACTTAAGACTTTAATTATACTGTCACTTAAACCTAAGAGTAAGTACATTTATTAACATATGCTAGTAGGGTGGAGGCACATACACTACATCGGAATCGCTTTACTGCTTGGTGCTCCGTTGTTTTTCGATAGTATTAAACCTGTTTTAAAAACAAAATTTGATCAATTTTTTAATCACGTTGATAAATTATATATTTTAAGCCCCCATATTGCCCTTTATTAATATTTTAAAATATTGTCTCCTTGTACCTAAATTTACATACTTGTTACGCTCAAGTCCAGTCTGGAAATGTTCGGATATTTTAAAAGATATTGATAAAAATCTTAAAATTGCTTTAGAAAACATTCTAAATTTGAGATTAAATACAATAGCCTGGAATCAAGCCACTTTACCTATCAAATTTGGTGGAATTGGTATAAGAAATATTTCTAGCGTCGCATTGCCTGCTCCTTGATTCCGTGCATAGTATCAATGACCTATGTAACACAATTTTAAATAATAAAGTAGACCTTTGCTTTGCTACGGAGGCAAATCATATATGGCTGACGCTCTGTCCCGGCGAAAATGTCCCACTGGAAGTTAACCAACAAAAACAGTGGGATATTCCGTTGGTACGGAGTGTCCAGAAAAATTTATTTCAAAATTTCCATATTCAACAAGATCAGGCTCGCCTTCTAGCTGTTTCGACTAAGGAATCTAGCCACTGGTTACATGCTCTACCATCAAGTAATCTCGGCACATTGTTTGATGGGGAAAGCTTGCGCATCGCCGTAGGAATCCGGCTAGGAGTGGCTATTTGTCAACCTCACCAGTGCCCCTGTGGTAGCAGCGTCGATGAGTTTGGGCTCCATGGACTTTCATGCAAGAAAAGTGCAGGTAGGTCCCGTCACGGTTCTTTGAACAAAATCATCCGAAGGGCTCTTGTCTCTATAAATATCCCCTCGGTTTTAGAGCCTTGCGGGATATTTAGAGACGATGGCAAGAGACCCGTCGGTATGACTTTGGTCCATTGGGAGAGAGGTAAAGCCCTAGTGTGGGATGCTACTTGCGTTGACACTTTGGCGGCCTCTCATCTCAAAGACACCTGTTTTAGAGCCGGAGCGACATCAGAGGCAGCCGAATTTAGTAATTGGCGCAAATATGAGTCTTTGAGAAATGACTACATATTTGTGCCATTTGCTGTAGAGACTATTGGTCCGTGGGGTCCACGTGCAATGAAGTTTCTAAAGGAACTGTATCTACGACTGGTCGTCGCTGCTGGTGATAAGAGGGCTGGTTCTTTTCTCTCTCAAAGACTAAGTATAGCTATTCAGCGAGGAAACGCAGCCAGCATTCTTGGCACTTTACCACGGGGAGCAGGTCTTTTTGACGATTAAAATTTTTAGTTTTAGGTTTTCTATATTATAGTTTCTTCTTTTATATTGTATATGTAATTAGTTTTAATCGTAAATATTATAATTTTAATCATTATTTAAGTTCTTTATTATAATTTTTGTAATATAAATTAAATTCCCTTTTGTGTTTTAATAAAGAAATATAATAAAATTCGTAATGATTGACAATTGGACTGTTACTAATGACTTTGGACAAAAAAGAAGATTATGTCATGGAATAGGTAACATGATACTTATAACGCAATATTATAGTATATTACTAGCTTCCCAGACAGACGTTTTTCTGCCCTTTTCAATGACCCTTTGTCATGTCCTGTTAAAAATCTTTAAATTTGAAAAAAATTGTGGGTCACTAATGGATTAAAAAACTATCCTATCTCTCAAGTTGGACCAAACTGCACACGGTGTGCAAATTTGATTAAAATCGGTTAAGTAGTTTAGGAGTCCATCGCAGACAAACAACGTGACACGCAATTTAAATATATATATATATAAAGATATTATCGTATTATTTGCTGATGATACTTCGTTATTTTTAAATTAAAACTACAATTACTAAAATATGACAAAGTAAATAATGCTATATCTGTATTAGTAAATCGGTTTAATGTTAATAATTTGCACCTAATTGGCAATTAAACTAAATTTTTGTAATTCATAATAACCCTGAATGTCAGACATCTAAACACCAATGTAATTTTAAGTGGAGAGGAGCTGAGTCTTGTCGACACCGCCCAAATTTCGACGGAATCAAAGGCTTTCTCATAGTCCACATACGCCAGGCAAAGTGGCAGATTGTACTCTTCGGTCTTCTGAACAATCTGCCGAAGGGTATGTATGTGGTCTATGGTACTAAAGCCTTTTCGGAAACCGGCTTGTTCGGGAGGCTGGAAGTTGTCGAGTCTGCGTGCGAGACGATTCATAATGTGACTCTCGAAAACAGCACGTAGACGCGGCTCAGAAGGGAAATCGGTCTGTAGTTCTTCAAGAGAGCGTTGTCACCTTTCTTAAAGAACAAGACCACCGCGCTTCTGCTCCACACCTCCGGAGTAGTGCCACCATGGTGGACGGAATTGAAGAGCTTCTGAAGGATTTCAAGTACCGGTGATCCACCCGCTTTCAGAAGCTCAGCTGTAATTCCATCCTCGCCCGGGCTCACCGCACATTAGACGTGAAGCTTTGATGGAACTCCTACGAGTATGTATCAAAACTAGCAAGTAGATTTAGTTCTGCAGCATATGCTGTAAAAAAGTTTAGGAGTCTTACCAGTGCTGTAACAGCTAGACTATTTTAGACAAATTTTAGGTACAAATTAGAACACCTTTTTGTGCCCCAGGCTGAAGTTTGCGTATACGTTAGAGAGGACATCTGTCTCTCCTTTTAACCCAAAATAATGGAATCCATTGTAAACTGCCAGTTCAAGAGATACCCTGAGAATTACCTGTTGATTAGTGGTGGTCACTACCGCCAATATGGTTGTCGTGGGGGTCGATCAGCTGGTGATCTACCTGACTTATAGATGGTTGGAGGCAGTAGAGTCCAAGGGGATTGACCGTTAGTCTGGACTTAGTTAAGGTCTCCGATCGGGTTTGCCACGAAGTGCTTCATTCGAAGCTTCCTTCATATGGTCATCCTGATAAATTCGGAAATTGGATCATCAGTTTTCTTGCAGATTGGAGCGTCAAGGACGTGGTATATGTTGCAAACCGGTAACGTTAATTGCTATGCAGACAACAGCACTGGTGATGTATATACACCTGCCGTGCCAATATTTCTCGGGAAAAACGTCAGCGAATACCGGAACAAACTTGCGTGTGAAATCGATATAAAGTTTCGGATTAGAGCTATAAAATTCAGTCCAGTTCAATCCCCAGAAGCCACAAATTTGCGCGTTTACTCCTTGTTGCTTCTGCCAGTACTGATGATAGGGCAGCGTGGTCCTACACCGGTCTAGCTGATCTATTCATGCTACATCCATAATATAGCTGCAGCATGGCAGAAACCACGTATAACGCAATATACATTTTAAATCATATTCTTTATTTATTGATGGGTTCATTTAGACCAAAACTAAAGTTAGAATACCAGCGTTACACCTTAGTCCTCAGGCGTGACAACGCATCTGTATCGATTCTTAATCGGGGACAAATTAAGATGTCTATGGGCTGCAGCATACAATTACCATCAGGTGGACTATGTGCCCGTTTCTAACTTATTCTACTAAAAAAGGTATTATAATTAAATATTTTCAATAAACTCTCCACCAGCATTTACATACACATTCATGCGTCTAAAGAAAAAGTAACAACACTTTTGTAGTATGCTACAAACTTTTCTTCATTGGCCTGCTAGAACGCTGATAGCGCACGTTTCAGTTAAACCTCGGCGTGCCTGGTGGAAAAAAGTTACATGGCGTGCCTGGTGGGTCTGTGAGACCCAAATTTTGAATATTTTTTTCTCCTATAAATTGATATCAATGTAGTATATTTTTTGATTTTATAATAAAATTAAACATGTTTTTTAGGATTTCAAATAAAATGTGTGTTCAAATTAATAATATTTTAATAGAATTTTAATTAAACTTTTACCTCGTTTTTAACGTATAATTAAACATCTTATTTTCATAAACATGCAAAATCAACTAAAACAAAAGAAATCACAATCAGACTTTGGGGATCATAAGGCACATAAGGTTATCTTATATTATAAGCTAAAATAATTAGTCTTCATCATTTTCAGGAACATTGCCTTTGAAGCAATTTCCGCACTGGAATATTGCATGATCTAGGCACACGTGGCTTTTGCACGTCTCACAGATGTATTGAGTTTTACGGTCTTTCTTTGATGTACAAACGTAACATCTACGCCTTACACCTGGAGCTGTTTTTTTCACCGGTGGATCTTCGTCGAGACCAATACGGTCAGCAATTCGTTTGCGGAGATCTGTGGAAAGGCGAGTATTTTTCTGTCTTGTTTTTAGATGAGATTCTATCAATGCGATACCCAGATCTTTGATAAAATTTCTGCGATTGTTTTGGATATCAGGGAAGTTCAGCATTTGAATAATTTTTGCATTTATACCTGCAGAGTTCAGCAATCAGAAAAACAGAGTGAGCGGCCATCTTCTGGAGTTTCTTGATACATCATAAGATCTAATAAGCTTGTCAACGTTGTCAACACCACTTTTCGTTTTGTTATAGAATGTAATAACTGCTGGTTTTTGCTTTTCGCCTGATTGCAGGTCGATTTCCACATCATGATGAAGAGATGACAGCAGGAACACTTTTTTTCTAGGTTTTGGGACGTATGATACTAAAGTCATATCTTTTTGAAATCCGAACTGTGATGAATACATTGTTGAATTTGTTTTGAATTTTTCAGGTATGCAAGTTTTTTTTGATTTCATTGTACCGACAGCGGTTAGCTTATGATGATTTAGCAAGTGTTCATATGTTGGATAGCTCGTAAACCAGTTGTCCATCGTGATATTTCTCCCTGACTGAGAAACTGGCGCGACGAGGCGATCGACTACATCGTGAGGCTTATTGCTGACCTTATAAGGTCCCTCTGGTTGCTCGCCTAAATAAATCTCCAAATTCAGGGAGTAGAATGTTTTGGCATCTACGAGCGCAAATATCTTTATTCCATATTTACCTGGTTTATTTGGCAAATATTGGCGAAATTTGCAGCGACCACGGAAATCTACAAGCTCTTCATCTAGAGTCAAATTTTCAAAGGGCGTGTAGTGTTGTTGGCATCTGCTAACGAATTCTTCGAACAGTTTCCTGAACGGGGCTAGTCTGTCCTGTGACAGTCTTTCTTGACGTGTATCAACATCATCAAATCGCAAATGATTGACAATAAGAACGAATCTTCTCAAGCTCATTGTCATAGCAAAAATAGGAATACCAGTTCCATCATTACACCACAAGTCTTGTAAATTCTGCCTTGCAGATTTATATAATCCCGCAAGGTAAATTAGACCAATGACAGCCTTCAGCTCATCCATACCAACTTCTGTATAAGCGTAGTCATTTGAAGTGTTCAGACCAAGTCTCGTTCTTCGGATTCTCACATTTGTATGAATTAGTATATCCAGCAACATAGACTCGCCCACAAAAAGATTGAAACACTCTAAAGGAGTTTTTGCATCTCTCGCTAATACTTCGACACCCGGTGTTCCAGATACTATATTTTCACTACGTGTTCGAACGTTTGATCTAGCTGGAATTTTGTACCACAAAGTTCCGTCTTTACCTTTGTAAGTTCTTCCTGAGGGCCGCGAAGTGAACTCTGACAGTGGCACGTCCATTTCAGAATCTGAAGAGGTCTCATCATCAACTATTTTGAAGAGGTCTTCCTCCGAATCGATCGAGTCGGTTTCATAAGTTTCTTCTGTAACCTCATCAGACTCTTCGTCGCTGGAGTCGAATACAATATCATCTTCGGGATCTTCGTCCACCTCTTCGAGTAGCAAACTAACGATTTCCCTGTCCTGTAAGGACCTCTCCATTTTGAACTGTAAAGAATATGATACTATAAAGTTGAATTCCAAACAAAATAAAGAACTTTATGAATAAAATACATCAAATTCGTAAAAAGACAAATTAAAACAATAATAATCTCGAGTATTACATATAAAATATGTTACTATTTAAAATATTATGTTTATTTTTAACAAATTAACGACACAAAACCTCTAATAGCAACAAATGAATTCTTACATGAAAACGTCACGCTGTATGCCTGGTGGGGTCTGCGAGACCCGAGCGCACTTTAGGCACGTCTTTTCACTACTGGAGCACGCCCCGGACTGAGGCAGTGGGCGGAGGGCGTCAATTAGTTCACTACGGTCAGCTACTGAGAGCAGTTGCGAGCGAATTTCAAATTACAATTAATTATAACGGTTTAACGGCTGCGGTGGGTCTCACAGACCCAACCAGGCATGCCGAGGGTTAAGAAAACAGTATACTCTTCAGGAGATCTTTAATTAGGTGTATAAAAATAAGTAATCTTCGTTATCATCAGTCGTTTTTTGTACGAGGTAGAGCCACTCTGCACCTATATTATTATGGCTGTAGCGCAAATGGGTCCGCTTAACTTGTGTAATACGGTCTCACAGGACACCAGCGTAAAATAGCAGTTCAATGCTACCGTATTCTTTACGCTTAGTTTAAAGAATAGGAGACTTAGGGGTGACAACGCATCTGCATTTTAATTCTTAATCCAGAATAATTGTCTATGGACCGCAACATCCGCTTATAATCAGGTGGAATATGTGGTCGTTCGTCCCCCTTATTCCATAAAATAAAAAAATTTCACACATTTGATTTGTAAGCAGTAACCCAAAAGTTTAACCGGTGGGCATTAAAAAATTTTGGTAAGAAATGAATATTTTTGCAAAATGCTAAAATCAATCATTTAAACAAATAAAAAAAACATTAAATGTATTTTTTAAAGCGACTCGGGTTGCAAACCCTTACCACTTTATCAGCAGTGGCACTTACCGTCAACTTTCGTAGTAGTCATACAATAGTTACAACATATATTTCCCGCAGGTAGGCATAAACCTCCTCTGGTTTTTGAAAGGGTTTAAGGACAAGGAAACGTTCACCGCGCTGCCTCAGTACGTGTTGGCATATTTCTCATGTCTTCGAAATATTTTTTCTGATTTCTCAGACATGCAGATTTCCTAACTTTTTTTTCCTTCACATCCAAACACGTGGTAAATTAGCACTTTAAAATTGGAATTTACAATTTCATTGGTGCCGGCCCGGGTTGCACACTCGAGCGCTTAGTCCCCGAGATAACACGGCTTATATTCGTGAATGATTAATCACTTAACGCTATATTTATTAATAAAAAATAAATTGAGATACGATAAAAGCAAATTTTCTTGTAAACAAAAACGATAAAAGTTTAACAAAACTGTGTATCATTAATAAATTTTATGAATAGTTTATACCTACTTATACTTCATGAAAAATAAACTATGTTGCGCAAAGAAGCAAAGCACGGTTACATTTTTTATTAATAATTAGGGGCTTTCAAGTTAGAATACAGGAAATGGTTGTGTAAGAATATTCACTGCCCAATATCTAATACGGAACAGGACATGGGTGCAGCATAACAAATTAAGATAATTAAAACTGCGTTTACAAACTCGCTTGCTAAACCTGGCAACTCTAGTAAATATTTCCGCTGAAAGGCAGTGGGGTAGGCTTAGATTCATCAATAGACTTTTGATAGGCATATATACAAGTATTTATTTTTATTTATTATTGTTTATATAATTTTATTATTATTTTTTATTTGATAGACTACTTTCCCAAATGATAGTAAATGGTATTTACATAAGTTTCAGGGCACAAGCATAGTAGGGGATACATTATGCCAATACAAAAGCAGAGGTAAAATCAGAAATAAATTCTAAGGAAGAAAAGGCAAGTAGTGATTTTAATTGTTTTATTTTAAAAAGTTTAGTTGATTTTAAGCAGCAAATCTACGTGTATATATAGCTTCGAACGACGCGGCGACTCTATTTTGTAGTTACGTTCGAAGCCACAGCTGACGGAAAGATTAATTACACTCTTCCGTCAGCTGTGGCTTCGAACAATTAAAGACACTACCGGGCATAGATCTATTCTTATTTTTGGTTAAATTGGCACGATTCACTAACCCTATCATTCTTGTTCCATTGTCAACCATGGATGTATGTTCTCTATAATATGTATATTTTTGTGCATAAAAGTTTAAATAAATAAATGAAAATAAAAATAAAAAATTACAGCCTCTATACGTCTCGCTAGTGAGCACAGGTTTCCTCTCATTTCTGAAAGGGTTTCAGGGCGTGGAAATGTCTGCCACGCTGCCCCTGTGCGTACTGGTGAACTTCACATGAATTCAATATATTTTCTTAATTCTCAGATTGATACGTTTCCTCACAATTTTTTGTTTCAACGTGAAGCACGTGTTGCGCTGGTTATTGCACATTAAACGTTATTTGGTTGTACGAAATAAAAAAAGACGAAAAATCTTGAGAGCGATGTAATCGTGAGAATCTTTTGGAACCCACGGACCCACTAAGATTTCATGTAAAATATATTAGCCACACGGCTAATATATTTTACATGAAATCTTAGTGTTGCTACATACAAACAAATGTTGCTACATAAACGCAACATGCTGCGGCCACACAAGATACAAGCTTTACAATTAATAAAACATGTTAATAACAAAATCTGTCTTTAAATTTATAGTACAACACAATAAATTTTTATCAAACATTTTTCAGAAACTAACACTAAGTACTAAACCTTAAGAATCTTATATTCTTATAATAACAAACACATATATCTATAACTTAGAGCGTAAACCCTCTAACGAGCTACGACTTGAAATGATACATATAATAAATTATTCGTGACGTTATGGTATGCCATTAGGATATTGCCATGTCTTGCAATAAAAGAAATTAACAGATCGGTACATATAATACCGATCAGCGGCGACATGCTCACATAATGACAGCCGTGAATAAAAAATATTGCGTAAGCTACTACTTATGTATCTAGCGGCAGAACACATATTTTTAGAATTGAACGAGTATGAGTTTTGCCATTTGAAGTTTTTACCTCGACGGTCCTAACGTGGCCATCATGACCAGGGAATGTATTCACCACTCTAGCCATTGGCCAGAACATTGCAGGAACATTGTCTTCTCTTAGTGTCACTAAAGAACCTATCTTGATGTTGGGTGAAATATTTAACCACTTAGGTCTGTTTTGCAGTACATTGAGATATTGTTTGTGCCACATCTTCCAAAATGATTGTTTTATTTGCGTGCATACCCGCCATGGCTTCAACCTATTTTGTGGAACATTTGAGACGGCATTTTCTGGATACATTGTTGAAGCGTTTCCTGTCAAAAAGTGACCTGGAGTCAGGTAAGTATAGTCATTTACGTCACTTGAAGATATCGGTAGCAAAGGTCTAGAATTAAGTACGCCTTCTATTTCCACCAACACCGTATTTAACTGTTCATAGGTTAGCAAGTGACCCTGCACTACTCTTCGTAAATGGTACTTAGTACTTTTAACTGCCGCCTCCCAGAGGCCACCAAAGGTAGGGGAATAACTCGGAATGAAGTGAAAGTCAATTCCTTTCTGAGCTGTAAATTGAAAGACTTTACTTTGGTGGTCTCTGGAGGAAACCAACTTATACAGTTCCACCAATTGATTCCTTGCCCCCTTGAAGGTGCTGGCATTGTCAGAGTAGATCTCTTTTGGCAGGACTCTTCGCGATATAAGTCTACGTAGGCACGTGCGATAGGTATCGGATGTGAGATCTGAGGCTAGCTCTTGATGTATTGCCTTAGTGGCAAAACATACAAATACGCAAATGTATCCTTTACCTATAATGAATCGTTTCACGTGCGAAAGTTTTACATTTACAGGTCCAGCAAAATCTACTCCAACTTTCTCAAAGGGACGGCTTAACGCAGTCACGCTCCCAGCCGGCAAGGAGCACATCAGCTGTTTGGAAGCGGTGGCCTTTTGTCTGAAACATTTTATACATTTATTTGTTATTTTCTTTACATACAATAAACCATTAGTGATCCAGTATTTCTAATTTAAATTGGACAATAAAGGCCTAGGTCCTCCATGCAGGAGACGCTCGTATTTAGACCTAACAATACATTTAGTGACATACGATTGTTTAGGCAAAATCACCTGATGTTTTTGAGTGTACGGAATATTTTCGTGGTGTAACCTGCCGCCTACACGTAGAATACCCAGGTTGTCTAGAAACGGATGCAAACATTGTAAAGAACCCTTCACATTTTGTTTTTTATTTAAATATTCATTTTCCTCATGGAAGTGCAATTCTTGTTCAAACTTAATGAGTAACATTAGAGCAGAATTTAGTTCTGTACTCGACAAGAAATTATGCGAGACCTTTCTGCCTTTTAAATTATTGATAAATCTTAACATATAGGCTAATATACGTGCCATTTTATGGATGCTAGAATATTTGTGCATACCTTGCAAAACGTTGTTTACTGGACGAGCTACAGATCCTACATTGGAAGAGATCGCTGCGCTGGACCGGCTCTCAGGTAAATCTGATAGTAACTCTATAGATTGATTAAACATATACTTACTGTCATATAAAAATCGAGGCCCATGCCACCACATATCGCAAGCACTAAGCTCATGCGGACTGACACCCCTGCTTATGTAGTCGGCGGGGTTGTCTTTGGTGTTTACATATAGCCATCGGCAGTCAGCAGTTTTACTGATTATGGCTTTCACTCTGTTCGCCACATAAGCCGTCAACCTCATCGCTTCCGACCGTAACCAAGCCAGCACTATTTGGGAATCAGTGAATAAGTAAACTTGATTTATATTTAATTTTAATTTAAGTGTGTTTGAAACTTTTGCAATCAAAATAGACAAAAGTAGTGCAGCATTTAATTCTAAACGTGGCACGGTAAGGTTTTTATTCTGAACCGGGTTTATACGGGATTTCGAACTGAGTTTTTTTTTTGTGTATTTGTACTTTACCTTTGTTATCAGTGACGCGTAGGTACACACAGCATCCATATGCAGTTGAACTGGACGCATCAGAGAAACCTATGAGTTCGACTGTGTCTGAATCAGATAGCTGAATATTTCTATCTATCTAAATCGGATTCATTTTTGCAAGACTATTTAAAAATCCTAACCACACTGATTTGATATTTTTGGGAAGCGCGGCGTCCCATTCAGTCTTAGAGAACCATAATTTTTGCATAATAGTCTTGGCCTGTACGACGATAAGACCTACAAAACCCATAGGGTCATAGAACTTTCCTATGTAAACCAATATTTCCCTTTTGGTAATATTTTTTGCATCAAAAAATTCTGGACTTGTTATTTTAAACTTATCTTGATGAACCACTAATTGCAAACCTAAAGTTTTATACTACAATCGTCGTTTTGAAATTCTAAATCGTCAAAATGCCGCTCAGCCGCAGGAACATCTTCTAATATTCGACTGTCATTTGATGACCATTTATGTGTCTTGAAATTGCCCATCTGGAGAAGCCGCTGAAGCTGTAATTTTGCTTCCAAAATCAAATCTAAGTTACCATCTGAATAAAGTACATCATCCACATAGGTGCAGTTATTTAAAATGAACGATGCCAAAGGTGTTTCGCGTTCCTTTTGTATCGCAAGCTCCTTTAAACAACGCGTAGCTAAATAGCTAGAGCTTTTTAGGCCATATGTTACTGTATCTAGCCTGATGCACTTTATTGTTTCGTCAGGGCTGTCTCTCCAAAGAATATTCTGTAAGGAGGTATGCTCAGGTATTACGCGGACATTTCGGAACATTTGTTTTATGTCAGTAGTGAATGTATAGTCACCAAAACGGAACAAGAGTAGTTTACCAAAAAGATCTCTCTGAACTGTCGGTCCGCTTAGCAGCAAATCGTTAAGCGATACTTTCTTACTGGTCTTCATCGATGCGTCGAAAACTGTACGCAATTTAGTAGTCTTATTGTCGGGTTTGAGTACTGCATGATGCGGCAGAAAGTACACTGCATCCTTACAAAGTTGATAGTTCCCGATGTCAACCAAGTGCCCGTGATTTAAATTTAAGTAATCGTGTATAAATTTCTGATATTCTAGGAAAAGATTGTGATCTTTGTGCAATTTCTTTTCGAGGTTTAAAAATCTTTTTAACGCGAAATGAAATGAGTTTCCTAGCGCATCCTTTACATCTTCAAGCGGCAATTTCAAAGGCAAAGCAACCTCAAAACAATTATCCTTCAACTGAACAGTCTTTTGAAAGATTTGCTCACAAAGCTCTTGCTCTGAAGAACTTTCATTATAAATTTCAGGAACGGACTCGGTTTTCCAGAACCTATCTAAATTTTGAATTAAATTAGACTCACATTTTAACGTGCATTTTAGCACTGCTACCTGATTGCAGACATTTGTAGGCAAGCTTCCCCCAATTATGTAGCCGAACTGTGTGTTGATAAGTTGTGGATGCCGTAAACCTAGCGTCGAAAGCTGCACCTCACTAAGCGGTTCTGCGGGCCCGTAGCTCGTCGACTCTGGTGGCAGTAATGCCTGGAAAAAACAGTCAGCTCCAGATATTAAAATCTTTATCTGCTAGCCTAATATTTGATGGAATCGCAAAGTCTGATAGATCTAATTTTTTCTGTGGTAGCTCACATGTGATATTTTCAACTACATGGCAAGTAGTCGCTAATTTGAATGGTTTGACTAATGAATGTATTTCCACTGGTACACTGTACTTCACGCTGGCTTGAGTATTGACTATCCCTACTATGTTATTATTACTCTGCAGGGGCTTTAAATCTAGCAGCTGGACGGCCTTTTGAGAAATAAAAGACAGCTGTGACCCACTGTCTAATAGGGCTTTGAAAGTCATCTCCGTGCCATTTCGAGCGAGAAGCTTTACTTGAGCTGTGGGTAAAAGTACATTATTAGTTAATAAATTATTCGGCGCCAATGAGGCGGGAGTTGCGGCGGCCTGTTGATTATTCACCTTATCATTATTGCAGTGTAACAGAGTATGATGCCTTTGTTTGCATTCTTTACGCCGAAAGTGAAATCTGCATTTTCCTGCATGCGCACCTAAACATAGATGGCATATTTTCTTTTCATCTGCAAACTGTAACCTTTTATTAGCAGGCAATAACTGAAAGCTTTGAGACAAGTATTACTTATGATTGGACTTACAGAATAGACATGAAGCTTCCTGCGCTGCAGTGTAGGCTGCCAGTTTGCCCGTGGATGAGCCTGGACGCTGCTCCTTTACTTCCTTGTGCTGCTGTTGTGCCTGACCATGGGCCGGCTCAGCATTTTCCAATGCTAGAGCACGCTTGTCTACGAACCTGAGAAATTCCTCCACGGTGGGGTCTGACTTGGTGTCCCTCTCAATCTGGTACGCTCTCGATGTGTATAAATCTAGTTTTCGGCAAAGTACACACAAAATTATAGCATCCCAATATCTAAAGTTTGAATCTAAATTGGTCAAGGCAGCAAGTTCCTGTTTAACATTTGAAACAAATTCTCTTAAATTTGTTTGTTTACTGTTGACTTTGTTAAGGGTTTCAGGTCCAAAATGGAGATTATATGCTCATTAATAATTTTAATCTATTATTGTACCTATCGTTTAACAATGCGAGTGCTTTTACATAACTTTCTTGCGCCAAAGGTAAGTTTTTTTTAAATTCAGGGGTTCATCCCTGAGATATGCACGCAAATAATACAGCTTTTGTACACAACCTATTGAATCATTATCATCTATAGAGTTGAAAAGATTTATGAAAGGTATGTATTCTGTGAACTTCCCACTAAATATCGGTACATTAATGGGTGGTAATTTCAACTTCGAAATTGGAGCAGTCGTCGGCATAGAGGTCTTTGATTGTTTTGTTTCGCGCTTTTTTATCTCTGCATTAAGTAAAGCTAAGATGTGGAAATAGTGCTCCTCTACAACGGAGACATCTTCAGTATCTTGCTCATTCAAGCTTAAAATTTTTAAATTATACTTTTCATATTCGGAAAATAATTCTAAAGTACGGGTTTTTTTTACTAATAGCGCTTCGCTTGAAGAATTTGCTACATTTTCATCATTGCAGACAAAGTTAAAAAGTCTGGTTAAATTACCTTTAGTATATCCTCTAGCCGAAACCAATTCCGACAGCTCCATTTTCTAGTAATTTTTCACAATATATCGCTAGAACACTGTAGAAACGACAATTGCTAATGCTATACGTGAATTACACAAGTATCACTAAAAATGTCACTGTTCTTAACAATTGTTATAACGTAAACTTGTTTTGACGCTTTTTGATTTATTTATTTCTAGAATCCAACGAAAAACTGGAAAGGTAGGCAGGCAGGCGATTTCGCGAAGCCATACTTTCGCCGAGATTAAATTGCGCGCTCGCCGACACACTGCCGTCTTCAACCACGTGCTCTTTACGCCGAAACGCTGTCCCTCTTCTTAGATCGCGAGGAATTATCTGGCCAGCATCCACGTCGATACCGTAGCTGAATTAATAGAATTGCAGCCACTGTCTGGTACTCGACGATGCTGAGGTTGAGAAAAAAAATGGCGGGCCGTTTATTGAGCACGATGCTGCCACTTCAATCTGGCGAATTTCGTGTATTTCACACGTCTCACGTTGGATCCTGCTCGAAGGACCAATGTTGCGCTGGTTATTGCACATTAAACGATATTTGGTTGTATGAAATAAAAAAGACGAAAAATCTTGAGAGCGATTTAATCGTGAGAATCTTTTGGAACCCAGTGATGCCACACGGCTAATATATTTTACATGAAATCTTAGTGTCGCTACATACAAACAAATGTTGCTACATACGAACAAATGTTGCCATACGGCATAATTATATCTTAATCAGTCGTGTGCGCGCGCGCTTGGCGTACGGCTGTTGTATCGTAGATCCACTTAAGTCAAATACGTAATTGTGCATAAATATCTAAAAGACGGTTTCCAATATCGCATAAGCATTAATAATGGTGAAGTGTAAGAAATGCAATAAGACTGTGTCAATCGCAAAAGAGGAGACTAGTAAATGTAAAGGCGCATGTGAAGCAGTCTTCCATAAAAAATGCGTTACGAGAACTACCTTCAAAAATGAAAAATGTGAAGATTGTGTTTCCGTGCCCGGATCGTGTACTAGTTCGCCTGCTGTTGATGAACCGGATATTGCAGTGACCCTGACGGATATGAATAGGAAAATGGAGGTGGTTTACAAAATGGAGAAGAAGCTGAGTGAGCTGGCCGATTTGGTTGATTTTGTATCAGAAAAGTATGATAACTTAGTGGAGTACCAGAAGTCGACAGAAACAAAAATAAAATCCTTAGAAAACATGAATGCTCACTTGATGAAGTGTAACAAAGCACTGGAAGAACGTTTGAATGAGCTGGAAGAGAAAGACAAGGAAAAAAAGGTGGAATTAGTTGGACTGGAAAAGAAGGAAAATGAAGATGTAGCGAAAATAATAATCCAGGTAGCCAACAAACTCCATATGGATGTTAGCCAGATTGAGCACGCAGAGAGGGTAGGCCGTATAAAACCAGATACCGACAAGCTACTGCCAGTAGTTGTAACGCTGAGAACGAAAGAGGCTCGTGATAAGTGGATTAGAAGTCGCAAAAAACTTCTGACCAATGGCGAAACTTATGGTACAAATAACGACAACCGTATTTATATAAATGAGAATCTCACTAGATATAAAAGGAACCTTTTATGGGTTACTAAAAATCAGCTTAGGAAAACCTACAAGTACATTTGGGTACAGGATGGAAAAATACTCATAAGAAAGAGTGATGAACAGAAGAAAATAATGTCAATTAAGAGTGAACGTGATATTGAAAAATATATAGAAAACAATTTAAATACGGCAACTAGCTAGATGTTGTTGTTGGTCTCACTAGCCTCACGCACACTTAGTGCGAAGTAAACACTGCGAGCTCAATAACATCAAGTAAAAGGTGATCGTTTCGATGCAATTATCACACTGGAATGTCAATATACAAGATTTAAAACAGCGAATTCCTGGGTTCGGAGTATATCTTGCAACAATAAATATTTACACATATTACACATAAATATTCGGTCGATAATAAAAAACTTTAATGAATTGAAAGTGTTTGTAAAAAAATGCTCTGAGGAGTTAGCATTACTAGTGGTGACAGAGGCAAACATTAACAACAATGAGCTATCACTATACCACATGGAGGGGTACAATCTATTTGCAAACACGAGGGAGACTAAAAGAGGAGGGGGTGTGATTATTTACGCTAAGGAGTATCTTAGTTTCAATGCACACAAAACCCTAACGAGTTCACTGGAAGGACTTTATGGTAACTCACTGTTGACCACTCTATTCTTAATATAATTGCAGTGTACAGACCACCAAAAACGAATAGGTCGTTATTCGTTGATGAAATGGAGCAGATAATTATGAAGATCCCAGCGAGCGAGGATATTATCATATTAGGTGACGTCAACATAAACCTGTTAGGAGTGAGTGAAAATCAACTGGTGTCAAAATATAAGGACTGCCTATGTGGACTAGGCCTACAGTGCGTAATACCGGTTACGGAGGTGACGCGAGAGGCTATCGTAGCGGGTGTAAGAGAAGCGTCGTGTATCGATCATGTTTGGGTGCGAGCAAGACAGCTGCGGGACTGCTACTCGTTCATCATTGAGTGCTCCATGTCGGATCATCATGTGGTGGGAATCTCGGTGCCGTGTAAACATGTGACGCAACACTGCACCGACAGCGTGGACTCGGACACTCGGTTTGTAATTAATAATAGCCTAGTAGCTAAGCAGATCACTGAGTATGATTGGTCTCAACTGTTGTTCATTGATTGTCCGTTAAAGTTGTATTGTAAGCTGCAAAATGCTTTCAATGATATTTATGAAAATAGTAAGACTGTAATGCCAAATATTAAAAAACGGGACACACAACCGTGGATAAGCAGAGATTTAAATAAAATGATAGTGCGTAGGGATAAGTTCTTTAGGGATTGGAAAGAAACACCAAACAATAATACGAAAAGACTCGAATATACACGTTTTAGAAATAAGGTAAATAAATTAATATTTAAAGCAAAAAATAGGTTTCGGCAGGAAGAAATCAAGAAATGTAATGGAGACCCAAAAAAAATCTGGGACAAAATTAATAGCTGGACAGGTAGGAAGAAAGCAAATATAGATGATATAGTTAAAAGATATTTTGGAGATAAAAACACAATGTACAATATATGTAGTCAATTTGCAGATACATTTACGAACGAAATTATTGCTATTAAACATAATTGTAGTATTAAATTATTAGATAGAAGTAAATATGTTAAAGAAAGTGATGTAACGTTTCGCTTTAAACCAGCTACCAGTGACACAGTGAGTAAAATTATCGATCAGCTGAGCTGTAGTAAGGCGCCAGGCACTGACTGCATTCGAGTTATGGACCTAAAAATAATCAAGGATAGAATCTCGCCGGTCTTATCACACTTTGTCAACCTGTGTTTATCGAAAGGGGAATATCCTAGCACACTCAAAAAAGCTTTAATCAGGCCCATCTACAAGCAGGGAGCGCACTCAGAGTATGCTAACCATAGACCGATTGCTATCTTATCAGTCATTAATAAAATAGTTGAGAAGATGGTAGTCGGCCAGGTCAGCGAATTCCTGGAGCAAAATAGCATATTAGCGGATGCACAGTACGGTTTTAGGCATGGTCGTAGCACCACAACAGCACTATCACAGTTTTCCGAAGATATAAACAGTAGTCTGCACCAGGGCCATCAGGTCCTGGCGCTGTTCATAGACTTTAAAAAAGCCTTCGATACCTTGGATCATGAGATGCTGTTACAGGCCATGGATGAGTGTGGAATCAGGGGTCCAACAAATAGGTGGTTTCGGAGTTATCTGAGTGACAGAACATTACAAACCTGCATTTCTGGTGTTGCTGGTAAAGAAGCAGCGGTACAGCTTGGTGTTCCAACTGGTTCAGTCTATGGTCTCGTTGGCTACGTTATGCATGTCAACAGCGTCAGTAATGTGGTTAAAAAATCTCGAGTATATATGTACGCGGATGACATATGCCTTATATATTCCTCTAAGAATATACAAGAGGTCAGGGCTGTGCTGCAGGGTGACTTCGATAATGTTACTCGTTGGGCTCATGACAATGGTATCGTACTTAACCTTAATAAGACGAAAGTGATGCATCTGTACTCACCGTACAACTTAGTGGCAAAAAATGTCAAGAGCGTGGATATAGGTATTGTGGGCCACACATATGAATGTATGCACGATAAAAATTTAAATTGTATTTGTCAAAAGCTGGAGTATGTAAGTAGATTTAAGTATCTAGGTCTGTGGGTGGACTATAATGTGAATTGGAAAACACAGGTTGACGCAGTGTGTACAAAGCTCAGGGCAGTGTTAAGTAAGTTTCATATCCTGAATGCAGCGTTGAATAAGAAATCGTTGCGTGTCATTTATTTTGCTCTCGCCGAGTCAGTACTAACTTATGGATTAAATACGTATGGCCGTACATTTAAAACATATCTTAACAGTATAAAATCGTTGCAAATCCGTTTTTTAAAATACCTTGTCAAACCATAAACAAAAATTGCATGTAAAGACAATTATGAAAAACTTTTTGTTGCATGTAAAATGCTTCCTGTACATGAGAAGGTCAAGTACCTGCTGGTTCTTGAACAGTTCTATAACGACCAATTTAAAGAACAAGTGCAAAATAGGTATAATACTAGAAGCGTTAGAGAGCGTAAACTCGTGCGACCACCAGTAAAAAACTACTATGGGAAAAGAACCAACAAATATTTGACCCCCACACTTTTTAATGACCTCGATTGGCTGAGAGAGGATAATACTAGAATAAGTAAACAAACATTAAAAAATAAATTGAAATCTGTTTTCCTTAACGAAGTTGTTGAGAGATGTGAAAAAATTAGTAAATCCTAATATTAGTAGTAGTTTCTATAGGCCAAATGTTAGTAATTAGTAATTCGTAATAAAAGCAGTTGTTTTTCTTTTTTTTTATATATATTAGGCTAAATTTTAGTAAATATTTCTTAATAATAGTTTAATACCGGTTTAAAAAAAAAGAAAAAAATTAAAACTTGCTTTATTTACACTTTTATTTTCATTAGTTTATAGTTACGTATTTGAACCAAATGTATTAAGACAAGCGCTAATCCCGCCGACAAACTGTTACGCAGTTTGGTGGGTGTGAACAATGTATAAAAGTTTTGGTCCACAAAAAAAAAATGTTGCTACATAAACGCAACAGCACGTTCATCAGCACTCAATATTTAAATTGACAATTTCGCTTGTGCCGACAGGATTAAACCTGAGTTGATCGGGCACTGTGAAAGCTGGGAGCTTTCGGCCCCTGAACTACCGTAGCTTTTACTGTATTATATCTACTCCCAGTTGTTAAACACGTAATAATATTATTACTCGGTTATCAATATCTTAATGTGTAGTTGTGGGTATTTTAAAGGTTAAACACTGTAACTACTTTGGAGCAATAAGTTAAACTATTAGGTTAACTCTCAGCACACATTTATACTAAAACAAAACCTTTTAACAAAATAAATAATTATAATCTGCCACTGATTTAACAAAATAAATAATTAATAATTTATTTCCAAATAATGGAGCTAGAGATGACTGTTCCGTCGCACGGTCCGCGAGTAAGTGCCGGGTGCACTGCGCGAACCGTCCGCCAGCCCGTCTCATCCCCACCACGTGCAGTCGTCGTGGCCCGATGCCGCCGTCACGGCTAGCTAGGCGACGCCTGCAGTTCCGTCCGCCAAAACAGATGGCGCTCGCTCCACAAAGTTGCCAACACGGCCATTCTGCAAGGCGCATGTCCCAGGCGCCCCACGATGCTAGGTAAAACACTGAAACAAAATCGACATCAGAACTAGTTTTCTCAATCTACAAGTATGAATCACAAGTCATAATACGTTTTCGAATCATCAGCAAGTGCCTACTCTGTTGCTGCTAGTTCAACCGTACTTAAAGGGACTATGCCACACTTAAGAGTCCTGGTTTTCCTAGAGCTTACCACTTGGAATCACTTGCATTTAAAGAGCTGTTCGCTACACTTAAACGTACCAAGTTGTTTTCCAAGCTGTATTTACATTTGCTGGTATTTCTATCCTGGCGAGAATTAAGGTACAAGTGTTTTATCTAGCCTCGCGAGTAAAATATAAGCAATAGCAATACTGTATGTGAGGCTGAGTAACCACTTAATTTTATCTGCAATAAAATGATAAAGCAGTGAGTTTATTAATTGTTAGCAGCAGACAAGAAAGTGCAGTACATACCTTTAAAACTATGAGTTGCCAACACGGACCATATTGTTAACTGCTTATTCCAATTTCCAGTCATCTATTTGTATCCAATACTTCATATTTTCAGCAGCTGCAACGCCATTGTACGGTTTACTGCTCCTTTCAGAACCCCTTAGGTCTGATACCTCATATCTGTCATTACCCAGAACCTTTTTTACTCGAAATGGTCCTTTGAAGGTGGGCAGGAGTTTTCTGCTTCGACCATCGTTGCTCTGGCTTTGTATTCTGATCAATACCAAATCTCCTTCTTCGTAAATTTTGGCTTTTGCCCGAGTTTTATCAAACCTTCGTTTTTGTGATATTGCACTGGCTTTAATATTTTTATTTACCTTTGCTCGCAACTCCGTTACGTCCACTAGCGATTCATCATCAAGCTCTGGCTCTACATTGTCATTGTCAACGCGCAAACGATATCCAAATAAAACCTCACTGGGAACGGCATTAATAGTTTTATGGATTGTACTGTTTAAACCTTGCTGTATTATTTTAACATATTGATCCCACTTATCTTCAGTAGTATCTGCTCCAATAGTTTTTAATGATTCTAGAATTGTTTTATTAAATCTTTCTACCTGTCCATTTGAGCGAGGCATACCTATTGCCACAATATGCGCGCGAATATTTTTGCTCTTGCAGTATTCTTTATACATGTTGGAAGTAAAACATGACCCTGAATCGGAAATGATTCGTTTTGGATTACCGAAAATCTTAGTTATATTATCTAATTCGTTTATGAGATCGGATGTTTTTGTAGACTTTACAGCACAGATAAACACAAACTTAGTGAATGCATCTACTAAAACTAGTAAGTACATATTGTCGTTTCGTGTTTTAACGAACGGACCTAAGTGGTCCGCGTGCAAAGTGTGAAAAGGCTGCGCGTATTTTGGCAACGGGTATAACTGTCCTTCCTTAGCACCGCCCTTATTTTTGTAATAAATACAGTTCAAACAGTTTTTAATGTATTTTTTTATTATGTGACGCATACGAGAAAACCAATATTTGCGCCCTATTCTCTCAAACGTTTTATCGACAGAAAAATGGCCCACGTCATCATGGTTATATTTTATTATTTGCCATATACAACTCTTCTATTTCTATTTTGCCATATTCAACTCTTCTATTCACTCTTTGGTACGACCCATCGTCGCCCTTGGGCTGATCTTCTGTACACTTTCCCACCTAACAGTTCATACGTGTCAAAAATGATTTTATTTTCATCTATTTCACCAGACTCTAATACAGTTTTAATTTTCGCAATGTCAGGGTCTTGTATTTGTACAGAAAGTAACCAGTCTCCTTCGGTTATCGATAATATTATTTCCCTTTCCGACCTCTCACCTGAGGGAATGGGATTTCGACTCAAGGCGTCCACATGTTGCATACGTGTACCTTCTCTATGCTTTATTTCGTACATAAACTCTTGAGTCGAAAGAACCCATCGTGCGATCCGGGGAATGATATTCTTTTTAGTCAACGCGTACCTGACCGCGTTACAATCTGTGATAACAGTGAAAGGTGAACCAATTAAATAAAGACGAAATTTTTGGAGTGAAGTTACGATTGCTAGGAGTTCTAACTCAAATGAATGGTATTTCTTTTCGTCCTCAGTTATCTGACGGCTATAGTAATACACAAGTTTTTCACTCTCATCAGCAACCTGAACAAGAATACCCGCAACGCCATCTCGACTAGCGTCCGTATACAAAATGGTTTCTTTATTTGGATCAAAAATAGATAATACGCTATCTGACGTTAGTTTTGCTTTTAATATTTGAAACGCTTGATCATGCACGGAATCCCAATACCAAGGAGCATCTTTTTTCAATAATTTAGTAAGAGCGGCAGAAATTATTGCGCAGTTTTTAATAAATTTGCGAAAATAATTAATTAGTCCTAGAAACTGTCGCAACTGGTGGACAGTTTTCGGTACGGGAAATTTCTTAACGGCTTCCACTTTGGTTTCGTTCGGCATAACGCAGTTTTGTTTTATTCTGTATCCGAGAAACTCTATTTCCGTTTTAAGGAAATGACATTTTTTTAAATTTAAAGTTAAACCATTATTTTTAAATATTTTCAAAATATTTTCCAAGAGCTTTAAATTTTCCTCAATAGTTTGTGTCATTAAATAAACGTCATCTAAATAAACAATAACGTTCTCAAACCTTAAATTACCTAGTACCTTATTCATCATTTGTTGAAAACAAGATGGTGCATTAGCTAACCCGAATGGGAGCCGCAGAAATTCATAATGGCCATCTTCGGTAATGAATGCCGTTTTCCCAATGGACTGTGGGCTCATAATAATTTGGTAGTACCCACTTTTTAGGTCAAGACTCGTGAAATATTTATAACCCTGTAGTCTATCTATAAGATCCTCTATTCTGGGCATTGGGTACTTGTCCTTTACTGTTATTTTATTCAGTGCGCGGTAGTCGATACAGAGTCTTTTCTCGCCATTTCTTTTGTTTACAAGCAAAGCAGGACTCGCGTAAGGGGATTTACTTTCTTGAATTATTTTATTATCAACTAATTCCTGCACCATATCTCGAATAATCTTTCTATCTGAATGTGAGGCTCGAAAAGGTCTGCACTGCACCGGTCGTGGGTCTGTCAGAGTAATAATCATCTCGTGGTTGTTCACTTTCCCTAACTCTTTTATGTCTGACGCGATACACTGTTTATATTGTCTAAATAAATAAATCAGTTCATTTAAGTGAGTGTCAGTATCGATCTTAGTCTCGTGAATAACGTCACAAAATTCACTAAGTGATTGCGCATAGTCAAACTTGAATGAATTACCTACACGTGAATATATCAAATCATTTCGCTCCGTTATGTTTCGGCCGATTAGTATATCACAACCTACTAAGTCATCAATGACGTAAAAGATAACACTAGCTAAAGACACGCAGTCAATTTTTAAATCTAGAGTGACTTTTCGAGTAACTGGTTTAGAATTATGCTTAGAAAACCCTTGTAACAAAACTGGCGAGGGTAGAACACTTGTTTGAAGTGAATATTTTTCCACCACCAATTCGGAAATTAAGGAACAACTGCTTCCTGTATCAATGAATGTCTCATGAACAAAATTATCAATGTTAACTGTTTTTACAAATTTATTTCGCGGATCAGAGGTGTGAATCAATTTGGTTTCCTCAGTTTCTGGTTTGATCAATCCTGTACATTCTTACTACGGCATACAACCTCAACATGGCCCTTTTTTTTACAAAAATTACATTTAATGAGCTCACACTGGTTTCTTTTATGGTTTCCACCGCAAGTGTAACATTTAATAGGTTTCTGAATATTTGCTGAGCCGGTTTGGTTACTTCCATACGCATTATGGGAATTGGCATTAATATTTGAAGAGGTAACATTCATGGACGGCAGGCTAGAATTATTCGTTTGATCCATTGTTTTGTGTTGGTTTTCACGTGTGCTACCCGAACTGGTTTGTTTTGGATTTCTGCCTTTGTAGGTACGGCCATGAAGGTAACTAGCTAAATCATGGCAAGATTTAAAATTACTCGCCTCAATAGATGCTCCTATATTACTGTCGCCTATGCTACCAACAATTATAGATATAATATCTTGCTCAGTAAAATTTAAAGATAATCTATCGACTTTACATTTAATATCAAAATAAAACTCGTATAGTGATTGGTTTTCTACAGGTTTTTTATTTACTATTTCTTTTAATAATTCAAACATGTTACGTCGTGTTTGGAAACTACTAGCCAGACGCCGATTCCAATCACTCCAGTTCCATGTAGGCCACTGACTATCAGTGCGCAACAACGAGTCATACCAGACTTTACCAGAGCCTTTCAACTTATTAAGAGCTTGATAACGTATCGTTTCGTCGGTCCAATCGAGCGTTGCCGCATAGGATTGTATAATATTAAGCCATGCATTTATATCATCATTTAAAGGGTCAAACTCCGGTATAATATTGTTTAAGGTACTCACAGCTTTGGTATCTTTATGACGCGATACCTTTGACTTCCTTCTGGGCGGAGGTGACGGCGTTCTGGAGCTTGTACTCGTTGTACTACTGCTACTTGACGATTGTGCTCGCCTGCGATAGTGCCTGCGTTTGCCCATGGCGCGTAGATCCCACTTCTGATGTTAAACACGTAATAATATTATTACTCGGTTATCAATATCTTAATGTGTAGTTGTGGGTATTTTAAAGGTTAAACACTGTAACTACTTTGGAGCAATAAGTTAAACTATTAGGTTAACTCTCAGCACACATTTATACTAAAACAAAACCTTTTAACAAAATAAATAATTATAATCTGCCACTGATTTAACAAAATAAATAATTAATAATTTATTTCCAAATAATGGAGCTAGAGATGACTGTTCCGTCGCACGGTCCGCGAGTAAGTGCCGGGTGCACTGCGCGAACCGTCCGCCAGCCCGTCTCATCCCCACCACGTGCAGTCGTCGTGGCCCGATGCCGCCGTCACGGCTAGCTAGGCGGCGCCTGCAGTTCCGTCCGCCAAAACAGATGGCGCTCGCTCCACAAAGTTGCCAACACAGTATATCATACTTATTATTATTATCACCTTTGTAGCATTTTCGAGAATCTTAGATTCAGTTTTAGGTCAGATATCGCTAAAAATTTGTATGGTTGTGTTATCAACCGTGTGAGGTAATCTATAGGGGAGGCCTATGTTCAGCAGGACTTTCACAGGCTGTAATGGATGATGAATGGATGTATGGTGTTATCTACTTCGTATTTGGTGAAATCATACATTAATTGATATATCACGGCTCCTACTAGATTAGAATGGATTATTATGAAATTATATTACAATTACCAATCTTACTAAATATAATTACGTAGTCAAAAAAATATTGACATAAATTACCACCGAAATGAAATACTTCATTGTTGTAACTAAATTTAATAATTGGAAATTGCCCGTGGCGGCCATGTCATATCTTGCCAAAACCCATTACGCTGAATGAGATACTCAATTAAATTGCTTATTTGTGTAGTGCGAGTGAATTGCTTTTAACAAGTATTCAAATGATAATAATAATATAGTTTATTTACTTACAAATATAAATATATATTTTAACTTACAGACTTATTAATAAAATTAAGTAGCGTCTATTCAGCACAATTACTGATGTGGTATCCACAACTATCACGCTGATTTTGACTACACGTCAGATACATTGATGCAATAAACCAATTTAAACTTATGAAGGGTTCCAACACAAAAATAGAAACATATATTCTATATAATTAATAAATAACATAAAATGAAAAAGGAACATAAATTAATACTTTTTATTATAAGAAAACAAATGTAGGAAGTACACTTCAGTAAGTATTTCATAATTTTTCATAATTTTATTATACACTGAAACATTTACATTTTTTCATATGTATGTGTGTTTATATATATATATATATATATATATATATATATATATATGTGTGTGTGTGTGTGTTGCTATTTTTGATCGTATATAATTAAGTTTAACGTGGTATACTCGTTTTTCTATATCGCTTTCACAGAAAACGAGTTTAAAATAGCAACTCAATGTTACTGTGTTCAGGTGATAATGCGCCACAGTATCCACTTCCCACCTGGTAGACCATGTGCTCGTGGGCGATAAGCCCTTTTTCTGTAAAAGTGTTTTATCATCCTGACATATTTTCATAATTCATTATCATCATTATTACAGTCTACCAATGTACATGGGCTTATAATTGTCGTAGCTGTCAAGCTTGGTAGGCGGGCTGGCAGCCGCAGTTATTTATTATTTTGATTTATTTACGAGATGTTTCAGTTTTTGGCTTTTATCTTTGATATTATATATTTACCTTTAAACAATATATATATTTAAACATTTATATAAAACGGTTTAGTAAGAACATTTTTATATTTCTTTTAAATGTTTATATAAAAAATAGCTTATCGTAATATTTTTTAATTATGTGCGAACAGTTATGCAGGTCTAGGGAAAGATACCAAAATTACGGCGACCTAAAGATCAAATGTGATCGCTGCTATGGATATAGTTCACCGCTAAGCCCTATGTCTTCAATGAAAAGAAGGAGTTGCTCAGCCGTGAGCACTTCACTTTTTCTGGGCAGAGTACATAGAGCATACCAGATAAGTGTTACATTTGCGCATTAAGGGTCCGCAAACAGAATATGTAGAGGGGTTTCTTCCGTTATGGAACAGAACTGACACATCTTTGAGTTACTTAGTCCCAGGATGGACATATGCTTTTTAAGACAAAAGTGTCCAATAAGGGCTCTTTCCATAAAACGCAATTTATCTTTACTTAATTCCAGGGCTTCTGAAGCGAATTTACGATCAAAAGCCCGGATAAACGGATCTTAGAACATTTTAAGCCGTGTGTGTCAGACCAGATCTTAAGTAATTTATTGTGATAAATAGTTTCGAGGGTCAATCGAGCTTGGCTTTTTGAGATTCCACAAAATGGTTCAGGTCCAAATTGTGAGCACTCTGACCCTCCCCCGCAGGTTTGTCGGCAAATTCGTTGCCTACAATACCCGCGTCACATAGTCTCCAACTAGCTTAGAGTTCACTAAGTTTTACCTCAAAACTAGCAGTGCTGCTTGTCTATCAGAGTTTATATAAATTATATGGTTTGACGTAGTGTTTTTGCAGATTGATTTCCGCACACTAACGTATGGCGAAATTTCTGCCTGGAAGATAGAGGTGAATTTACCCAAATTCATATTAAGTTTGAATTTGGGGCGTTCCCCTTAAATTCCAAAGCCTACGTCTGGGCCCATTTTAGACCCATCGGTATACCATATAAGGCTACCAACCTCACAGATAACGTGACCATTCAGCCAGTTTTGTCTGCAGGGTAGTTCCACTATATACTTTTAATCAAAAGTGTGTAGTGCATGCATGATATCTGATCTGAGATCATGCATAATTTATTGAGAGCTTGGATCTCAATCTGTAGGAGAGCAAGCTCAAATCACCCTGGGCGTTAATCGTATACAAATGAGCCTTCACCTCCTTGTCCAGATAAAGATCACTTCTATCCGCATATTTGGGTTAACGCTTTTAGTATAAATATTCTTAATGCTAAATTTAAATTACGTAACGTGAAATATTCCTTATGAAAATTCTGTGAAAGACAGGTAGAGAGACAGATAACGAGTTCATTCTACAAGTATTTCAATTCGCTTATATTGCACGAAACACAAATGATCTTGCTAAGCTGAAGTCTACGTGAGCAAATACGAGGGCAGAAGTCACTGTCATCCTAGTGGGCTGTCAAAAGTTCACTACTGAACATAGGCCTCCTCATAGATTATTTTTTAGGGGAGAAATTTTTCATAGTGCTTGGAATGCTGGTGGGGAACCACAATTGTTTTTTTTATTTAGGAAAGCGTTACTGATCGCTATTTTGAGAGAGGTTTGTTTCCCTCTGCCATCCAACACCCACAGGACGATATGGGGTAGTGGATATGTTCACACCGCCACTGCGACGTTATAAAGCGACGTTATGAATAAACAACATCCGACGTGATCTCTATATTTACAACCCGTAAACGTGATAAATATTTATGTTCATTGAAAAACTGCCTGCGTTTTGTAGTAAAATTTTATGGTACAATTTTGTATCGTTGCAATACGCCAAAAAAAAAGATTTTAAGCATACATAACATTATACCCATGGCATATTTTTGAATTTAGTATATTATATTTCATATGCTAATAAAGTGTACATGTGATATAGTATAATATTATTCTCTTTTTGTATGAATGAGACATAGAAAAAATAACTTAATTGCAAGAGCGGAAGGAATCCATTTAACAAACCACAGTAGGAATTCTTTTCTTACATACATAAACATACATAAACACTCACGCCTGTCACCCAGAGGGATAGGCAGAGACTACAGACTTCCATTTGGCATGATCCTGACACACCTCTCTCGCCTCCTTCACATCCATACACCTACGCATACATGCTCGTCTTTTCTTGTTAGTCAAATTACAGCTTTTTATTTCAGAGTCAGTTAGTTTAAGTTTGCTAGTTGACACTGGCACCAAAAGCTCAGAAAAAAGCTGATTTGTTTTTTTTTTTACGTAGCATTGTGTGACAAAATGGCACACAGACCACATGATGGCGAGTAGATGCTGTGATCCATAGACATCCACATTTATCCTCAATTAAGAATCAAAATACAACAGCGTTGTCGAGGACTAAGACGGAATGCCTCGATTCCAGTAAAAAGGGTGTCCGATTCTCTACACACACCATATAAAACACAGCAGCATTACGCTGGTATTCTGTGAGAGCATGGACCTGCCCCGGATAAGCCGACCCATTTATGTTACAATTATAATTTAGCTGCAGCGTGGCTCTACAGCGTACAAATTAATGTTAAATAAGCGCTGTTAGTAAAACTTTAATTGTATCTGAATAAACTGAAACTATTAATTTCATTCTTCAGGCGTAATGATGCATTCGATACTCAGGACTAACGAAATTTCCTAACTAAATAACTCAATAAAATTAGAAATAAAAAAATTGTAAATATTTAAGTTATTTTTGATAAGTAAACTTTTAAATTGGTGTGACAAACGAGCACGCAGTCCACGCGATGATAAAACGCTAGTATTCTGTGAGAGCGTGGTAATAATGTCGACTCAACCGGGGAATTCCGATTCAAGCTGACCTACTAGTATATACACAATGTAGCTTTATCATGTATAATTAATATTCTTATGCTCTAGCAAGTATAATTTATATTAAATGATATGACCAGCAATGTTTTTGAATTTTTTTTAATCATCAGACATGCAAGTTTCCTTACAAATCATTTCACCGCTGAGCACGTAGTAAATCGGCCTTTATAGTTGCCAATATTTTTTTTTTAAAATGTAACACTCACTAGTAAAATGTCATTAATGATTTCTTGAATTAACGCAAACACTACATATTGAATAAAACTATTATTTACGGATTTTATCGTGTTTAATTACTTTAATTTATTTTATTATACAGACGTTTCGGGTGGTTTACAGCACCCATGGTCCAGGGGACTGAGATGTTTGACGTCCCAATGTCATAGTTAGGCCGGCTACCTTCAGTTTTTGAATGTTAATTTTTGGTCCGATTTACGCTTATAGTATAGTAAACGATCTTATAGTATTGTTACGCGCTCCACAACTAGCGCCATCTAGTGTCAGGAACGAGAGCGAGGGGAGCTCTGCAAAGAATGACATCACTCTCTCGACCGACAGCGCCACCCGTAGAACTGAGTTTCTAGAAAATCTATACTCGAGCTCTCGGTACCTTACGCGTGTTTACTTGAACATTCCGGATATTTTGCTAATTGAAATAAATAGGTGGCGCAAGATGCGATCGAGACAGTGTTGATTTGACGAAACAAGCGAAGCTTCGGAGCGGAATTAAGTGGATTAGTGTGTTTTATTATTAGTGTTTTAACTTTAATTTGTGTAAAGTAAATTAAAGTGTTAATTTAGGTAATTTTATCGGCAATTTTTATTGTCACGAACCTCAAGCTCGTAACAATTGGTGTCAGAAGTGGGATCAAATAATGCCGATTTTACCTAAGGAGGAAACGGAGGGTGTCCGTACCCGAAGTCAACGGCAGCAGGAGACGGACCAGAGGAGATTTGGTGGTGCAACGCCGCAGATGTCTGAGGGCCAGCCGCCGGCCATGGAAGCCGGTCCGTCAGCAGCTTCTACGTCTGTGGCACCTGACTTAGGTGCTCTGATGGTGATGCTGCAGGAGCAGGCTCGCCGACAGGAGGAGCAGGCTCGCCAACAGGAGGAGCAGGCTCGCCGACAGGAGGAGCAGGCTCGCCGACAGGAGGAGCAGGCTCGCCGACAGGAGGAACAGGTCCGTCGGTTGGAAGAGCAGCTGCGGGGTGGATAGGATGAACAGGTCCGTCGGTTGGAAGAGCAGCTGCGGGGTGGACAGGATGAACAGGCCCGCCGACAGGAAGACCAGGTTCGTCGTTTGGAGGAGCAGCTGCGGGGCGGACAAGAGGAACAGGCCCGTCGGTTGGAAGAGCAGATGCTCCTCATGAAGGGCCTTCACGCTACCTTCGGGAAGGAGATAAAGGAGGTGAAGGATAGGGTTGCTCAGCATGACAACCGCCTGTCGGAAGCTGAAACCCAAATCGCGAAAGCTGAAAACCGAATCGAGAAAGCTGAAACCCGAATCGACCAAGTAAACAATCGGGTTGACAACGTTATGGCTGACATGAAGAAATCACTGGACGAACTCAAACTCGGAGATGGAGCTACAGCTCCCGTAATAGCTACAACACCTTCGCTACGCGGGTTCAAGGTGCCACCGTTCGACGGTACCTCTTCCTGGTCAGCCTACAAAATCCAGTTCGAGGCTGTTATGCAGGCGAACGGCTGGAACAAAAGTCAGGCCATGACTGCTCTCACACTAGGCCTGCGCGACCAGGCCTTAACAGTTCTGGAAGCTCTCGGTGAGGAAGTGACTTATGAGCAACTCCTTGAGGCATTGGAGGCGAGATATGGTGACGCTCACCTGGAACACGTCTTTCGTGCGCAGCTTAAAGATCGTGTGCAGCGCATCAACGAAAACCTGCAGCAGTGGGCTCTAGAAGTGGAGAAGCTGGTGCGAAAAGCATACCGGTCTGTACCTGCGCTCATTGAAGGGAACCTGGTGCAGACATTCATCGACGGCATCCGTGACCTGGAAGTCAGAGCTGCTGTGAGGCTCGGGCACCACGAGACGCTTAAGGACGCCTTGGCCCATGCACTGGAGGTAGAAGCCGTGCGGCAGGATCATCGTTCCCATCGCGTCAGGGAGGTTGCAGCAGCTACAGTTCGCGACCGCAACAAAGGATACAGCCCTAGGTGTTATGGCTGTGGGGAAAAGGGCCACCTTCGATCCAGCTGCCCTAAGCAAACCGCAGAAAGGGAAAGTGAACGATATCAAGAGGGTAGTGCAGCTAACGGCACTGCCTGGCGGCGACAGGATCATCGTTCACCTCACCCTAGGGAGGTTACAGCAGTTACGGTTCGCGACCACAATAAAAGATACAGCCCTAGGTGCCATGGCTGTGGGGAAAGGGGCCATCTTCGGTCCAGCTGCCCTAAGCACACCCTAGGAAGGGAAGCTGAACGGTCTCAGAGAAGAAGTGCGGCTAACAGCACCGCCCAGCAACAACAGGAATACGACTTTGAGATCGAACATCGCAACGGGAAATCTCACGGCAACGCAGTTGCATTGTCAAGAAGACCTTGTCCTGAAGATTTCAACCACTGTAGTAGGCAAGAGAGTAAGGAAGTGGTATCCGTGAGGATGCTCAGGACAGACCACCTCAGTAACGGGTGGAAGGACAGCCTACGACATGCACAGCAGGAAGATCCGGACATCAAGCAGATTCTGGGATGGATGAAGGCCCGTGCTACCAAGCCTAAGTGGAGGGACGTCTCAGCGATGAGTTCAACCACGAAAAGCTATTGGGCCCGATGGGACAGCTTGCTGCTTCAGGATGGAGTCCGGTGCCGTAAATGGGACAATGGTCGAGGAGACAGCTGTCGTTTGCAAATGGTTGTCCCTAAAGCTAAAGTGCCGAATGTTTTACAGCTGTGCCATAATGGTCGTTCAAGAGTCCATCTGGGAGTTAAACGAACTCTACTGAAGGTCCGAGAACAGTTTTATTGGGTCCATTATCGTGACGATGTCGAGGATTGATGTCGTACATGTACAAGTTGTGCGGCCGTGCGGGGACCTCAGACAAGTAGTAGAGGAGCACCGAAATTGTACAATGTTGGTGCACCACGGGATAGGACAGCCCTTGACATTGCGGAGCCGTTACGGAAAGGCGCAAGAGGGACTCCTAAGATCGTCCATGTGGATCGCTTGGCGCGTTATTATGGGACCGATAATGCTCGGGACGAGCATGTCTTAGGAGGGGGCAGTGTTACGCGCTCCACAACTAGCGCCATTTAGTGTCAGGAACGAGAGCGAGGGGAGCTCTGCAAACAATGACATCACTCTCTCGACCGACAGCGCCACCCGAAGAACTGAGTTTCTAGAAAATCTATACTCGAGCTCTCGGTACCTTACGCGTGTTTACTTGAACATTCCGGATATTTTGCTAATTGAAATAAATAGGTGGCGCAAGATGCGATCGAGACAGTGTTGATTTGACGAAACAAGCGAAGCTTCGGAGCGGAATTAAGTGGATTAGTGTGTTTTATTATTAGTGTTTTAACTTTAATTTGTGTAAAGTAAATTAAAGTGTTAATTTAGGTAATTTTATCGGCAATTTTTATTGTCACGAACCTCAAGCTCGTAACAGTATCATGAAGTCTTGCAGTGGTATGCTTGGGTTTGGGTTTGATTTTCTTAATTATAGGATTCCAAGCAGCTGGCAGCACCCATCCATCTTCTCTATTGAAATTTTGATGTTTTTTAATTTCAATAGCCTCGCGTATCATCCTTGGTAGGAATCGGTGTTCTTTTGCGAGAATTTGTTGTTTAACAAATCGAATGTAATGGTGGGGACGATCTTAAACATGTTCGTAGACTGCAGACTTCCCGGAGCGTCGGTGCTTCACGTGAGATATATGTTCCTTCACACGGGTTTTTATAGATCCTTTTGTTTGACCTATGTAAGAAAGACCATATTCACAACCTTGCTTTTACACACCTACAAGCTAGTACGTCACAGTGAACGTGTGAAACTAGCTACAGTCGAGCGCGCGCCTGCTGTACTACCATATGTCAAATGAGTCACAGACGAGATTGGCTACATCTTGAAGCGAGTTTCCATTAAAACATACTTCAAGCCGCCGAAGAAGATTAGTCAATTTCTACCATCCATCAAATGTAATATTACTCTATAGGATGCAGGTGTAGTTTAGTTTAGTTTAGTTTGCAACGGGCTGTTTTCCGCAACTCCACGTCTCTGCGCGTATTTTGCGTGTGGGCAGGAATAATGTGATTATTCGAGCCATGAGATCTCCCCGAAGAAGCTCAACAGTCCCTTGATGTTGCATGCAACTTCGGGGAGTGATCCCGGCATGCCGAGATGTTTAGCCCTGTACGTAGCGACCTCCGGACATTTCAGTAGCACGTGGGCCGCCGTTTCTTCCTCCCCCATACATGCCCTGCACAGGGGACTATCTGTAACACCTATAGTAAATAAATGTTTGTTAAAGGTGCCATGTCCTGTGATAGCACTAGTTACTATCCTTATCTGCGGCTTGTTCAGTCTCATTAGAACTTTGGTTAAGCGACTGTTTATTACAGGTAGGGCCTCCCTAGCTTGTCTACAGTCTGTTAGATTTTTCCAAAGCTGAGCGTGTTGATTAGTGAAGTGTCTACGTACCATTGAACGAACGTTACCAAAGGGGATTGGTATGATTGGTTCCGGCCCTATAGTGGCCAGAGCCGATCCTCTTCTGGCCAGTTCGTCCGCTGCATCGTTGCCTCTGGATCCACTGTGTCCCTTTATCCATTGTAGAGTCACATTGTTGTTTTTACATACCTCATTTAATCGTTGATGGCATTCATATATTAGTCCCGAGTTCACCCCATTGCAACTCAGAGCTTGTAGTACCGCCCTACTGTCGGTCAGTATTCTGATGGGGAAGTCATTAACCTTCCTAGCATCTATTGCTATGGCCGCTTGAATGATGCCCATACATTCCGCCTGAAAGACCGTGTTATAGGTACTCAGCGGTGTGCATATGTGAATATTGAGGTCTTCAGAGAAAGCTCCAGAACCTACACCTTCCTTTGTTTTAGAACCATCGGTGAAAATTCTAAGCTCTTTTGGGCTTAATCCTTCCGGCTGGTTGTTTTCATTTAATTGTATCTTGTATTTCTTATCGAAAACAAATTGTTTAGGAATCCTATCGTATTTGGCTTGTAGGATAGGAATTGCTGAGTAGATTCTATCAATTATGCCTGTATGAGGGACACTATTCTTACTCCAAAGATTTAGGGTCTTGAGTCTGATGGCAGCTAAAGTCGCTTCTTGTTGTATATGTAGATGAAGCGGAGTTAGCTCCAGCATCGCTTCCAAGGCTGCTGTTGGCGTAGTTCTTATGCAGCCTGTGGCAGCCATACATGCCAGTCTCTGGTAGCGCTGAAGCTTCTTAATTGTGGTGGCTTCATTGGTCTTGGTCCACCATACCAGAGCGCCGTATGTGATCATGGGCCGGATTACAGTTTTGTAAAGCCACAGTATGATTTTTGGCGTCAGTCCCCATCTTTTGCCAATCATGTTTCTGCATTGCCAGAAAGTTATACTAGCTTTGTTGATTTTGTTTTCTATGTTTTTATTCCAGTTAAGTTTGCTGTCCAAAGTAAGACCTAAATATTTTACCTCAGAGGATAGCTGGAGTTTTGTGCTGAAAAGACTTGGAAGGTGATAGTTATTCAGCATCCGTTTTTGTGTGAACATTACTAAAACCGTTTTATTTGGATTGACGGTTAAGTCGTATTCCCTGCACCATCTCTCCACTATACGGAGAGCCGCTTGGGTCAGGTCGCACACTATGCTAGCTGTCTTTCCCGAGACCAGTATAGTCAGGTCATCAGCATAACCTACTGTATAAAAGTGATTAGTATTTAATTTGCTGATGAGTTCATTAATGACCATATTCCACAGGAGAGGTGAGAGGACCCCACCCTGCGGGCAACCCTTCTTAATTAGGATTGGTTGAGATTCACCAGCAATCTTTATTATTCGTGTACTGAGCATGTAAACTATCCAGTCAATCAGTGCCGGTTCAACTTTATGTCTACTGAGTGCACCTTTTATGCTGGAGAAGTTTGTTCTGTCAAAAGCACCTTCTATATCTATGAAGGAACCTAGACATATTTCTTTGTTTTGGATGGCCCCTTCAATCTTAGTAATTACCTGATGAAGTGCCGATTCTGTTGATTTGCCTAGACTGTAGGCGTGTTGCTTGTCGTGTAGTGGTAAGTTCATTAGCGCCGACCCCCTTAATTCCCTTTCACACATCCTCTCCATCGTCTTTAGGAGAAAGGATGTGAGGCTAATGGGCCTGTAGGATTTAGGGTCAGTGTAATCGCTCTTACCTGGTTTGGGTATAAATGTGATTTTCACTTCCCTCCATCCCCTAGGAACATATTTTAGAGCCAGACAGGCTCTCATTATGGCAACAAGTCTGACTATTAGGGCTTTACCCCCCCACTGTAGAAGTGCCGGGAATATGCCGTCAGGTCCTGCCGCCTTGTAGGGGAGGAAACTGTGAATGGCCCAATGGATTTTGTCCATCGTTACCACTCTCTGTGCTAAATTCCAGTCTTCTACTGTTGGTGTCAGTATGTCGTCATGCCGGTTTGCCTCCTGGGTTAAGCAGCAACCTGGGAAGTGTGTTTTAATTAGGATGCGTTGGGCTTCATCCGGCGATGTTGAGTAGCTACCGTCGGGTTTCTTTAGAGACATGGATCCCGACGTGTTCTGTTTAGCTAGAATATTCCTTATCCTATTTGCTTGTTTGCAGGTTTCTATGTTGCCACAGAATTTACGCCACCCAGTCGAGCGTCGATACCTGATACATTTTTTGTATTCAGACTTAGCTTTCTTATATAGTAGCCAGTCTTCATCCATTGAGGTATTCATGGCCCTGTTTAGGGCTTTTCTTACCTTCTTGCGTTTCCTATCGAGTTCTACACCCCACCATTGTTGCTTTACCTCGGCATGCCTTGGTGGAGTGATTTCTGGACATGATTCATGGTAGCTATCTATCATGGCCTTAGTAACAGCTGCTACCTGTTCTTCTAGGAGCGACTGATCTGCTATAGTATTTATCCCCTCAGAACCCGCGAGCGAAGACGTCAACTTATTTAGGTATTTTGTTTTATCCGTCTTGCGGGGATTTCTCCATGGTGGTGTAGAGGGGATATCGACCTGTAGTGCGAAGCAGATCCATCTATGGTCTGAGCATGAGGCCTCTTTCGACACATGCCATTCCGTAATTAGTTTGGCTGCTCCCTCTGTTGCAAGTGTGAGGTCGATTATAGTGCGACAGCGTTTGTTTATGAATGTAGGTTCAGAACCTATGTTTAAAATGGTTAGGTTAGTACTAAATAAAAATTCAACTAAAACCTTACCTCGTTCATTAGGTTTTTCCATTCCCCAAAGGGGATGATGTGCGTTGGAGTCCGTCCCGATCACAACCTCTAGTCCGGTCCTCTCGCAGAAGTTCACCAGCCTGCCGAGGTCATGAGGGGGAGGAGTGTCTTCCTCCGGCATGTAGACCGAGGCGACGACTAACCTTCTCTCCTGTGTGTGTTGTATTGCCACGGCATACATGTCTCTAGAACAGAAATCTGTTAATGGTTGTGCACAGATATCTTTAGTAGTGTAGATACACGCTCTAGGCTTGTCGTGTTCAGGGCTGTAGAATAGCTTACCTTTTAGGTTGTTTAGGCCTTTAATTTTACCAGCCCCAACCCACGGCTCCTGGATTAAGGCTATGGCAGTCTTTTGAACCTCTAACCACTTGCGTAATTGAGCCGACGCAGTTTCGCTGTGGTGGAGGTTGGCTTGCACTAGGCTAGTTTTGGACGAAGGGCACGCCATCATTGATCGCGTCCTCCCCGTCCCCTCCCAAAAATAGGCCTGCCAGAAGATCAGATGCAGGTGTATACAAGTTAGATTGGGAATGTGGTCTCTCTTACATACGTCAAACAAAAATTCTATAAAACCCGTGTGAAGGAAAATACAACTGACGTGAAGCACCGACGCTTTGGGAAGTCTGCAGTCTGCAAACATATTCAAGATTGTCCCCACCATAACATTCGATTTGATAAACCACAAATCCTCGCAAAGGAACACCAATTCCTACCAAGGATGATACGCGAGGCTATTGAAATTAAAAAAAACATCAAAATTTCAATAGAGAAGATGGATGGGTGCTGCCAGCTGCTTGGAATCCTATAATTAAGAAAATCAAACCCAAACCCAAGCATACCACTGCAAGACTTCATGATACTATAAGATCGTTTTGCGTAAATCGGACCAAAAATTAATATTCAAAAACTGAAGGTAGCCGGCCTAACTATGACATTGGGACGTCAAACATCTCAGTCCCCCTGGACCATGGGTGCTGTAAACCACCCGAAACGTCTGTATAATAAAATAAGTTAAAGTAATTAAACACGATAAAATCCGTTAATAATAGTTTAGTTCAAAATGTCATTAGTAAAATCAATTACATTTATCCTTGTTTATGGGTCATTGTAGAAGCGTGCTCGTCGCGACCCCTGCCAGCCCTTTTCTGGGCTGCAATTCTACACAGCTGCGCACCCATGCAAACGAGGGTTAGGGCGTCCCCCCAAGGCGACGCACACCAGCTCGTCCCCGTTGGTGTGGAATGCAGCGCGCAAAGCGGCGATGGGGACCGCCACCCGTCACGCACAGCCCGACATAGCGGAAGGTGGAGGACGGAGTGAGAGTTGGCACGTGGAATGTTAGTGGGGGTATGAGAGATAAGACGAATGAGTTGATCGGAATAATGAAAAAAAGAGAATTAGATGTCGTGTGTATGTCGGAGACCAAACGGAAAGGCAGTGGTACTGAAGAGCTCACTGGCGGGACGTTAGCTATATGGTCTGGAGTCCCGGAAAGCGAGAACGCCTGCCAGGGAGTGGAAGTGCTATTGTCGTCCCGGTTGGTCGATCTTATGACTAAATACAAGGTTGTGAACTCAAGACTTCTCTGGGTTCGTTTCAAAATGGGACTGACGAAGTTATTCCTTTTGGCTGTTTATGCGCCGGTAGCTTCGTCGTCCAGGGCTGAGCTGGAGGAGTTTTGGAAGAATGTGAGAGAAGTTCTAGATTTGGTTAAGGGAAACGAAAGAACTGTTGTATGTGGTGATTTGAATGGATGGGTAGGTATCGCTCGACCAGGATACGAGTCGGTGCTTGGAAAGTTTGGCGATAAAAGGGTTAATGATTCTGCCAAGCTTATACTGGCTGTATGCAAGGAAAAGGGTCTTCTTGTGACAAACACTATGTTTAATCACAGGAAAATCCATATGTACACTAGAGAAAGAAAGAATGAGAGAAGTATGATTGATTTGTTTCTGGTGGATGACCGACTGCGAAAACAGGTGATGGATACACGAGTGTTCTGGGGTGCTGACCTGGGAACGGATCATTATCTAGTCATTACTAGATTTAGGGGTTTGTTCGCGGGTTGGCGCTACCGGACGACAGTAACAGAACCACAGTCGGTCTGTCGCATCCGAAGCTGGAAGCTTCAGGAAGCGGATACTAGGGACAAATATCACACGAGGGTAGCCGAAAAGCTTGACACCATCGATGGCAGGAAAGAATGTGTGGAGAGAACATGACAGAATCTTAGGGATGGAATGGTAAGTGCAGCGGAAGAAGTATGTGGAACGACAAAAAGAGGTAGTACTAAAAGAAGAGATGCATGGTGGAATGATGAAGTGAGGAAAGCTGTAAAAAAGAAGAAAAAAGCATGGTTAGACTACTTGGCCTCTAGTAACGATGAGCATATGAGAGAGAAGATGAAAGAAAGATATAAGCTGCAGAAAGTTCATGCGAAAACATTGATTGAGGAAGTACGTGAAAGGTGTAGAATAGAAGCGGACGAGAGGTTGTCGCACAACTTTAGGGAAAACTCCAAACTCTTCTGGAAAGAGGTTGGAGGATCCCGGAGTGGTGTGACAGCCTTAAGAATGAACAAAGTGCTTTCGAGAACCAATGACGTCCTCTCAGAAAAATCGGACGTCATGTAGCGATGGAGTGAATTTTATAGAGAAATGTATGCGTGTCATGATCTTAGTGAAGGATCCGGGGGTGACGCCGTGACTGGCACGCCAGACACGGACCTCGATGACACTGAGGTCATCAGCATGAAAGAGATTGAACGTGCGATTCGAAGTTTGAAATGTGGTAAGGCTGCGGGCCTAGACAGAGTTACTGCTGAAATGATCAAGTACGGTGGGCCTCGCGTCTGGGACAGCTTTCATCTGCTGTGCAATTTGTGCTGGCGGACGGGAGATGTCCCGGATGATTGGCGATCCGCGGTCATTGTGCCTTTATATAAAGGTAAAGGTTCACATTTTGACTGCGGGTGCTATCGGGCAATCAGCTTGACCAGTTTAGCAAGTAAAGTTTACTCGAAGGTTTTGACACGTAGGATGCAAGAGAAATCGGAAAGATTCTTATGGGAGGCACAATGCGGATTTAGACCTGGAAGAGGATGCACGGATTAAATGTTTTCTCTCCGCATGATCACGGAGAAGCTTCTGAGTGTAAAACAGAGGATTATCTGTGCTTTTGTGGATCTGGAGAAAGCATTTGATAAGGTTATAAGGAAGAAAATGTGGGAACTGTTGCCGGGATATGGTGTGGATGGTCGATTGTTAAGGGCTGTGCAGTCACTTTAGTATGACTGTAAAGCCTGTGTGCGGGTAGGGCATGACCTGTCACCCATGTTTAGCGTCCAAACGGGCGTAAAACAGGGTTGTGTCATGTCTTCCTGGCTGTTCATACTGTATCTCGACAGCTGTTTACAGAAGCTGATTGGGTGTGAAATTGGGTGACATTAAAGTTAATTGTCTGCTGTATGCTGATGATGCAGTGCTTATTGCACTATCAGAAGCAGAACTGCAGGCATTAGTCACGTGTAATAAAGAGGAATGTGAAATTAAAGGTCTCCGTTTGAATGCTAATAAAACTAAGGTTCTGGTATTTGAAAAAGACGAAGAGAGAACGAAATGTGAAATATGGGTAAATCAGGAATGTCTAGAACAGGTAAATGAAATTGTATACTTGGGGAGTGCTTTCAGCCGGGATGGAAGATGTGATTTAGATGTGGATAGGCGTGTCGCTGCCGGAAACAAAGTCAATGGTGCCCTGAATGTGTTAGTAAAAAGGCAAGGCGTGGTGAAGAGTGCACGCCTTGCAATACATAACGCAGTGTTGGTACTGACTTTGTTATATGGCAGCGAAACCTGGGTATGCCAGAAGAAGCATAAAAGCAAGTTGAATGCAGTGGAGATGCGATCTCTTCGTAAAATGTGTGGCGTTAGCATAGACGACCGAAAGCGAAACGAAGAGATTCGCAATATGGCAGGATTGAAAGATGACCTTATCACAAAAATTTATAGGGACGTACTCCAATGGTTTGGGCACGTTGACGAATTAGTGAAGACCGAATAGTGAAGAAAATATATAGAGTGAAAGTAAATATTAAAAGGTGTCGAGGTAGACCGAGACTAACTTTCGAAGACCATGTGAGCAAATTGCTCGAAGAGGGGAGGGTCAAGAGTACTCGGATACCTAGACTTGCATGTATGAAGAAGTTAATGAACCTGAAAGAAGCGAAAGAGGTATGTAAGGATCGTGACACTTGGCGATCTGTTCTCTCTGGCTACTCCGTTAGGGATTGTGCGTGAAGATAAGTCGAAGTCGAAGTCTTGTTTATGAATTAAAAAACAGATGCGTTCTTAGAACGAAGATGGAATTTGAAAGGGTTTTCAATACTCAATACTAAATATTTATTTGCATTCCGTAATGTACCAATAAATAAATATAAAATTATCACAGAATAGAAATGTGGTAGAAATGTGGTCACTAGGTAGTATGTTAGTGCTGAATCTGAGTGACAGGGTAAGAAATTGTGTGATAAAAGAAGAGTGTGGTTTGCAAGATGATTCTGTGACCAAGATTAAGAAAGCAATGCTTCGGTTGTTTGGTCATGTGGAAAGACTGAATGAGGAAAGAGTGACAAAGAAAATTTATGTTTCAGAAGTGAATGACAGAGTCGGAAAGGGACATCCTAGGCGAAAATTTATCAACCAAATTAGCGATTTATTGAAAACGGGCCAAATTAGGAGTACTCTTAACCGAAGAGCATGTATGCGTAGGTGTATGGATATGAAGGAGGCTAGAGAGGTGTGTCAGAATCGTGCCAAATGGAAGTCAGTATTCTCTACCTACCCCTCTGGTTGACAGGCATGAGTGTTTGTGTTATGTTTATTTTTTATGTATACCGACAATGACGCTAAATTGGACTTCGATTTTGCTGTGTTGTAACTTGTTTGGTGTGTAATTATGTCGAAACGTGGAGGAAAATTTAAATGTGAAACCCGTGATCATCAAGCTTCAAGATTACTTTGAGCATGAACGCCAAAATGATGAATCCTTGACACCTATC
This sequence comes from Parnassius smintheus behrii, assembly GCA_036936625.1. Lineage (NCBI taxonomy): Eukaryota > Metazoa > Arthropoda > Insecta > Lepidoptera > Papilionidae > Parnassius > Parnassius smintheus. The sequence goes on from JAUPFT010000006.1 coordinate 4,978,822, forward strand.
GAACAGGTAAAAGATCGATTTTCTCAAGCTCTTAGAGTTAGCAAACGAACGATAACAAATATTAATTACGGTAAATCGGAACGGTCATTGCGTTCTCAGAATCTCTCCCTATCATTGTCAATACAATACGATTGAGCTAATCTGGGCCAAAGAAAAAGGTTACAGCCTGCCACAACACTTCCCCGCCATTCGACTCAAAAAAATGAACCTTTTAAATGAAGCCTGTGGGAAAGTTACATAAGATGACTGGGTGTAGGTTGTCAAAAAAACGAAAAATCTTATTTTCGAAAAATTTGACAAAGATATAAAAATTGATTCTGTTGTTAATAATAATATAATTATACATGTAAGCGAAGATGATGACGAAGACATCACCTCCTCAAGCGAATCGGAGTCGAATTAAATTTGTTTTTTGCCAGTCACAACTCTTTTTCATGTTATGGTTACATTTTTAATAAATATTTTTGAATATTATTATAGCATTTTTTTATTTACTTAGTTTCATTCAGAATTTTGAATAGCTAAGCTTACTTTTTTGGGTCAGTCAAAAAGTACTACTGTTAATTATTGAATATATCGCGTTTAATTAACTTATTTTAAAATTCCGACGTCTCGGCTGTTTTATTATGGTTACGGGGGGGGGGGGAGATGCTTATAGTCACAAAACATAGGATCCCAAGTAGATGGCATTACCCATCTATCTTCTCTATTGAAATAAGAATGTTTTTTTTTAATTTCAATAACGTCGCGTATAATCCTTGGTAGGAATCGGTATTATTTTGCGAAGATTTGTGGTTTATCAAATCTGAGTAATGATGGGGATGATCTTGAACACGTTCACAGACTGCAGATTTCCCGGAGCGTCGGTGCTTCGCATCAGCTATATAAAACATCGGGAATTAAAAATAAATTAATTTAACGCCATAAAATCCATATAAATAGTTTTATTTAATGTATAGTGTTCACGTAATTATAAAAAATCATTATAGTGTTAATTAGTTTCCTCAAGTCATGACCAACTGACAGATGTCAGGGTAGCATTCTTTCGTTGGTTGCATTTTAATTACAAAAAATCTAATTCAATGCTTAACTAGTTAACTACTACACACCTGATGGTAAGTGGCGATGCAACCGAAGGTTAAAGTAGCACTAAAAAACTTAACAAAAGCATCTTTACTCCTGCCTTGAAGACACCTCTACATTGTGATCACATGGAAATAATCTGGCAATTTATGCTATGTTACCAATGAATTTGAAACCATCGACACCTTTATAGTATATTTTTATACATACATGATGATAAGGTTAATAAATTGTAAAACTGTAGAGCAATATATGTAAAAATAACAAGATTTGTGGGTAATCGTAACAGCGTTATACACTATAAAAGTTAGGTACTGCTGTATCTTAGTGGGGGTTCAGTTGTGAGTTTCCTGCCTGCAAATGAGTTACTCTGCTAGAAACTGTTGCCATTTACATTAAGTAAAAAATAATATATAATTATTGTGATTCGTTGATCAAGTTTATAAAACTGCTACTGGATAATCTGTTTTACTTCGTATCTACTTATTGAAACTTCTAAATTGGGATCGCACTAACCATATCCGGACCATATATCGGAGGGATAGGAGAATATAAGTGAAGATACGACGACGCTACAAGCTCGGAAGAAGATGAAAATATGTTATTTTTTGAAAAACAAATTTCTATGCTCGCGAAAAGGTGTCGTGTGTCTCCGATAGATGCGAAAGTCATACACAAATTCTGCCAGGATCAAACCAGTACCGTTACTGGATGACTTCATATAATTGAACAGTTAGATGACATATATGGCTGAGATAAGAAAGATTGTCAATTTATAATGCCATTACACCCTGCAGGATCTGCTTGGGAGTGGTATGACGACCTTGACAATTATGGGCTTACTAGGGACGGGTGGAAGGAAGCACTTCAAACTGATTTCCTCGATCTAACAAATTCGTAGATAGGCTAGAAATAATAGTAACAAGGCCAAAAATTTACTAAATATTATCATGAAAAGTGTCACTCCTCAAAAAATGCAACATTAATGGTGAATATGCAATCTCATTCGATGTTTATCATATGAATGAATTGAGAGCTAATGACACTTATTGAACGCGATAACAGCTTTATTTCGGTTGTCATCACATCACTAGAGAACATTAAACGTATGGATACATTTGGATATATTAATTCGGGTCACCGTCATCTCGTTCCCACGATCTGCTACGTGTGTCGACGACCAGGACATGAAAGGTAGGACTACCAGCAGCGTTAGGTGCGTTACAGCGCTTCGGGCATGCAACTGCCGCATGCTGGTACGCAGCCGGGATTGTGGCTTAATTCGGGAGTTGGTCCCATGCAGCAACAGGCTTACAAAAAGGCAAAGTGGCGAATATAATGAGAGACGCGGACGCGTCCGAAATAGGATGGCCAAAAGTTACCAACTGATTTGAAAACATCGACACCTATATAATATATTATTATACATATATGGTTATTAGGTTAATAAATCATAAAACCATGGAGCAACATAGGTAAAAATAACAAGATTCGTGGGTAATCGTAACAGCGTTATACACTATAAAAGTTAGGTACATCTGTATCTTAGTGGAGGTCCAATTGTGAGTTTCTTGCCTGCAAATGGGTTTCTCTGCTATAAACTGTTACCATTTATATTAAGTAAAGAATAATAAATAGCTGTTGTGGTTTAATGATCAAGTGAATAAAAAGTGCTACTGGATAATCTGTTTTACTTCATATCTTTTGTTAAAAACTACTTCTTTGTTGAAGGCACGACTGTACTTTACTGTAATGACGAATCAAACCATTTGAAGGACTTAATGATGAAGATGTTCCTTTGAATAATTTTGACCTACGCGTTAATTTTTCATTACTGCTTTTAAGAAAATCCATTATTCTATATATTTCTGTGTGTTTTGTAAGAGGCGACAAAAGAAACAAACCAAGAGAGTTCGGCAGCGTCTTCCTTATAACATCTAAAAATAAAAGTATGCGGTTACCAACTTACCCGCCAAGCGTGGAAAATATGGCAAATATCCTCATATGGAGGAGGCCTTTGTTCATCAATCGTTTCTTGATAGACTTTTACGATTCTAACAGAGAGAATCTTCTTCTATATTAGAACATTTTAAAAGTTGCAGTTAAATTTAAAATACGTTTATTCGATAGAAGAGAAAGCAAACAAGCATACGGTTCAGCTGCTGGCGACTTCCGCAATCCATGAGCAACTGTAACACCAACGAAATAGTAGCTGGGTTTCCGGCATTTTAAAGAGTCTTTTCTTTCTTGAAGATCTATATGTCGTTATGGTCCTTAGAAATGCTAGTGATAGTTGATTCCACAAAGCAGTCGCATGAGAACGATAACTTATAGAAAATCGCACGGTAATGAACCACCACGTAACCAGAGAGTGTGGATATATCAATAATTTTCTAGCCACGTACTCTACAATGGTGAAATATGACGAATTTAACCAACCCGAACAGTTCCTTGTGTACTCTGTTTACGAAGCCGTTTTTTAAAATCATAAAGCCATGACATTTATTACCAGCATTACATGAAGTCCCTACTATGCGCAAACTTGTAAAAAAAGTGTACATGCACAACACTGAAACACTCATTGATGAAAACCTATCGGTCTAAAACATACCGTGTGACAAGTTCACGTCATCTAGGGATCAAAATCAAGAGTTTGAAAATAGACAAAAACATTAAAAGAATGCAGTACGCTATTCCAATCGGTAGGTGGAAATAGAAGTCTTATATTAAAAATATCCAGACTGCCAACAGGGTAAAGCGCCAAAAGTGCAAGGCGTTTGGAGCTTTTTTTTTCATAGAACGGGGGCCAACAAGCATATGATTCACCTGATGGTAAGTGACTACCGCCGCCCATGAACAACCGCAACACCAGGGGAATCGCAGGTGCGTTACCGGCCTTTTAGAAAGGAGTAATCTCTTTTCTTGAAGGTCTCCAGGTCCTATCGCTCCGGAAAAGTCGCCGGTGGTAAATTATTCCACAGAAAGGTCGTACGCAGAAGATAACTCCTAGTGAAACATAGAGTGGTGGACCGCCAAGCACCCAGATGGTGTGGATAGTATCGGGGGGTTTGCCGCGTAGTGCGTTCATGAAATTTGGCGGCCTGGATTAATCCGAACAATTTCTCAGAGCAATCCCGTGATAGATGCGATAAAATACGCAAAATGATACAACATCTCTTCGCAGCGCCAGTGAATCGAGCCGATCAATCGCCAATCCGCCTGCCAAGCGTGATGATAAAGGAAAATCTAACCTATATTGGGAGCTGCTTATTGTTCAACAGTTGACTTTTGCTGAGAAAGCAAAATAAAAATATTGTACCAAATAAAATGTTTAATAATAGAGATAATGTTTACAAATATAAAACATTAAGCATAGGCCTTTTCCTTACCTATATACCAGACCACAATATTAAATTTACCTGCCTTTATTTGATACCCTAACATAAAGCTACTTCAGAATTGTACTGAAGACGAGGTACACAAAGTTTTATGTGAGTGAAGCAAAATTCAATACAAACTTTTATTCATGTCGGGAATAAAAATTGTAAACACTCAGGGATTGTTTCACTTCACTGCGTGTAAAGCCTGATTTATTTCTTATACGTGATCATGTTTGGAAAGTTTCTTTACAGAGTTATTTCAAACTTCTTGTAAGTTAAAACTGAACCGGTCTCCAGTAAACCTTTAAAAAAATAAGTCTGCATAAAAGTGTAACATCATTCAACAACTATATTAATTCTCTTAATTCACTTAATTCTCAGATCTATATCTATACCATATACCATACACCGTATATACAGTGTATGAATATCTACTATCCCATATTGTCCTATGGGTGTCACGGAAACAAAACAGTAGATGGACGAAAGCGACTTTTTAATGACAACTAAAAAATAAAAATGTCAACACAGCGGCACTATGCGAATATTATGATCAGAATTTATTATTATTATTATTATGGGGGTATCAATATAGTTTTGTCATCTGGTTGGGTTCTATAAATATATAATTATAAATGGAAATGAAAAGATAAATATACATAAATATCAATAAAATAAAATAAATATAAAAATACTTAAATAAATTATTATTATTTATTATCGGAATAAAAATCGGAAAGATTCTTATGGGAGGGTCAATGCGGATTTAGACCTGGAAGAGGATGCACGGATCAGATGTTTTCTCTCCGCATAATCACGAAAAAGCTTCTGAGTGTTAACCAGATGATTTTCTGTGCTTTTGTGGATCTGGAGAAAGCATTTGTTAAGGTTATAAGGAAGAAAATGTGGGAACTGTTGCCGGGATATGGTGTGGATGGTCGATTGTTAAGGGCTGTGCAGTCACTTTACTATGACTGTAAAGCCTGTGTGCGGGTAGGGCATGACCTGTTACCCATGTTAAGCGTCCAAGCGGGCGTAAAACAGGGTTGTGTCATGTCTTCCTGGCTGTTCATACTGTATCTCGACAGCTGTTTACAGAAGCTGAAACATAGCTGTTTGGGTGTGAAATTGGGTGACATTAAAGTTAATTGTCTGCTGTATGCTGATGATGCAGTGCTTATTGCACTATCAGAAGCAGAACTGCAGGCACTAGTCACGTGTATGAAAGAGGAATGTGAAATTAAAGGTCTCCGTTTGAATGCTAATAAAACTAAGGTTCTGGTATTTGAAAAGGAAATGTGAAATATGGGTAAATCACGAATGTCTAGAACAGGTAAATGAAATTGTATATTTGGAGAGTGCTTTCAGCCGGGATGGAAGATGTAATTTAGATGTGGATAGGCGTGACGATGCCGGAAACAAAGTCAATGGTGCCCTGAATGCATCAGTCAAAAGGCAAGGCGTGGTGAAGAGTGCACGCCTTGCAATACATAACGCAGTGTTGGTACCGACTTTGTTATATGGCAGCGAAACCTGGGTATGCCAGAAGAAGCATAAAACCAAGTTGAATGCAGTGGAGATGCGATCTCTTCGTAAATATTTATGCGTTCAATCAATAAATAAATCATAAGAAAATATTACTTACAAATAATAATTGTAAATAAAGCTCATTTCAAACATTTAAATATTTACTTTTATTTGGTGTAAATTTACATGGAAGAGCCATGCTGCAGCTATATTACTGTTGTAGCACGAATGGGTCTGCTTGATCTGGGTAGAACCTCGCCCTCAAAAATACTAGCGTAAAGTAGCAGCTTAAAGCTGTTTTGATTGGTGTGTGTACAGAACCGGAGACCTTTTTACTGGAAACGAGGCATTCTCTAAGGGTGACAACGATGATTTTAAACTAAATATACCTATATATTTTACTGCTGCTATTTTATCATATAATAAACTTTAGAGTTAGTTTAATATAAGGTTACGAGTATCATCACTAGAATTTTTTAACGTACACGAAAATAAATAGATAGCATTGTACTTTGAAATATTCAAGACTGAAAATCAAGATATGAGTTCAAAACGAATTCGCGGACGCTCAATTAGCATAAAACACTGTTTTGTCAGGTATGTATGTTACAAGGTTCATATTTATTTTACGTACGTTATCTTTCTGTGAAATAGAAATCAAAAGAAAACATTCCGATGATATGAAATTTTGGGTTTTATTTGCTATTAATATAATTCATTTAAAAAAAATTATGTAAGTGGCTAATTCGCAGTGAAATTATTTTATAAAAAAGAAAATTATTCGAATTAATAACATTTAGCAATCAGTGACAAACTTTCTTGGCCCAATAAGTATAAAATTTTTAGTTCGTTTCCATTACGCACGCAAAGGAAAAAATCTGAAAACTACTAAGTATCTATATTCGTTGCCGATGAGTGATCACAAATTAATTGGTGCGGTTAGTTTCAAGTTCAGTACTTGAAATTAATAACTTTCTCGACATTTAATTAATTAAATCTGCTTAAATAAAAAATAATTAACTGTGAGGGAAAAAGTAAGAAGAAAACAGTGAAGGTTACGTTTTTATTTAGACTAATATATTTTTAAAACTAAAATATTTTAAGGATCTTTTTCAGAATTTTTGATATCCCATCCTTCCTCCCTCCACGGCCCTCCTCGTCGAGTTCATTCTCAGTATCGCCTGCAGGGAGAGGTTCTGACTGATCCAATGTACTAGGACCGTCCGCGCCCGTTCCCATGATAGACATGTTGCTAGCGTATGGATTTGGAGTCCTAGTCCTGCCCACTGCATGAAAAATAGTTCGCTGTCGCTTCGCGGCCGATCTTACAGAAATAATCACTGAAGCACCCGTGCACAGTCGTTATCTGTGTAGGTCTGTGGGTTAGTGTTCCTGTTCGTCGATGCATCCAGGCTTCGAAGTGCGGCAGGATTGCTACAACAAAGCGTTTGCGTATATAACGCTATTCAGAAAGACAGGTGCACTGTGTTGCGAATGCTCTAAGTCATGTGTGCCGCTTAACTTCTTCAAACACCTCACCTGGCTCACTTCTACCGCTCTGGCGGAGGACACGCCTCCAGTCGTACAGCGTTGCATCCATGATCGCCAATATATCAAAAAGTGGAAAGCGAGCCAGGACTGCCACCGATCCAAAGCATATCGTGTGGTATCCTCGCACAATTCGTACCGACCCTCCATTGCACACTGTAGATTTTAGTTCTACAGCGGCGGATGGCCAGCCTTTTCGCCAAAGAGTCGACCCGTACAAGGCTACGGACCGTATCACACCCTGCGTAGAGGCCACACACTTCTTTATTTAGTCCCCTAGAATGGGCAACAGTCTATGGATAGCATGCAAGTGTTCTTCGAAGCCCCATCGATTGTCCAGGTGGAAGCCTACGTACTTCATGTACCGCTTCACTATATCTTCAGACCCACACACAAACATAAAGGGAGGCCTAAATTTAGCTGAGGACTATTATAGGCTGTGATAACTTAACCCTTAAATTGTCACCCTTAGATACTTTAGGTATTTTAACGTTCAAATCTCGGTTTTGGGTTGGAATTAGGATAGAAAAGAAATATATGATACTTAAAAATTCTATTTTTTAAGTATCATATACTTTTTATTATTTTTTATGTTATATAAAACGGACATTGCAAACAATGTATTTATAAACATACCAACGTAACAATTAACATACCGGAACATACTCGTAATAAGTTAAAAGAAGAAACCATCTAAAATTAACCTTTGATAGTAGAAAGTCTCGGAATAATAATAAAGTTTTTTTAAAATGAAAAAATAATTAAATTATGACTCAAAACAACTCTTTTCTCTATAGTATTTAACAAAGTCAACAAAACAATCAAATTCTGTTTAAAATAGAACATAAAATATGGAATATAAGGTAATAAAATTTTTGGCAGAGAAACAAAGTCTTTGTTGAGATTTTTACACATAATCATAGTTTTACCATTCTTGCAGAGACGACATTTAGCCCTGTGACGTAAAAATTGGAAAGTGATCGTTACAGTCAAATCGTGCGTTATTCTGGACATGTTTTTTATTTGTAACAGGTCTAAATAAATTAAATTTGATAATTACGTTTAGTCTAGATTTTGTACAGGTATTCATAATCGCAAGAGCAACTTTTTTGGGCTCCATTTGTTTTCGCTTAAATGAATATAGTCTCTACGATATAATAGCCAGTTATTGTTAAGGGCTGCCAGGCCTAAAATACCAGCACGAACTACAAATTTAAACCCCCATTTATTTGGTTAAATTGGCATGTATTGCTTTCTGCTGCCGGCCTTTTACCTTTGTAAGGTACAATCGTTTCTTCGATAGCAACATACCTTTATTTTCAAATTTACTTGGAGCATAAATAAGTTTGAATGTTGCATTTTGCAAATTATTTTTTCTCGATTGTTCCTTCCTGCATTATCGCAGCATACTCGAGTAAGAGATAACTAGCTTGAGCTGATTGAATTTGAGCGTATTTTCTTTTCTTTTCTTGGCCGTCAACTTACTCGTCACTATTAATATCTTCAATCGATATATAGTTTTTATAATGATGTAAGTGCGTAGGCGTAGGATCATATGCCGTTGTAATTAGCAAATAAATTACTGCAGACCACTAATAACTATATTTATTAACACGCAAGTACAAGTTAGACAAGAGTACGAAATAATATATGATTGCATTGGAAACATTGCTTATATAGGTGAAAATAATTAACATAAATTAAAATCGCGATATGTTGTTTATCTTAAACTACACACTGATTGGTCGTATTCACAGCGAACACAATACATGCGCAAGCGGCCGTTGAACTCCGCCATGACGCCGTCGATGAGAACAATAGGTACACAGGCGGCCATCGAACTCTGCTGGCGCTACGACCAATGGGAACGCATGCGCCCTAATGAGCGGGCGTTGCTTAGCGATGACGTAGGATATCGTCCGATGTATGACGTAGGGGTGGTGTGATGTTTAGGTCCGTTCTAGTTACTAATTTACTCGCCACAATGACATTATTTTATCTGACTAATTGCGTTGTGTGAGCTTGAATTGGAAACTCCTGATTACGTGTAATATCTGTGAAATAACATAAAATGTCGGTAAATTCCATTTAAATAATTTTTGGAATAGTTCTGTTATTTCATGCTTAAGAGTGGTTTTAGAATTATTACATTTATAATTATTAATAAAAATTGTAAAACGTAAAATTGATTTACCTTTTATAATTTTTGAATAGATGGCGATTAATTATAAGAAACAAAATTGCTCTCGTTTGGTCGAATCTTAAGTTCTCTTCTCTTCTCGAAATCTTAGTTAACTCCGTGAGCATGAAATATTTTATTTAGTCTCGCCGTAAAAAAATCCGACAATAGTATTATTATGATTGGAATTTATTGAAGTTTTTTTTAATTTAGAACCGATTCGTATACATGGTTTTTTGCAATAACCTGCCAAATTTTCAGAGGAGATTCAAAATAGATAACAGCGAGTGATGAAAAAAAAGAATAAAAAAACTGAAAAAATTTATGCTTTATATTCAAAATTTATGGAAATGCGTTATTTTAAGTCATGTCATGTCATTCATAATTTTGAAGCGCCTTCTATTTTGAACGCACGTTCGTAAGGGAGTTATGAATTTGGAAACGGTGGGTGTCTTTCGTCGATTGCACTCGGCTACAGATTTATGTATCTAATAGTTGCTTTGTAGAGACAAGCGCGTCCCCCCGCCTGTTCCCTTCCATTACACCACTACAACACGTACGAATTAACTTGAGACTCCGCTGGAATGCGACCCACTTCCCGACTCCCCGCACCGCGTTCCGCGCTGGCCGTGCGCGCTCAGTACCGATAGCACTTTTGTTACGGATACGCGTCTCGACTCTAGTTTGATATTTTTGATAATTGTTTGTTGTTTGGTTTGGACTTTTGTTTGTTTTTGTTATACTTGAACGTTATTTTATCTGTTTGTTGTTAATTGCGTTGTTTTATTGTTAAGTTTGGACGTTGTGTTGAGCCGTTTTCTTGTTATGCTTTGTATTTTTATTGTGTACGAATCTGTAACACTTTTTACAGTGCAATAAAGTGTATAATAAATAAATTAATAATATTATAAATGAGAAAGTGTGTATGTTTATTTCTTTGTCCTTCCTTGACGCGTTAACTAAAAATAATTATATATATATATATATATATATATATATATATATATATATATATATATATATATATATATATATATATATATATATATATATATATATATATATATATATATATATTATAAAAATAAATATTTAAAATATATAAAAATGGCAACAGTATATCACTTATTACTTCACCCCTTGCCAGAACATTTTATTTTGTTTTTATTAATAATCTCATGCAAATCTCAAAAATTTCAAATAAAAAAATATTACGACGCATTATTTTGCACACCGTACATTGGCAATTACGTCATCGGCCCAGGTCTCAAGTTAATTCGTACGAGTTATAGGTACGTTCACCTGGCCGGCAGACAGTATGGACTTAACCGTGACCTCATTACGTACCTAGTGTCCTATTTTTGAACTTTTGTAGGTAGTAGTTACTTGTAACTTCGTTAGCAATGACATAACGAAAATATTCGAACCGCGAATACTATGAAATGGTAAAGCCAGAAAATTTTTAAATGCCCAAACATTATGCGAAAGTGAGTCTATGCCGTGTTTGCAAAGACAAGTAAATAACCACCCAATCGAAGTTCAATTTTGGCAGTAAACCAAATTCGCTAGACTAGACAGTTCACCACTTCGCCACATTGAATTGCTTAACGCAGTAAACAAAAAAGGTCTGAAACACAGTGATCGAGTTTTTCAAGCGAAACTCTCGCGCTAGCACCATTGATGCAGCACGAGAATTCAGAGTCAGCCAGTGCCACCATGTGGAAACTACGGGATTCTTTTGGATATCACCCATTTCTATACCAGCGTGTGCAAGAACTCAATAATGGCGATGGTCCACCTATAAAAAAAATTGTAAATAGTTTTTGATAAATATTGATAGTACTAACATTATGTGGTCTTTATAATAGTCATAACGAACATAACTGGGTATTATACAACCCACACGCAATAATAGACAGTTATCATTATAGTGCGATTTTGTGTAAATATTTGAGTCAGAGTTATTGATGACATGAGTGTGGGTTGATTATTGTTTGGACATGTGACAAGATGTTATTTAAGATTTCCTGGACGATATATTCCGTGAGTGTAAGTGAAGTTCGACCATAATTATAAGAAGCTTCTTGTCTGAAACTTAATTTACAAGTTGTAGTACACATTATTTCATGCCAGCATCACAAATTATCCAAGCTCCTAAAGAAATTGAAAAAACCAGAAGATGGCAACAATATATCTACCTGTCCGTCAATGCAATGTAACATTATGTTAAAGCAAGGAATTAGATGAACAACCCTAACCCAATGAGTGTTGGGCTGGGAGTGACGTCTCGGACAAGGAGCTTCGTATAGTTGTGGTTGAACTTCACTTAAGGTAAATTCGTTTAAACTATTTAATTATACTTTTTCTTCTTGTTTGAGACGTTATTTACAAGTTAAAGATATTTTAAGACAGGGTTGCGAATTATAATACATATAATTTAAAAATTTGTAATTTTCCTTATTTTATAAAAAATATTGTATATATTATCTGCATATAATATATTTGAGTTAATAACATAACACAAATTATCTTTATTATATAACATTTCCTTATACACCAAGGCCAGCTTGATTACAGCAGAAGTGGCCCTATAAAAGAACTATGACTCAAAGGAAAACAATCTGGAATATCCATTCCAGTTTAATTTTAATAATTTTTTATTTATCATCTTATAACATGAGAAATACCATTCTAAGTGGGTTCTTGTAAGTTATAGTTAAATTTATCACTATCTTGTGTTCTGTTTTCTATTAAAATATTCACAGGAAAGGCTCAAGCCATTCATTTACTTTTTCCCAAGCAAATCCTGTTGAAGTGAAATTCTATCTATATCTTAACTATACATCTGAGCTCCAATTTGAATAAATGAATATTTGTTGAAGGACAATGTTGTGTGTATATTATAACCTGTAACTCTTTACAGCCAAGCTTGTTACTAGTTTTTGTAAATTTCTGTAATCTCAATATGTATTTCAATATTCTGTTTTTAAACAATCTTAAGTAACTTATTAATAAGTCTGTTTTATAACTCAAACCTAAGTAAAAAGCACAAAAGCCCAGTAAGGAATTTTATAACACTTACTACAAATTTGATACTATAGAGAAATAATTATTTTATATATTTCTTGTATTTTACAAAAGAGGGTTCACTATAATTTTAGTATGAATTTTGAAGTGCCATACTTTTACAAAATGCTAATAATATTCTATTATAATAATCTAATAGTAACGTATGAGATGCTTATGAGATGACTGTAACATATGACGCATTAGTATGATTATCTGTAAGGCAGTGTTAAATTTATTATTTTATTAAAAATGAACATGCCCTTGTATTTTGATTCACATTTACCGTCCATGTGGACAAAACAAAAACCTATGGTTCAATAACTCAATTTTTGACGGAATAGAAATTAGAGGAAATAAAGGATTAAGAACCAAATTTTGTATCAGTTCCATTGGCTTCTCTCCACCCAGTTGAGAAGTGTCAGTTTTCATTTCAAACCACTCTCACAGAACAAATAATGCTGCAGTATTTCGTATTTTGAGTGATGACTACCGGAGATCTTTTTGACTGAAAACGAGGCATTTCATCTTAGTCCTCAGAGGTGATAGATAACGAATCTGCATTTTGAATCTTAATAAAGGATAAAAGTAGTTGTCTATGAGCTATTCACTTACCTTCAGGTGGACTGTATGCTCATTTTTTACCCTTATTCTTTAAAAAGAAATATATTTTATTAAATAAAAAAATTAAATAATAAAAGAAATATAATTTATGTAATATATTTTTTCAAACTATTATAAAAAATATGGGTTTAATTACTTCCTTTGTGTACATTATAAGACAATAGGGAATTGGCATTTTTCCACAAATTTGTAAATAAATTAAAGAATAAATAATTTATCCCTTCAATCCCCATAAAATTACCATGCAGTTGCATGCGCCTGGCAAATCCCGAGAATTCGCATGCGACCGCACCCACCCACAGCACTTAAAACGATTAAAACTTTTATTTAGAGACTACCTTTCTATAAAGCAGCTTGGCATTATAAAATCGATACACTATTTCTATATATTACTCGAAATCATTTACGAAAAAGATAAATTATATTTACACAAAAACTTTTATAACAATTTTATAGTAAAATAATTAAAATTAAAATTAAAATTAAGCGATAAAATCCGTAAAAATAGTTTTAATCACTGGTGATGTAGTTGATTTTGAAAGAGCGAGTGCATCGTCCAAGGCTGTCACGTGCCACGTCAGCCATCTGGTTTTAGGGTATCAAGAAACCGCACATACGGTCCACCTAGTAACATCTCGCATAATAAAGTCAAGTCCCGACCTGGGAATCGGACCAAAGAACCCCTAGGACTGTTGCTTAACCATTCTGGTTCTTACGAGCTGGATTAGAATCGGGGCAATTGGCCCCACCACAAGCAATTTCTCCTTTGATTTTTAGGAGTAAACTTCAGTCACGTGTCACAGTTGAAACGCACATTTTTTTAATTCACTTTTATGGCTTAACACATTTATTTTCTCAATATATTTAAAAACCACTTACAAATAAATTACTTATAATTAAAATAAAATTAAGCTGGCTTTTAATTGAAATATAATTAGTATTTTCATTGAAATTACTTCAGTTTTAAATAAAATTCCTTTTTAGGCATATCTAATATTTATACAAGTTTTAAATCAAAAAAATTGTTCAGTTAAAATGGTCTTCAATTTTCAGCCCGAGGAGCGGCAAACGCTCCATTTGTTTGTTCGGAGCTATTCTATATATATTCACTATACTTCGGATCTTTTATAGAACGATTAAGACTTCGATGTGTTTCACTTGTGACGCGACGACAGCTCTGCCACAGAAGCTTAACGAATCTACATTCTAATTCATACATGCAAAGAAAGCTGAAAATTATAAGAGATCCTGATAATAATAAGAGAGATTTAGAGAGAGAGAGAGAGAGAGAGAGAGAGGGCATTATGGATTTGCATACAAGCGGATCTATAATGACTCTTTAATGACAAAACCAAGCAGATTTTAAAGCAAAAACTTTTCAAAAAATTAATAATTATATTTTATTGCTGAATATTACAAAAAAATTGATCGCTCTATTTCCTTTTTAATACGTACATTTATAATGAAGAACGTGGTTTTATTTTAGAAACTACGCGAAATGATAATAAATTTCTAGGTTTTTGTAAAAGAATAAACTCATGCTTAGTACTAAAGATAAAAATCAAAAAAATGCGATTCTAATTTCAACAAAGGCAACATTACATGGCCATTTATAATTTTTACGTGACATTTTAACAGTCGTTATAAGCAGGACAGTTGTCTTAAATTAAGAAATATAACAGAGATAAAGGATACTGTTTCGGGAATTGTTTTCATTGTCATGTCTAAGCTCAAATATTATTCTGAGTTGAGCTCTGTTTTGTGTTCTCAAGTAATCCGTTTAGTAGTAAACCTTTTACTTGTTTTTGTAATAACTTTTGTAATTAAAACTGGACTGAACCTAAGAAAGTTTCACAGATTTGTGAAAAGTATAATGTATAATGAAAAATCTTTATCTTTAAGTGAGATTTAACAAGTGAAAGTTATAAAGTTATTCTAATCAATCTCATTAGCTAGAAAGAATAATGTGGGAAATGTGGTTATTTTTAAGCGCTTTTGTATAGGAGTTGATGCATTAGGATAAGTGAAAAACAACGAGTAAGAAATTTAAGGACAAAAACTGCTCCGGAATAAAGGTTATAGATACTTTGTGGTAAACGGAGAAATTGTAGGTTGTAGTCACTTCACAGATTTTGGTAAAGCTAATAAATTTAGTAGATTACACTTGGATTCAAAAAATATGTCATATAACCAAAGTTTTGCTGACATGTCATATCTGCACACTGAAGTGTTATGGGCTGCTCACATCTTTCGCAGACATTTCACATATTTTAGTAGACATATCAAAGAGTAGAAATCGTGCTGAAGATTAAATTAAGTGACTCGTCTTGGGAGAAGCCTATGATATTGGAACTGCCGCATGCCAAATAAGGATTTAAAGCTAATTGCTGTGAATAATTTTAGCATAATTTATTATCACTGAAATAAATTCGAAAGAAAATAAACGTTATGTCACGACGCAATGCTTGAAGCGGTAAATAAAATAAGTGAGCTATGGAAAGGAGTGGAAAAATAAATAATTAGTAAGGATAAGATAATAGCAGAGAAAAGGATGATGTTCTAAAATAGATCTACGTAGGCGATCCCATAATGAATTGGCCTAACTATGAACCAATGAAGGAAATGAAACGAAACCAATTTTATTTTTCAATATAATCACCATTAATACTAACACACTTCTGACATCTGTGAATTAACATCTCTAAACCTTTATAAAAATAATCACATTTTTTATCCTCAAAATGACTAAAGACGGCCGCCTGCAACTCTTCATCGCTTGAAAATTTTCTTCCTCTTAAGTCCCGCTTTAAATTTGGAAATAAATAATAGTCGGACGGGGCCATGTCTGGACTGTAAGGTGGATGTTGAACTTCTGTGAACCCGCATTGACGAACTGCATCCTTCGAAACACCAGCGGTATGAACAGGGGCGTTATCATGGAGCAACAGGACACCTTTAGACAGCTTGCCTCTTCGTTTTTCCTTTATCTTGTCTCGCAATTTATATACTAAAGAAGCATAATATTCGCCGTTCACGACTGTATTACGTTCTTTAAAATCCACCATCAAAATGCCTTGAAAATCCCAAAATATTGTGCACATCAGTTTTTTGGTCGATTGTTGCACCTTTGCCTTTCTAGGGGGCTTTTCACCCTTATAACGCCATTCCATTGACTCGCGCTTGCTTTGTGGATAATACAAGATCATAGTTTCATCACCAGTCACTAGCCGCTCGATCACAGTCTTTGGATTTTCGCCACAAAGATCCAAAAACTCCGAAGCGCAGCGCACTCTTTCCTGTCTCTGTACCGCTGAAAGAAGTTTCGGTACCCATCTTGCACTCACTTTTTTCATGTGAAGATGTTCATGGATCGCGCGATGAACGGTATTCTTAGAGAGCCCAAGCCTTGCTGCAATTTCTCTAATCTTCAAACGGCGATCACTCAGAACCTGCTCTTCGATAAGAGCAATCGTTTCGGGAGTGAGCACTTCCACAGGTCGACCGTCGTGGCCAAAGTCTTCGACGGTTTCTCTCCCGAGGCGAAACTCTTTCCAATCCTAAACCTAATTATATGATAATAATAATAAACTAAACCTAATTTTTCACTGTGCTATAGGAGAAGGCAGACTCCTTATACACGCCATCCAATCGTTCTTTTATTTGGGCAGGGGATAAACCTTCTTTAAACAGAAACTTTATGACACTTCGATACTCAGTTTTCGACATTTTGAAAAAATACGCGACTCTCGTTATTCAAATGCCTGTTAAACTAAGACTAAGCATTTCATGTCGATGCATGTTTCTTATATTAAGTGCACGATAAACGTACTATTTAATGCAACACAACATGTAGCGACATGTCGCGTTGAACTATATCAGGCCAGTTCATTATTGGACCGCCTGGTATTTGGATGAATTTCCTTAAATATTATATTAACTTTTGGTCTAAAACTTATTGAAAAAAACAACAGCCTAAGTAGTTGATTGATTTCATGTTTCGTTACAGTACGTTCAATTCTTAAGGGAAAATATAACCTCAAATGGCTTAGCAAGATCTTCCGTTATGTCGAAAATATTGCAGCATTAATTTTGAAATAAATATATAGTAAAGTTGAGGATTAACGTTAAGGATTATGTTACACGAAAACACGATTCCGTAAAATTTTCTCGATAGAAAAAAAAACCAAAGTCCAAAATATCCTCACATCCAAAATAAACAATAAACCGCTGTTATTCATAAAATACTTTAAATAAGATCATGAAACTTTGCATACTAACTGAACTAACTATAAAGCAGTGCTTATATTATTTACTTTTTTTTTAAATACCATTATTTTCACTGTAAAAAGAAATTACCTAAACTATCGGCCTCTTGAAGCGTGATTCCTGCCACCCGGTCAGTTTCGCTTCGGCCTTTGAAGGGGGAGGTTGTGTCGCTTACGATCAGAATACACATTACGCAACAGGACGACGTAAAATTAAAATGGGAAATAACCGTTATAAAAATAAGAAGTGACTGGCTTGGCGCTAAGAAACAGCCATAAATATGATAAACCTAATGAAAAAAGTGTCTAACGACCTATCTACTCACAGTATTAGTAACGACAAACATGTCGGTACATAGCATACGACGCGCGGGCAAGTGGGGGCGAAATTAGAATTTGAGCTGACTTACTATAACCCATTAAGAAGCTTAAAAAGCAACATAGTAGTAACAAAAGAGTAAAATCTACTTCAAAGGAAAATCAGAAAATGCTGAAAAGGTGTTTTTTTTTATTTTACATCCATAAAGCAAAACTCTCTGTGCTTCATTTATCCTTTTCATTCTTAAAAGTTTTTGTGCATATTTTGAGGTAGTCAAATTTAATTCACCAGGGTGCCCACCATCTTGATGGCTTGAAATAGAAATTTTTTAACCACTGACTCTGGCTTTTCAACACAAATAATCAAAATGGCGCAACGTAACAGCTATAGTCAACCAAATCTAAGAAATACCTTTTGACGTTACACATTAATCATTCCGCAATAACTTTGCACAAGCGTATATATATATATATATACATAGATTTACTATAACCTTTTACCTAAATCCGAAGAATTATGAAGTTATCTATATTTAATTACAACATGTTTAGTTTTTTATCGCTAATTTATATTCGAATCTTTCAAACAAAGCAAAATATTAGAAAAATAACCAGTATCACTTTTTACTTGACGTCTTTTCAATGACATATCGCTATGTGCCTTACCTTAGTGTTTGATGATTAAATTTCATCAAAAAAAAAGATTTAAATAATCGTTAAAAATATTAAAATAATGGAATCATTAATTTTTAATGCATTATTTGTTTAATTAAATTTTTATTTTTAAAATTCCTTAAATTGCATGGATCATGAATAAAAAAGTTTTTTTTTTACTTTGTCAGCGTAAAGGACAATGACGAACTCCCAAATAAATTTTAGTTCACTTTTTCTTGCGTCTACAAATGCAAAATATGTAAATATATAGTTTAAGATCCATAAATAGATAAAAGATAGTTTAAGATTTTTTCTTCAGTCGTACTACTGCAGGAAGTCAGGAATTAGAGATAATTATTCCAATTTTAACAAAATACATATCAGACTAGGCTGTACGGTATAAAACGCCTTAACTGGCAAATCGTTACAACAACAACTAGTCAATATAATTTTCATACATTATGTTTATATAGGGTAGTTACTAGCATAGAGGGAATACTTAAAGAACGCATTAGTATCTATATAGAAGAGTTTGCTGAATAAAATACACGTCAAACTCGGCTGTGACGGGCTCACACCTTTTATGAAAAAATGTAACGCCTGTTTAGAAAATTAATTATTCACTAACTTTATGTTAAACTCAACTTTTATTTATGTTACAAAAACTATTAACTATCTTTTGTTCGTAAAACTTATTTTTGTTCCAACTACTATTAAAATAGGCAAATTATAAACACTGCTATTGTTTTAGAATGATGTGTTCTCCTATAATTGGTAGTACATAGTAACTTATACAAGCATGTGTTAGAAGTAATTTAATATGTACAACGGTTGGAGATCCATACAAATAAATCAATAAATAAGTATGTTACAAGACCTTTGTCTGTTTTAACTGACGAACCGTGACAACTAAAACAACTCGTCAATTTAGTTTTGAATTGTGCATGATTATTTTTTCTATAGCCCATAAGCTCGATTAGATATTACATAGTAAATTCTTTTATTGATATCTGTAATGGTGACTTAAGTAGACGCTTAATAATATTTAAATTTAATTAGATAATATATATATAATTTTAATTAAATAAATATTTCATCACCTATTATTTTGCCATTGTCCTTTGTGTAGGCAAAACAACCCATAAACAAGGCCGCGCTGAAAAAACCACAACGTAATTTCAATCTCCCGCCATTTCGGGAGCTTACTGTGCGTTATTTTGTCTTCGTCTTCTTATTTTGTGACACGGCTTTAACTTTTTGGACTGTTTCTTCTGATGATTGGGCAAAAGTGGTAGAAAAACAAAAAAGAAAGATAATGGGTGGCTTTGAGGCACATTATTTTGACCGCATGATTGAAAATCAAATGATAATTAATCTATACAACGACAGCTCGAGTAGTTGTACTAAAGGTAATTGAATAAATTTATTTTTAATCTAGTTACGATCTAAAATTTTTATTATTATGCCTCTTATAAATAAGCAGTTACAATAATACGAAGAAACTGAGAAATCTTGTGTTTTAAATTATCCGTTTTTAATTTATTTTGGTATTATTCAAACCAAACTACAAAATGATTACTAACTGTAAATAATCGATATCGATTTTTTTTAAGAATCGAATATTGTGCGTTCCCATTTTTTGGTTGGCATGCTTGGTGCAATAAGTCTGACAGCTGTCAAAATGTATTTCTTAGATTTGGCTGACTAAAGTTGCACAACTTTTTCTTCATTTATGGCTTCTGAGACTTTCTATCCCTTTCTTTTTCTTTTTGATTTTACAGAATTTTTAGCGCGTTTTTTTTTGCTGCAATATTACAGCACGGTATAACAGGCTCTCATACCGCAGCAGATCGGATTGAATTGGATGTGCTTCGGTATAAAATTTGCGTTTTGCGTTTTTGTACGTCTGGCGTACAGGTGCGATACTTCTGCAACTATGATCATCAATCCACCCATTAAGCATTATTATTGAGGCAAACTCTATTTACATTAAATAGTTTTTAATATATATTACACTTATGAGTCAAATTTTCATGAACTCTACGTCTAAAATTTTTATGACAATTTTTGCAGAAGAAATCTTGTTAAGAGGTGAAAGAGGATAAAAAACCATGAGTTCGGTCTTCCTAATAACAATTAATATAAAAAATAACAACGGTTGCCAACATGGCTGATAGGCGTGACAGCTATAGAAAACATTCCCTACTATGAAGCATTCTGTGGGAAGACCTATATTAAGAAGTGGACTTTTGATAGGTGGTAACGATGTCGCGACATATTTTAGGTGTTTTAAAATTTAACTCTCTTTTTCCTTCCATTTATAAATGTCGTAGAACGTAAAGTGATAGAAATTAGAGGATAGTGAAAGTAAGTTCAATTAAGCAGATATTGACGGTTTTTGAAAAAAAAAAGAAATTAAAACGATATGTCAAATGAAATAGAAGGAGAGTGGTTGAACTAGTTGATGAGTTTGTGTATTCAACAGGGATGGTAAATACGATAACGATATAGAACAAAAAGCGAATGCATTAAATAGAGTAAATGGGGCTCTACACTATTATAGGAAGTCACAGTTTGTCAAAAGAGTTTAATTAAAATAAAATAAAATTAAGAGAGGAATGTTTCAGTGGTTTGGTCATGTAGAAAGAACGAACGTAGTGGACGGCAAAATTGGGAAGGGACGCCACAGACGAAAGTTTATCGACCAAATTGGCGATATATTGATAATTTGCCGGAAAGAGTACCCTTGTGGCCGTAGAAGAAAAAGGGGAGATCTCACGCCGGGCAAGGTGTTATGCCCGGGGAGCGGCCAACGCTCCGTGTGATAGTTCGGAGATGTTCTATATATACTGTTTATGATTCGGAATGTTGATAGCGTGATTTAGGCTTCGGTGTATTTCGCTTGTGGCGCGATGACAGCGCCGCCACACCCTTAAACAACGAGCGTGTATATTTAGGTATATGGATGCAAATAAGGCGAGAGATGTGTGCCAGCATCGTGCCAAACGAAAGTCCGTAGTCTTTGTCTACCGGTCTTGGTGACGGGCGTGTGTATTTATGTTATATTTATGAATGCAGTAGGACTTCTTCATGCGCTATGTTTTGCTGGTGCTCAAATGGTCGTAATTGGGAAAGTATAATATCCTTACAGGAAACCGAAGTGAAGTAGAAGAGTTGATACTTTTGCATTTGGGCAAATAAAAACGCCAATTTCAATCATTTCAGCTTCTTGCTCGTTTGCTCGCTATTCGAATATAATAATGAACAGAACTTTTAATCATGGAGTAGTATGGTAAATCAAAAATAGGTTTTACACAGATTAAAATCTTAAAAAAAATACTTCCAAAAAACAATACGTGGTTCATTTTCGAACGTGGAAGAGCCACACTATAGCTATATGATGATTATAGCTCGAGTGAGTCGACTCGATCGGGGATGTTCCATGCTGTCACATAATACCAGCGAAAAACAGCAGCTTAATGCTACTGTATTTTGTATGCGTATGAGGGTATAGAACCGGAGATACGTAAACTGGACAGGAGGCATTCCACCCTAGTCTTCAGGAGCAACAACGTATCTGTATTCATAATCGAGAATTGATGTAAATATCCTTGAGATTCAGCATCCATTTAGAATCAGATGAATTGTGTACTCGTGCTGACCCATATTTTATACAAAAATTTATCATCATCATTCATTTCGTATTAACTAAAATATATATATATATATATATATATATATATATATATATATATATATATATATATATATATATATATATATATATATTGTTAGAAGAGAAGGTCTGAATCAAGAGCGCCGACGCCGCGCCGGGCTATATAGGAGGGCGGCTGGCGTCACTCGCCCCTTTTTGCCGATGGTCATCACGGAGTGCGGAAGCTTTGCTCGAATACTAGCGTCATTATTTTAAATCTTGTTTAAAGCTTTTAAGTTAGTTAATGTTTGTTTGGCCAAAAGCCATTAAATTCTTTTTAAAAAGTCAATCTGTGTTTCTATTTGTAACATCAGAAGTGGGATCAGAAGGCTGACAAGCCACTGAACGCCTATATTTCTAGTTTTATAAAGGAAAACTTAGTTTCCTTTCAGTTGTTTATTTAATATTCGGGCACGGTTTTTGTCTGCGAGATGCCTACCAACGATAAACGCAACAAACAAAAACGCCGTGGGCAAACTCCTTCGCCCAATCCGATGGAAGAGATCCTGAGGAGGCTACGCGTGCTGGAGGAGCAGCCCCGTACGTCAGTGGAGACGCAAGCCATTGCAACGACCAGCGCGGGCCCTAGGCGCGCCACCGAGCTGCCAAACACAACACCATCGGCATCGGCATCGGCATCGGTGTTCGGGATGCCTACACCGCCGCGTGCGCCTGTGCCCTCGCGAGTGGGAACGCCGCCGCTAACTCCGCACACTGGCAACGTGGGATCAACGCAGTCTGAAGACGTGGTGACGAATGCCGTAGAGCGTCTTTTGAGCGCTGTCGGCTGTACTCAGGTCAGATCCAACCGATATTTTGTCTCTGATTTTCATTCGAATGTTCATAACTTCGATACGTTGTGTGATGAGGTAGAAAGAGCCCGTATTTCAAACCATTGGGACAACAGAGAATGCCTTGCTCGTGTCGGACATTGTTTTAAAGGAGAATCTCGCACCTGGCTTAGCCAATGGACAAGCAGTATTCGCACGTGGTCCAATTTCAAATTATAACTAAAAGCGCTATGCCCACGTTCTGTCGATGTCGCGAACATGTTTTGTGATGTAATAGGACAGGGTCAGATAAATACCCCACATATGCTGAGTATGCTCATAAATCACTTTTAAGGTTACGCAAAGTTAAAGGTCTCAGTAGCGAGCTGCTTACGGCTATTATTATTCGTGGAATTGCAGATCCACAAATTCGTGCTGTGGCTGCTAACGCTAAACTATCACATGATTCTATAGTGGAATTTTTATCGAGCTTTGTTAAACCTTCTAACAGCCATAATAGGAAAGTGTATTCTAATGGTTTCAATCGATTTGACCAACTCTCTAATAATAGTAACTCGAACCGCAAACCGTTAAAACGTCGATATGATCCCAAAGACTTAAAATCAATAAGGTGTTACGAATGTAATCAATTTGGTCATAGTAGCGTTAATTGTAACAAACGGTCGAATACACTCCCGAGTTATAGTAACGAAAAAAGCAATCGCGTTAACGACGACAACTCGTGGCGATCCGTTAAAGTGTAGGTTTTGCAAAAAAGTAGGTCATTCCGAGGTAACTTGTTTTGCTAAGGAACGCGCAAATTCTCGGAATAATAATGGTGTCAATTTTTGTCGCGAAATCAGGGATAGTTATAAAAATCGCGATGTGACGACTGCGGTCATATTGGGAATACCATTAGACGTACTAAACGATAGTGATTCATGTGTTTCCTTAATGTCAAAAAATGTTGTTAAACATTTCCCGTGTCAAGTTAAGCCTACGAATCAGTTGCTACGCGGCTTGGGTGGTATGGAAATAATATCGGAATCATTCGTAACATTACCCGCCGAGTTAAGCAATATAACAATAGAACTTGATTTTTATGTGGTGGGTGGGAATAATTTGAATGTACCTGTCATTATCGGTTCAGACTTACTAAACAGGAAAGGTATTACTTATGTTAGGACCTGTGATCGCCAACGTATAATTCACAGTGAGGCGACTGTAAACGATATTCTGCAAACAAATTTGATTTCTTTGTCGGATCAAGTTAATACATCGGTATCTGGAAATAATAGGGAACGATTAGTAGAGATCCTCACCAAGTATTCCGAATTCTTTTTAAGCGGTACCGCGACTACAACGCGAAAGATAGTGAGATGCATATCAAGTTAATAACCGACGTACCCGTGTACTATAGACCCTACAAATTATCGCATGACGAAAACTTAAAAGTATGCACTGCACCATATTGAAGGATTTTTTCGATGAAAGAATTATTCGCGAGTCTGATTCAGAATACGTTAGTCCGATCTTGCTAGTAAAAAAAAAAAGTTCTGATAGAATGTGCACTGAATCGAATCACCGTCAAAACTAGATATCCTCTCCTCTTGATCAGCGACAATATAGAGAGTTTAGGTAATTCTCGCTGGTTAGCTCTCTGGATATGGTTTCTGACTTCCATCAACTTAGAATTGCAGAAGAATTGACTCATAAGACCGCATTCGTTACACCTACGGTTTAGCAAACGCGCCGATTTTTTTATCAAAAGACTATCTCTAAAATGCTTAAAATCCTTCATTGTTGCTGGAAAAGTATGGTTTATATCGATGACGAATTAATAATGACGGACGGGATTGACAAACACTTCGTTTTATTAGATTTGGTTATGAAGACGCTAACCATAATAGGTTTTTTAGTTAATTTAAAGAAATGTACCTTTCTTACCAACGGAATAGAATACCTAGGTAGGATTATAAGAGATGGTCAGGTTAGACCGAGCTGTAATATTTGAAGTGTCAATAAAAAGGAGACGTTTTGTTGGTACTAAATCTTTAATTAAAATTCTGTTTTATTACAAACTTAACTCTAATATATCTATGTCGTGTGGGCTACAACACTACATCACAGAGCAATTATCACCCGAAACATGTGCTGCATTTTTTGAAAGTACTAGTAGTACGATTGCTGTTATATTTGCTTTGTTATTTTACATACCTAATAACCCCTCATCTGTCAACAGGCCTCTGGAATATTGGAGTAAACAAAGGCACATATTGAAATAATACTAGTTTTAACGGAATTTATCGCGTATATTTAACTTTTTTACCCGACGTTATATATATATATATATATATATATATATATATATATATATATATATATATATATATATATATATATATATATATATATATATATATATATATACGGAACTGGTTATTTGAATAAAAAATCATGAGTGCAATTATTTTAATTTAAATTTTCGTGTTTTTAAAAAATACTAAAAAAGGGCTCGAAAAAATAGATTTTTTCAAAAAAGAAAAGAACATGAAAAAAAAATTAAAAAAGTCGGTCGGTCGGTCTGGGCTCGAACCGGGGTTTTAAGAATCTGCGACCAACCATTATACCAATTAAGCTATTTATAATCACTAACAATCCGTCAAAATTTACCTTCTTATTCTAACGATATTGTAGCAGTTTTTCGTTGCCTAAAAACACGGACAAAAAGACATTTTCTAAAAATAAATCCTAGCTAGATCGATTTATTATCCCCGAAACTCCCTGGACACTAAATTTTATGAAAATCGTTGGAGCCGTTTCCAAGATCCCGATTATATATATATTTATATACAAGAATTGCTCGTTTAATCAAGAATTGCTCGTTTAATAGTATAGGATATATGATAAAAATACTATTTTAATTATTAGGAAAAACGTGACGGTAAATTATTAAATGTAGTTCAAAATTACGATATTTTTTGCTAAATTACGTGCGCTATACCCATTTGTGATCTGTAACTTGATGAGTGCAATGTATTTTACATTATATGTAAAAGTATGAAGTTCAGTATGGTAAGTACATATAGTAGGAGAGTTAAATAATGTTTTGGAAAATCAAATTCGCTATTAAGATCGAATTGTAAAAAAATTCTACTAAACGTTGATTTTATCTTTTTTTTTCTTTATTTAACACTGTATATAAAAATAAATTGCTGTCCTCCGTTAGTTTCGCTAAAACTCAAAAGAGCTCCAACAAACTTGGTAATTTTTTTTGGGTGCGTTTGAATGGGTCCCTAAATGAAGATGGGTCGTATAGAATATATAATGCTGTATATAATAAAACTGAGAAACGAGCACACTCTTGACGGTAAGTTAAAGTTGTTCTTCATAAACGTTTAAATCTACGAGTATCTTCGAAAATGCAGATGCTTTTTCAGACAGGAGGGCAAGGATGAAATGCCTCTTTCCCACTTACAAGATCTATCTATACGTAAAAATCTGATAAGAATAAAAGCCTCTTTGGAATGAATTTTTATGGTTCTGTAGTTGTTTATAGGGTAGTGTATTTGAACCACGGAGCAAATTGCTCCGTGATTTGAACGCATAACTTTATCACGTTTAATATCAAAATTACCAAGAATCGGTATCCTAATTTAAATGTATATTCTGTAGGAAAACAAACGTAACAGGTGTTATCCCACATTTTGACCTATCATTATTTATAATATCGTATCGGAGTCTGTCACGTAACTGAAGGCAAAGACGTGAGAAAAATTTGATCATAGTGTCGAGGTATCCTTATCGAAAAATATTGGGAAGTTTACCTAAGACGTCCTTGCTAAAGTTTATAGATACATCGTTTTAGAACCACCAATTGATAAACATAATAATTTTTTTAATGAATTAATCTTAAATCGAACCCTATGATGTCTGTCTTTCTACATCATTAGGTAAAAAATATCATAAAAAGACTTTACTAAATATCTTCGCATTTTTCGATTTAAATTATAATAATTAAGCACTTATTTTTAGAATAATGTCCATACAATTATATTAAGTATAGTTGTAATTGTTCTTACGTGATTTGTTAGTAAAAACTGGACACAGAAGCTATGCAAAACTTTAATATAGTGACATGAAATTATGGACCTATCCGGCTTATGGAACATATATATCATAAATATATCGTAAAACAACTCTATAAACCTGGCAAGCAGATCGGAATCCATTCTATTGCTTAACAAATAAGTAAAAAAACTCATTAATGCGGAAAAATCATCCGGTTTTGCATTAGCAAACGTACTTGAAGCAAAGCAACGGCGAGGGAACCCCAACAAGGCCCTTAACTCATTATTCTGTAGAGTATTTTAAATGGTTAACTTTTATCCTAGATGTGCAACTGCTTATCACGATGTACGGTTTTTTAACTTCACCGTAGAGTTGTGTTTGCTGATTCTAACAGAATAAACTCAAAAGACAGAATCACGGCAAACAATATAGCCGATAGAATGATTTTGACGGAATCAATCAACACGTCGCCTGTATATATAAACGAGTTCTACCCTCACCGTTATTTATTTATTTTTATTATCTATCCTAACATCTCGAACAAGATGTTGTAGGAAATATGAATTTTTATTCTGTTTCCTACACTGGATCGTATCACGAAAATATGTCATTTCATGATATTTTTAGAATTTTTGAATAATATGAAAAATTCTTTATGTCAAAGTCTACGACAATACGTATTCCTTTTTTCTGATCACCTTTTTAGGTTCATGTGATGTATTCTAAAGGACGACATGTGTGTAGGAAACCATTTTTTAACTATTCTAAGCCAGTGCTGGCCTAATAATCCTTCTGAAGGTAATTTGTGTTGGTTGGACTTAACTTAACGAAAGCCTATTCACTTTTGCCTTGAAATTACTCAAATTAAAAATTAATGAAAGGACAGATGCTGGCAAACTATTCCACTTATGTGCTGTATTCGTAGTGAACGACTAACTAACCCGTTTAGTTCAATTGCGTGGTGAGGCGACAACAAAAAGGTGGAGACTAGCCGAGTGACTAGTGGTTTGATTATAATGGTATAATAATAAAAAGGAAGTAACTAAGTCATTAAATAGCTGCGCACACTAGAAAATTTCGACTACAAAAAACCGAAAGGCTTTCTTTGCGCTTATGCTCCAGGCTAGTATTATTGGTGTTTTCTATATTGATGTAACTTGTAAGCCCCTTAGCACGCCTTTTCTTTTTCTTATAGGAGAAGGTGTAAATGAGCATGTGGCTCACCTGATAAGTGACTACCGCCGGCATGAACAAATGAAACACCAGGAGAATTGTAGATGCATTGCCAGTCCTTAAAAGAAAGTAGACTCTTTTTTCAAGATTCCTGAGCATATCAGTCAGAAAAAATGCTTGTAATAGTTGATTCCACAGGGAAGATATGCGAGAAAGAAAACTTCTTGTAAATCACACAGTGGTAGACCGCCAATTATCCATACAGGGTGTTATCGCGGATTTTGTTGCTATGCGCGATGGTGAAACTAAGCGGCAGGAATTAGTCAAAAATGAATCACAACACTTCCTGTTGAAAATTCGATAAAATATGCAGAGATGCAGAAAAATTGCTTCGCAGTGCCATTGAGTCAAGCCAATCAGAAAGAGCTAGGTCACTGACAAACCGTTTTGCGCTGTATGCGGTCAAATGGAAGGAACTTGCACTCGGGAGCTCCAGCCCAGAGATGGGAGCAGTGTTCTATGTGAGGTCTCTATTATGGTCCCAATTTTACCTATTCTCCATGACTGCTGCACTGTTTTAGGTTACTGTTAATTTTCCGGTATCGACTCCGATAATATTTGTTCCTTTTTAATAACATAAAGAAAATAACTGACCATGGTTCCATTTTTTTACAAGAAATTTCTTTATTTTATTTTATTTTTTGACCGCAAACTACTATTAAAAATTTGCTTTAAATTCATCTAAAGTTGTTGAACGCACACTATTGATGCAAGTCCAAAATTTGGCTTCACCTACTAAGCACTCTTGTACTATTGATATTTAGAGACCATTAGATGGAACTTTTTGTAAATAATTGGTGAGATCTTCTAAAACTTTTACTGGATGACTATTTCCATTTCCAAATTCCGGCTTTTCTATTGTTATACTGTATATGCTTGCTATAAACAGTATTTTGTCTAGGGTCCGTAACATCTGAGGTACTCACTCCGTACACCTTTTCCTGGTTTACTTTAACTTGGTGATCTTTCGTTTGGTTAATAACTTTTCCTCAAAATCTCTTCATTAAGTCTCAAAGGTTTTTACGGCATTCTTAATAAATTCTTAGTAAAAAAGATGGCCATTTTTCACCTGACTATGTATAGAAATGAAATAAATCTTAAAATTCAGAGTATTGAATTGTAAATTATTTAAGCTTATCACAATGTCAAAAGAAACGCAGGAAAGAATATTTTTTAATATTTATTTTTAAGCTTATTTTGCGTCAAGTGTAAACGTATTACTATATTACATATAATATACTACCATATAGAGACCCTTTTTACTGAAAATGAGGTCGGGTGACAACACATCTCCATTTTGATTCGAAATCGAGGATAAATGTAGGTGTTTATTGGCTACGGCAACCACTTACCATTAGGTGGACTGTGTGCTCGTTTGTCACTCTATCCTATAAAAAAATATTTTGAACGCATCTCAACTACTCTTTTTCTGGAAGGTTCCATTTTACACACTATTACTTTACTCAACTCTGTTTCTGATTTTTATACATTATTTTATGTTTCATTTAATCAGTAAGTATTTCTTTATTAGTTTTTGTACAGTACAGATTAATAAAAATAAATTAATCAGTCAGTATGTCATTGAGTGCCGCATAAAACGGATTTTTTTGACATTTGACAGTTCTGCAATGGGCACCGGCGCAGTCCTTCGTTGATAATTAATAAACCATTCCACTTTAATATAGTGTTTTATTTTTTTTTCCCCACTTTGTTCATCAGGTATGTATGTAAATACGTACTGTAAGCCAATGAAATATGTTTGGTTAATAAGTGATCATTTTGACAATACAAGAAATTAGTTAGAGTTTTTAAAGGTATAGAAACTATCTATCGCTATTCACTAAAAATTTAGTTAGTAAGTACTTATGTGTGCTCCAGAAACAGCAGATAGTGCTCGACACTCAATTTATGGTGACAATCATCAAAAGTAAACGGTGACTTTGGGGCAGTTGGTTTCAAGGAATTCACTAAGTAAAAAAGCGTTTTAGCCCATAGCTAGCATAAATAATCTATAACGGTTTTTCAAAAAGTCTCATTAAAAGCAATAAACGAAAATTGTCCGGCGATATGTGAGCAGTTTGGCTACTTAGGCTGCATAGCTGAAAACATATATAATACCCTTCAATAAAACGGCGTTAACGTGGCATTCAAAACAAACAATTCTCTTAGGAATATGTGTTTTAATAAATATAAGTTTGGTATTTAATAAGTTTAATATTAAAGTCGGGTATTTACAAACTTATTTGTGACAAAAACCCACGCTGTTTACGTGGGTCAGATTGGTCGGAACTTCGGGATACGTTATAAATAGCGTTTAGCCGCGTACATTAATAGTAATCCTGATAAATCTCATTTTGCTAAACATCTCTTGGACACTGGACACCACTAACCAACGACCACTCCTTTAAAGTCTTGCATACTTGTAATAAAGGGCTGCGACTGTGTGCTGGAACAGTTAGAGATTTAAAAAAATAGTAATGGTAACGTTGCACTGCTTAGTGAACAAACGAATGTTTCTAACTCACCTCTATTAAATATCTGTAAGCCTGCTCCCTAATAAAACATAGCCTCGCAGCATGGTCGTTAATCACTCTAGCCAACCACCAACCACCAACCACCCAGGGGTTCGTGGTTAGAAGGTAGGTGGACATTTTGTGGCGGATTGTTGTTTATTATTTTTACAGCAAACGGCTGCGTACGTCAGGTGGTGATTGGTCGCATGTTTTCATCGCATGACACGGTCGCTCGCTACGTCATCGAGTAATATAATAGCAGCTGTTGACTCGCCACTCACTTAGCGGTCAGTCACCGTAGTCTACGTCACCTTAGGATACCTCGTGTCTTTTTAAGTGTAAAGGGTTGGGAGTAGTGGTGCTGAGGTTAGTGGTGACGGGATTAGTGATGATGGGATTAGTGTACGCTATTGGGGGAGGGCGGAAGGTGCTCTTCAAACTAGGTAAGATACATCATTTTATTTTATGGAGCGGAAATGCGGGAGGTAATTTTTACCAACTTTATTATAATGGATTTCCACAAAGTAACGCCTGATTCTATTATTTATATATTTATAATACTTAATGTCTGATATGAACGTGTTTTAAATTTATGCTTATTACTGTATTTTCAATTGCTTAAAATATAACTTTTAAGATAATTTTAGATGGCTTTATATAGAAATTAATTATAAATAATAATAATATGTCATCACCATAATATGCAGAAGAAACAGCGTTAGTGATAGCGCACAGCCTTAAGGAACACCAGCGTTAATGAGCTTGTAATCGGGACATATACCGTTTGCTACGACTTTTTTGCTCTTATTTGCAAGAAAACTAGTGATCTAATTAAATAATTTCTAGGAAGGCCATAGGAAGGAAGCTTCGTAAGTAGCACTTTGTACCAAACTCGATCGAAAGGCTTCGCTATGTCCTAACTATCCGTCAAAGATTTCCCTTTATATACTTGTGGCACTTACTTATTTCGAGGTTTCTTAGAGATAAGAGACCCATAGCATCCCACACTACGGCTTTACCTCCCTCTCAAGGGACCAAAGTCATACCGTTGGGTCTCTTGCCATGTTTGATAAATCTTTCACAAGGCGCTGAAACCGAGGGATTATTTATAGAGACAAGAGTTTTTTGGATGATGTCGTTCAAAGAACTGTGATGGGAAAACCTACACTTTAAGAAAAGTCCGTCGAACCCAAACTTGTCGACGGAGCTACCACAGGGGCACTGGTAAGGTTGACAAATTAAGAATCCTATACAGAGTTCTAAGGCAATTGTCAAGTTTTTCACATCAAACAATGTGCCAAGATTACTTGGTAGTACAGTGTGTAACCAGTGACTAGATTTCTGAGCCAAAACAGTTAAAAGGCGGACATGATCTTGGTTACTATGGAGAATATGAAACAAATCTTTCTGCACACTCCATGCCAACGGAATATCACACTGATTTTGTTGTTAACTTTCAGTGGAACATTTTTCTTGTGACAGAAAGTTAGCCAGTTTGCCTTGCATCTGCAGCAAGGAACAGATTTACTTTATTATTTAAAATTATATCACGTATGTCATTGATACTATGCAAGAAAGCAAAGAAAGCACACAATTCAATGCTAGAAAGATTTCTTACACCAATACTACCTAATACAATTTGTAGGTAATGTAGCTTAAGTCTAAGCTACTTTATTTAAAGATAAATTCAGATTTTTTCCATAGCTATTTTAAAATAACACCTAGTAGGTACATCCATTCCACACTGACAGAAGTTATATTGTATTTTTTGCTGCTGGTCATCATCTGTTTTAATTCCCATAGGTGCCGCTAACGACAGCTACGAGATGAATTGAGGTGATAGGTTCAGGATGGCCATGTCGCCCCACATGGTATATTTACAATTTATCATTATGTAATTATAGCATAGGATGTTGTATGGTGGCGATTTAGAAGCACATAATCGCGGCCGTTTTACGTGGAAGAACTACACTGCGTCTATATTATAATTGTAGCATGAATGGGTCGGCTCGACTGGAGTAGGACCACGCTCTCACAGAATACCAGCGTAAAGTAACAGCTTAATGCTGCTGTGCATCGTATAACGAGTGTAGAGAACCAAAAATAGTTTCAACTGGAAACGAGGCATTTCGTCTTCGGGTCACAGCTTTTTAGAGCCACTCGTAGTAGACAGGTGGACCACGGGTAGACGTCGCGCTGTCACCAGTGAACCTCGCGTGGTCATCGAGTGAACCTCGCGTCGTCAACCAGTGGACCTCACGTGATCAACGAGTGACCCTTAAATCATACAACAAATTATACTTCTGAACTTCTTCTATAAGTTTTTCTTTGTTCATTTTAAAAACAAACAACAATGCGCCCGACACATTCGAAAGGAAGACTCGAAATGAAGGGTTGTTGGAGAGCGCCGCATCGCACTCGCGTGAACCGCGCGTTGCCAGCTCGCACTTAACGCGAGGCAGTTATGCCAACAGCGAGCTATCATCGAGTGGTCCACTCGCAGTCTGCGCATGGACACCTCGCGAGCGAGGCGATCCGGTGATGGTACGGAGTTGATGTAGTGAGCGCAGGACCATCCAAGTCCATACGAAGAATACGAACCGCTCAAGGCGAGGCGGTGAGGATCGGGTGCCGGGTGGCTCTAATGAGCTGTGACCTTTAGTCCTCAGGGGTGACAACGCATCTGAATTTTGATTCTGAATCGAATAGATAAAGCTGTCTATAGGACACGGAATTCAATTACTATCAGGATGTGTGCTCTTTATTACTTTCATTATAATATCATATTAACATAGAGTTTCGTAATGTGACTACGATTTATAATACGCAATATATGAGAGTCATGTACCACATCTTAAGTGCTAGACATAAAATACTTAAAGCACCGACGAAAATCCGAATTAATTGTGCGAGACATATTGCAAATTTACTTTCCAAGCATGACAATTACGTCAAATCCAGCATGTTCATTGAGACGTTAGTTAGATGATCGGACAGGCAGAAATAATAATCTTATTCTTTACCACAAATACTTACAATATACCGTTTCCCGGTAGAAATATAATATTATTTATGTATAAGAAATAAGAAATATCATTGAAATAAAAGCTAATTGTTACAATATTCAATTCCGAAGACAAAGGAAGGTAAAAGATGAAACGGATATTAGCCTCTTCGACAATCATATCTATTGAAGTATATAATAAAGTAAAATTATTTTTCAATGTTCTTATTAATATTAACAGACATAATGAAAGTTTTAATGTTCGTACATCATTGGCATATTAATTTTAGTACGTTTTTTGCTTTCAAATCTCTGTTATATTTTGTACTTCTTTAAAGGGGTACAACATTTTTTCAATCTTCCAGTTTATATGACGTTTTTAATCTGACAATCTAACCAAATTTCATAGCAATTAACAATTTTACATGTATTAGAAACATTCTCAAATATTAAATAATACGTTGAGGACTCAGAATTCGATTTAGATTTATACTAGCGATCCGTCCATTACACGGATGATTTTTTGGATCACGACAACATCCAAAAACACGTAAAACTTTCTCTTAAATTATTCTGTCTGTCGATGAAAACCATATCAAACTTTGCTAACTTCGTTGCGTAGTTTAAAAGAGCTAAATGTACAGACGGCGGGAAGCGACTTTTTTATACTATGTAGTATGAAACAACGTATTTCGCACGGATGATTTCTAAATATAAACAATGCGCGACCTACCAGGTCCAGTTGTGAATCTAAATCATCCAGAGACTCACTCAAACACAACAGAATTTTTTTAATAGAACTTGTACTAGCGATTTAAGAGGAGCTCGGGGACAAACATACGTACAGCTGAATATAGAAATTAAGATATAAGCGTAAAGCGTAAGCGTATCCATCAACCTATTTGGTTACGTGGGAATTGTTATAAAAATCTTATGGCTTCCGATTGATATCGGTGCTACCGGTGACGCAGCGTCATCTGCTGACCGTTGTCGGTGTGTGCGTGCGAAACGTCTTTTTTATATAATAAGGGCGACAATAGAGCACACAGTCCATCTACTGGATTCTGCAGCCCATAGACATTTACATTTGTTCCTAATAAAGAATCAAAATGCAAATGCGTTGTCACCCATGAGGACTAATATGAAATGTCTTGTTTCGATTACAGTGGGTCTCCGGTTCCCTATACTCACCATAACAAAACACAGTAGCATTGAGCTGCTATTTTACTCAGGTATTCTGTGAGAATGTGGTCCTTCTCTAGTTGAGCCTAACTATTTGCGCTACAACTATAATACAGCTGCAGCATGGCTCTACCACGCAATTTTTCAAAATGTTGACGTAAATTTAAATCTTAATTTCGTTTGATCTTTAATTCATTTTATTAGAAGAGACCCATTCCAGGAGAGGCAATATAAATTAAATTTAAAGTTATAAAAGAAATACAATTACTCTATGAATTTATGAGCCTAAAATTAAATACTCGTAAGTATCAACCAATATCATTCTTACAAATCTGATAGCAGTTATTAATTTAATTGTTTTGCTAGCGATTAACGCAAACCGTCATAAATTTTGAACATTTTAAATTAATACTTGAGACAGAACTATCTCCTAATAAACCTGCCCTTGAGTGATCGCATTTATCTCGTAAAGTAAAATACTTCTTTTTAATCCAGACATAGAAAAGAAAGCGTGATTGTGAGAAACCGTTGGAAACAACTAGTATTAAAAATGGTGATGTTTAACCAAGTTAGGTTGCGTACGCTATCGTAAGCGCACGTGCATCATGTCGAATTAGTTTTGTAATTTAGTAATGAATGAAGTGCTATATCAATGGCTTTCTCATAGTCAACATACGCAAGACAAAAGGCAGACTCGACCAAAATATACTAAAAACTAAATACATAGCAATTCTGTTATTAGAGAACACGAATTTTCAAAATGTTATCATAAACACGCAATATTCCTTCCTATAATAAAATAATGGGTTCAACAACCACGATACTTAAAGACGTAACGGTAGTTCAAAATACCCAAAGGAATTAAAACCCCCGTTTCGTAGCGCACTTTGCATAATTAACAGAAACCAGCTGGGTCTATTGTTTCAAAATAATAAACATTAAATTTATGAAATATACTCATCGTAATTGCAATGTGTTGAAGATGTTGGTGTAAGAAATTTAATAAGTGTAAGTCTTGTACGTGGCACAGCTGTATTAAGGATACAGCAAAAATGGTCGATCTAATCGGGAAAAGACCTCACCAGTATATTAGCAAAAACTTACAGAACAGCAGCATGGTGCTGTTTTATTTTTTTCGCGAGATCCCGAATTTTTTATAGGTAATCAAGCATTACAACATGTGAATCCTTAGGGTGACTTCGCATCTACATTTTGATTATTTACCGAGAAGGCATGTAGGTTATTTATTACGCTACCGCATGTTATTACAGTCAAGTTAATGGGGGTTTGCTTCTCACCCACATTTCTATGAAAAAAAAATGTTTTCGCAAATTAAACAAAAATGAACAGAATGACTATACTTAAAAACTTATTTTTAGATGAGCTATATATTCGTATGATTTCTTTTCGATAAGATATGAAAATAAGAATTGAAGTAACTAAAAATTACTTTCATTAATGAACGCTAAAATAGTATACCATTAAAAACATAACTTGTAAAAGAACCAAGTCTCGCAACTCAGTTTTTCTACCGTAAAAGTTGTGAGATCTATGTAATACCAAGTCGGTTAATTTATTCAGTTCCTACTTAAGGGTCATTCTGTTTTAAGTTATTACGCAATTAGCTAACCTAACAACATTTTATAGTGACCATATCAATGTTAAAAGTCTTTTATGTTTTAAATATACAGATTGAATTGGCCATCGCATGAAACCACAATGTATCTGACAAGTAATACGTATTATATTAAATTAGATTGCTTAATGCGATTGCCAAGTCAATCTATATATTCCCTCTTGGATTCGATACAGAGCGGACGTATCCACAGTCATTCAAATATAGATTTTTGCCATTTTTCTAATTTTATTTCTTCAGACGTATTTTTAAGTAATAATTTCGTTGAAATTATTTTCTGCATATCTATTTTTTATCTATAAATTAAATAGTGAAGCTATGCGTAATTAATTTATCAGCTACCAGGAGACTAGGAATGCAAGTGTAATACAAAAGTGTCATACTGCATCTGAACAGAGCGAAGATATTATACTGGTGAGTGAGATAGCATTCTTACCAAGATTTAAACGAAATGAGAACTGCATAACCACGCCCATCTAATCCAATTAATTTTAAAGTGGAATTACGCCCTTATACGCGGTGACGAAAGGTCTTTTAAAAGTGTATACAGCTATCTCTTTTTCTTTGCTATTTTGCTATAAATCGCCTACTTATCGCTTTAAACGCTTTGCCGTCGGAAAGTCGCATCTTAGACCACAAATAAGACTACACTTTTTTTACTAAGTCATAAGTGATAGAAAACGCTGTGTTTGACACATAGGAGAAAGGAGTTTATTTTATTCTTCATTATGCCAACCGAACGTTCACCTTCCAAAATTCAGTTTTACTGCTCCTCGTCATCTCCAGATTTATCAGGGGACAAAAATATAACTATGAGACCTCAGAAGCGGAAGCCAGGCGATGGCATCGAGTTTCTTATGCAAAAATTCGAAAGTATGTTTTCTAACTGGACGTCGACTCAGGACGAGAAATACGCAACACTATTAGAAACAATTAATACAATTAAGGACCAAAACACTCATATTTCGTCCTCCCTCGAGTTTTTATCTCATCAATATGACAGTTTAAAAGATAAATATGATAATTTACTTCGAGAGAAAAAGTTGGACAAAATTTATATTGAAAATCTAGAAAATAAAATTGAAATATTGGAGGGAAACAATCGTACGTCATGTATAGAAATAAGAAATATCCCGAGTATAAAAAGAGAAACAGACCAAGATCTGCAAAATTTGGTAACATCGCTTGCAAATGTGTTAAAAATTAAATTGGAACAAACAGATATTAATAATAATATTCAAAAAATCTATACGAAAAGTAAGTCCAAAAATTCAGTCATAGAAGACTTTTCATCAGTTATGACAAAAAACAAACTTTTAAATTCCTTAAAAATGTTTAAAAATAAAAATAATGGAAAAGGGCTCAGCACAGAACACCTAAACTTCGAAGGCCCGCGTACACCAATATTTATCACGGACTTTTTAACACATAAAATAAAACGCCTGCATTTTCTCTTGCAAGAGATTTTGCTGCTAAAAACGAGTACAAGTTTTGTTGGGCCACACCAGGTACCATAATATATCTACGAAAGAAAGAAGGCGAAGCACTATTTCGTATAAAAAGCGAGCAAGACCTCAAGAACATAAATAGAACATAAGAATTTGTATCATAGGTATCTCATACACACTTATATTTTTGTATATAATTTATTTATTTACTTTACTTACTATACACTATAATTCATTCAATAGACTAAAATTTTGTTATACACATTCAATCTTACTAAAACGTTAACAAAATGTATTTTCTGCGTACCCACACGTACACAATCTCAAAACATACCTTCCTTAAGCACTGTAATCACAACTATTAATGTAACCAACCTTCTAAGACTTCATCAAATTTCAACAATTATTAAAATAATAAAGACGTATTTACGTACATATAAAAAAGGACATGAAAACTCTTCATATATAAAACTAAAAATGGTATTTTATAAAATATTAAAAAAGCGGCCAAGAGCGTGTCGGGCCACGCTCAGTGTAGGGTTCCGTAGTTTCCCGTCCGTCACAGGAAGTGTTCCCACTTATGAGTTTGTACAAAAACTGTTCTTTCCATCCAAGTTCAAAATAATTTTCCTAGAAAGTCCTTATAAAGTTCTACTTTCCAGATTTTTTTCATATTTTTTAAACTTATGGTTCAAAAGTTAGAGGGGGGGGGGGGACACATTGTTTTTTACTTTTGGAGCGATTATTTCCGAAATTATTGACATTATCAAAAAATGATTTTAGTAAACCCCTATTCATTTTTAAATACCTTTCCAACCAACATATCACACGTTAAGGTTGAAATTAAAAAAAAAACACTTCCCACTTTACATATAGGGGGGCTACCCTAATAAAACATTTTTTTCCAATTTTTATTTTACCACTTTGTCGGCGTGATTGATACACATATTGGTACCAAATGTCAGCTTTCTAGTGCTAACGGTCACAGAGATTAAGCGAGGACGGACAGACGGACAGACAGACATGGCGAAACTATAAGGGTTCCTAGTTGACTACGGTACCCTAAAAAACTTATTTGTGAAACCTTATATCAGTAGCCTAATTTTATTTACTGTGACTGATGGAAGGCTTAAATCCTATACTATTAAACGAGCAATTCTTGTATATAAATATATATTTAATCAGGATCTCGGAAACGGCTCCAACGATTTTCATAAAATTTGGTGTACAGGGAGTTTCGGGGATAATAAATCGATCTAGCTAGGATTTATTTTTAGAAAATGTCTTTTTGTCCGTGTTTTTATTCAATGAAAAACTGCTACAATATCGTTAGAATAAGGTAAATTTTGACGGATTGTTACTGATTATAAATAGCTTAATTGGTACAATGGTCGGTCACAGAATCTTAAAACCCCGGTTCGAGCCCAGACCGACCGACCGACTTTTTTTAATTTTTTTTTCATGTTCTTTTCTTTTTTGAGAAAATCTACTTTTTCGAGCCCTTTTTAGTATTTTTTAAAAAAAAAACGAAAATTTAAATTAAAATAATTGCACTCATGATTTTTTATTCAAATAACCAGTTCCGTTTTTTCTGTTATGTCGCTAAGATCAAAAAATATTATTTATATTTCATCAGTATATAATTTGTACCTAAATATAATTTCCAAAACACATGAATTAAAAAAATCGAGCGAAAAATACCGAGCAAAGCTCGGTCAACCAGGTACTGTTATTAATACTATATATGACTATGAAATAACGAAACTTGAAGTATGCGAACCTGAACATTGCAAAAATGTTATACTACACCCTAATTTATACCTAAAAATTTTACAACAAAACATTAGGAGTATAAACAAAAATTATAATAGTTTTAATATTTTATTGAGAAGAATAGAATTAACTTGTGATATTATAATTCTCTTTCTATTTCTATTGAATTTCTATTGAATGCTGGCTCTCACATGTTACTAATTTACCTTATTTTCCGGGGTATTCTACCTTTAGTACTACTTCTAACTACAATCAAAACGACGGTGTAGTCATTTTGATTAATAATGATCTTGTCTTTAAAATTGAAGAGCCAAACATTTTAGAGGCAAATTGTCTACTTTTAAAAATAAATAAAGACACTGTCATAATTGCCATTTACAGACCCCCCAGTTTTCATAACATTGACAATTTTATTCACTCTCTGCATAATATACTTATAATATACGTAAAACACACTGAATACAAAAATATCCTCGTTATAGGGGATATAAATATTAATATTGCAGATTTAAACCAAAAAACATCCAGCTATCTCGAAACTTTATCTTTCCTGGTTTTGACCCCTGCTTATTACACACCTACTAGAGGTAATAGTTGTTTAGATCATATCGTATTAAAAACGAAATAAAGCTCATATACTTTTATTTTACTATCTGCCATTACAGACCATGAACCTGTGTTCTTCTGTTTAAAAACAAAAAAAATGCTGGATGCAATCGAAAATAAAACCTAAACAAAAAATAAATTATGAGACTTTATTTGAAAGCTCCAAAAAGTTTGATTTCAATATAATATTTAACAACGATGTGAATCCAAGTCAATCCATTAACTTTATTATTGAAAGCTTACAAAAATTAATTTTAAAAAATTCTATAAACATAAAATTATCTAGGAGCAAAATAACATAATGAGGCACTCAGAATCATGTACTTAAGGTATAGAAACTATTGCAATAACATTCTTAAAAAATGTAAAAGAAATTATGAAAGCGACGAATTAAAAATAGCAGGTAATGATAACAAAAAAATTTGGAAAGCTATAAAAAAAAATTAATGATCTAGACCATCGTAAAAATTTACCGCTGGAACTTCTTAAAGCTAATATAAGTTCTCTTAAATCTGTAAACGCGGCCAATGAATATTTTGCCAAAATAGGTGCTGAATTAGCCAGTAAAATTCCTCTAAATATTCCATTTCTTCCTCAAAATATAAATAAAAGAACATCAAGGTGTAACTCGTTTGTTCTCCTAAACACTAGTGAAGAGGAAATCGAAAGGTACATTTTAAACCTTAAGTCAGACAGCGGTGCAGGACGGGATGAGATCTCTGCTAGAGTATTAAAACTTCTCAAAGATATAATGGTACCTCCCCTTACACATATCTTTAATGTATGTATATCAAAAGGCATCTTTCCTCCCTCACTAAAAAAGTCTATAGTCATTCCCATATTTAAAACCGGCGAAAGAGGCTGTATCTCAAATTATCGTCCTATTTCAATATTACCTTCCCTCTCTAAAATCTTTGAAAAGATTATTAACTCTAGGCTTATCAAATATCTGGAAGCAAATGATATAATCTCAAATGCTCAATTCGGTTTTAGAAAGGGAAAGTCAACAACTGATGCTGTACACGCCTTAACTAGTTTTATTGTTGAGAAATCGGATAGTAAAAAAAATGCCTTACCATTTTTATTGACCTTCAAAAAGCGTTTGATACAATCTCTTTCGCTAAGTTTTCTGAAAAACTAGAAATAATGGGCATAAGGGACAAACAGTTACAACTTCTTATGGATTATTTACATAATCGAACGCAGAGCGTTCGGATAGGTAACATAGTAAGCGATGAACAACCCATTAGTTACGGCATCCAACAAGGCAGTATACTTCGCCCAACGCTATTTTTATGCTACATTAATGAACTTTGTGACTTAAATATAAAAAATTGTAAAATAATATCGTATTCCGATGATACTACATTAATTTTTATGGGGATTCATGGGAAGAAGTTTTTAACATTGCACAAGAAGGTTTTAATACCGTTTGCCAGTGGCTAGCCATAAATTCACTTTCACTTAATGT
The DNA here is from genome assembly GCA_036936625.1 of Parnassius smintheus behrii. Taxonomy (NCBI): domain Eukaryota; kingdom Metazoa; phylum Arthropoda; class Insecta; order Lepidoptera; family Papilionidae; genus Parnassius; species Parnassius smintheus. The sequence continues at coordinate 5,020,888 of JAUPFT010000006.1, forward strand.
TGATAAAACCAAATATATTACGTTCTCTATTCGAAAATTACCAAAATATATTAGCAATTATAAAATTATAGCTCGTTCATGTTTTCAATTCCCTAGTTCAAACTGCAACTGCTTTAATATAATAAATACACAAGAAATCAAATATTTAGGAATAACAATAGATAACAATCTTAAATTCAAAGCACACATAAGAAATTTAACCCAAAGAGTCAGAAAACTAACGTACATTTTTAAAAACTTAAGACATGTAACAAACTGGATATTGCTAAAAACTGTTTATATGTCCTTGTGCCAATCTATATTAACCTACGGTATTACTGCTTGGGGAGGTTCCAATAAAACACACATGCTTGAATTGGAAAGAGCTCAACGAATGATTTTAAAAGTTGCACTTTATAAACCAAAATTTTTCTAAACAACCAGTTTATTTAATGAAGCTAACGTGCTTACAGTACGAAAATTATACATATTGTATTCAATTTAAAAAAAACACACTTGCACTGTGCATACACCCAATTGACTACAAACTAGGAGAAGAAATTATTAGGTGTGTGAAACGATACAAGCAAAATCTACTTTCGCCCAAAAGTTTTATGGGTATAGAATAGGCAGGTTATATAATAAGGTTAATAAAAACACTCAATTTTTCAACTAACAAAATATAAATGTAAGAAAAAAAATTAACAGATCGGCTTATGAAATTAGATTACGAAGAAACAGAGAATTTACTGTAAAAGCGGAATAGTGAGAAACACACACACACACACACACACACACACACACACACACACACACACTCACACACACACACACACACACACACACACACACACACACACACACACACATACACACATACACACACACACACACACACACATACACACACACGTATATTTGTATGTATGTATACGTATATATATGTATGTATTTATATATGTGTATATATATTTATATAAAAATTTGATTATATACTTTCATTATTATCATTTAAAACATATTGCATATTATATTTATTCTATATGACTTTAATTGTAAATTACGCTTTGGAAATCTCATATCCGATCTCCACATGCAACGCTCACTTCATGTCTAAGAACAGTATCATCGAAAAGTATGTAATAAAGCCAAGAGGGGGAGCCAGGAGACTCATAGCACAGGGTAACCTAGTTTGGGCTCCTGTCTCCCACGACTACTCAATAACTCTTAAACTTTTTATAAAACTATTATAACTATGTAAAAAGTGAGAGAAATAAATGTTTATTATTATTATTTATGGGTTATTAATAGAGTAATCACATCTGGTTGGGCTGGAAAAATATATAAAGGGAAAAATAAATAAATTTAAATATATATTCAATATATTAACATAAATAAATAAATAATATATAAATAATTAAAAGCCGAACCAGATGGAAGCCCTCGGCAGGGGAGTACAAACGGCCGAGGGTTAGGGGGAAAGGGAAAGAAACCGGCGGACGATGCGGGCAGTATCGAGGAGCACCGCCTTCTGCATTTGAGCCCGGAGCGGTCCATCACGGAGTCCCAGCCGCCGTTATTATTACTATTATTATTATTGTGGTCAGAAATTTTGTTGCGAAGAAAGTGGACCTAACTAGTCGTTCTGTAATCAGGCTTGATATTGTCTGCCGTTTTAGTCAACGCATCGTAACATTATTTCAACTGAACGTCACTAATCTGCACTAGTAAATGGCGTGGTATCAAAAAAGACTTAGCGCTGCAAGCATAACGAAGGCAAGTATTGTAGCAAGGTTTTTCTGAATACGCCTGGTTCTAAATGTTTTCTGCACTGATGTGTCGCCTCCTCCCAATCGGCCGCCTGGCAATAATGACGATATTCATCGTAGGACATCGGTGGTAGGCTTTCGAACGTTCGTAACGAAAGAGATATGCATATGTCTCACTCGCGCTTACAATTTTCATTTGCTAGCGTTTGAAGCCTACTTGAAATAATATCTAAACTATTTTAGTTTGACGCAAATGCATTAGGATGAATTTGTTATGTATTTTTATAATAGGAAATTTTGCCTATCTGGATATAGATTCTATTCCACTAACACAAAACACCATATTATTTTCCAGACAGTAAAAACCAGTACATATAACTTTTGGAACTTATTATTTTATTATACAATATTTTTGATTTTACGTCACCGTTTAATCATTATTTCCGTTTAGTTGCAACGTAAAAAAAATTCGTCACAATATCGTTTCTTGGGTGTTCTAGGATGCGACCATGGGAAATAAAGTAAAGCAAGTTGGTAAAGTGCAGCTATATTTTAGTTGTAGCATGAATGGGTCGACTGGATCAGGGTAAGACGTGCGTGCTCTCACAGAGTACCACCGTTAAATATGTCTTTCATTTCGAGAGTGTAGGGAACCGGAGATTTTATTTACTGGAAATGAGGCATTCTATCTTAGCACTCAGTGGGGATAGCTCAACTGCATTTTATTTCTCAATCGAGGATAAAAATGTAGATGTCTTTGGACCTTTGCATTAACTTACCATCAAGTGGACTGTGTATTTGTTTGTCACCATTATTCTATAATAAAAGGACCTTAGAGTAAGCAGCGTCGAAGATGAAACGTTATTGATACTGCTACCGTACGTGGAGAAAAGAAAAATCCTCTCTACTACAGGAGAGCTGTGGACTCTTACGTAGCAGTAAGGAGATTGATTAAAATTTTTGGTCTATAAAAGAACAGTTGAAATTAGGAATAATAACGCTATTAAAATAGAACTGAGTTCTACGAATATTATTTTAACTTATTTATATACATACCTTTAATTTTATCTTATTTTTTTATCACGTGACTCTAATTTAGTGTCTAAAGTATTCGAATTGTTACGTAATAAGAAATGAGTAAGCATTAAATGCATTAACAAAAAGATAAGAAATATAATAAGGAATAGACCTGGTTCAAAAGAATTCAAGGTATTCTATACCTAGTTTATGAGAGAACATTGTTATTCAAATAAGATCCCCGCAGGGCGTGAAAAATTCGATTTCGTAAAGCTATGCTGCTGAATAAGTAAAACATTTTATGTTTTCTAAGTTTAATAGCCTTAATAATATTTTTAGCATGGGCATTTTAGGGCCATGAAGACAAACAAAGAAGCGGTTGATGATGAGATGTAGTTTATTTAAAACGAGTTCGATTTTTATAATATAAGCTATGTTTTGGCAAGAGTTGTTGGCGTTAAGTACTTACGGGTACTTAACTTTGTCGGCTCCGTGGTACTGTGGGGTAGCAATATTAGTTTTATCAACCAATAGTTTCCTCTCGGGATGGTTCTTGGAATATTCCGTGTGAAAGTATTGTGTATCATTTATCTATATTATTAGAAATGGGACTTCGTTTCGTATACATAACGAATAACAAGTTTCCTTTCATGGCACAAAAGAAGCAACCTCCGAATTTAGGCACTCACAACACATTAGAAGGACCAAGATGAACATCCATTCTCACGCTATATTTAAAAATGTATCTTTTAAATGAACTTATAACTTTCACCTCTTTAAGTTTGTAATGAATAACAGGTGGGACTAAAGAAGCTGGTGGGCTTAAGAATTCCAAAATTTTTTTATGAGAAGCAATTAAAAAGAAAATTTAGATATTATATCATTTATTAAGTACATTAGAAGTACCGTTATTACTGCGACAGTTGGTTATAATACTGCAATAACCGAAAAATAAATTGTTGTTCAGAATTTAACGTTGGTGCTGTAACGTTCTCATTCTCTGTTGTATATGATGGTTGCTTGTTAAATTATCAAAATATATGTGACCAGGTAAAGAAAATATATTCGACGGGTCCTACATTTATCAATGCGAGGGTTCCTGTAAAGTTGTATTGTGTGTATATCTTTTAAAGTACATTTTAAATTAAATACATGAAAAATATCTTCGTGGCTTCAAACAACCCACAAAAGTATAATGAAATTTTACATCAAAACTAATGAGATAACGTTTAGTTTCCAACTGAAGTATATTTTTTATATACATAATTTATTGGTACTGATTAGGTATATCAAATAATATCAGGGAAAATGGCTGGGTACCACAGTGGCTAAGCTATCGACTGCGCATCAGCGGGTTTGATCTCCATAGTCAGCGTGTACCTCAGTAGTAACGGAGTGCCATGTAGTGGGAGCGTTAAAGAATACAATACTGCATTATTATACCGTAAATATCGTAGATGTAACAAATGGAAATAAAGCAGGAGATCGGCAGTAGCAGTAATTAAAAGTTATCATCTCACAACTATTACGTATGTATGAAGGCGGCTCCATTCTTAGCGATGCGCACACCTATTTATACAAGTGGTCCGTCAAAAAGTCCGTTTTGCTCATTAGCCTTGTTAAATTATTTCTATATGGATGACAATTTAGAAGGCGATAACCCACTCGAACAAGTGAGAAAAATACAAAATCAGCTTATAATATTACGTAGAGCTGGCATGAATATACGTACATATTGAAGTAATACAGAACTTATTAAAGACTTATCACGTTCGAATTCAGATGCTCCGTATCACGGAAAAGTTTAGGTCTGAAATTGCATCCTTCCACAGACTACTTCACTTTTAATAATAATTTTGTATTATTGAGAAGTCATTTACCGTTGTGAGATGATAACTTTTGATAAAAACTTTAAAAAATAAAAACGCAGTCGCCTGTCCAGCATGGCAATTGTGGCAAATATGAATATTTTGTCGCAATTAATTTACTTAATTTTAATTCCCGACGTTTCTGACGCTTTTAAGCACCCATGGTCAAAAGGGACTGAGGTGATTAACGTCCCGATGTCAGAGTTTGCCCGGAGTACCCTCAGCTTTTAAATATTTCCATTGATCCTATCTTTGCAGAATGACCTAACTGAGAGGATCTCAAGCAGGTGGTAGTAACGAGCCTTCTTCCATATTGAAATTAGGATGTTTTTTTGGCAGAAACTGATGTTCTTTTGCGACGATTTGTGTGTAATGGCGTGGGCCGTCTAGGGTATGATCACAAACTGCAAACTTCCCGGAGCGTTGGTGTTTCACGTCAGCTATATATTCCCGCGTAAAAGAACGCGAAATATATAGAAATATTCTTAAAAAAGAAAAAAAATCTGCTAGAATCTGATTCTGAATGTTTCAGGTACTTTCCGGAAAGTACCCGAAGTCAATCTCATTTTTTATCGTACCGTCGAGGCTCGACCAGGTCCACTTTTAGTGGAGCCGGTTCTGGAAAAAAGAATTCATCATAAACAGTCCCTCTTTCTGTATGAAGTCGGCCAGCTGCTGGCCCCTAGTGTTCCGTTGCCCTATCCCAAATTTACCTACCGTCGGCTCACCTTTCTTCCTTTTGCCTAGTTTTGCGTTGAAGTCTCCCATTAACACCGTTTAATGTTTTAATGGGTTTTGTAGGAATGCATGGCTCTAGAAATATTATAGAGCATATTTATAAATGTAATAGAGGTTGGTACGTAGACCTGTATGACCTTGGATACCGTTTGGTGATTCTGAATATGAGGTCCACAACCTTCGTCGACACACTACCAATCTTTACAACGTTGTTCACGAGAGACTTGTGGACGATAAATCCAACACCTCCTTGGGACAGATGGTCGCCCTCCCGGTGATAGAACAAGTTGCCGGATTCGAGAATCACCGTGTCTTCCCCCTCTCTTCGGACCTCAGATGATCCTATAATATTCGAGCACAACTTTTTATCTCTTCTTCGAGCTCCAGGATCTTCTTGGTAGTCCTCAGGGTGCGTCCGTTGTTTGTTGCTAGGTCGAATCGTCTTAGGTGGCAACCACCCCTTCACCGGAGATTCTTAGCACCCCCTATCCCGCCTTTACCGTGGTCGCTACCTAGCCAGGAATAGCGCGGCTGCCGTGGGACTGGGGGCCGTTTACTTGTGTCATTGCTCATGGGGGGTATTTCCACAGTTGCCACGCTTTACGAGTGGGTTGGCAACTGCAGTTTTTTTTTGTTGTATAGTTGATGTTATCAGGAAGATGCTGCTGCCCGTCTCCTGCCGCTTTCCCTCTGTCACCTTTTACGACACCCACGGGGATTCTTAACCGCCACTACACGGCAGTGATTTTTAGCTTACTTATAAAAAGGGGATGCAAAATATAAAAACGTGTATGTGAGCCCGTGTGTAATCAAAAATATTAGTATTCCTACATCCCTTGGAAGGGAAGCAATTTAAAGATGTTCCTTTAACTGATTCTGAAGAGTTAGGTTAAGAATTGGTACCCACATGTTAAACATAATATTACGTTTTTAATTAAATACTTATACTGATAATAAATAACAAGACAAATATGATAAAGATATTTTATTTTCTCCGAACATGAAATACAGTAACATAGGAAGTCCAAATCGAATGAAAGTCTCATAACGTTAAGCAACGTCCGAGACACAATACATATAATAAGCCTAAAATACTTATTTTTTTCGGTACCGAAATAATTTCGGTACCGAAAAAAATATACTACCTATACCTATATTTTACTAATACCTTTAGTATAAGTAAAGTATAGGTGTAACGATACCGTAAAATTTATAGGTATAATTCTTTTTTTAAAGGTACCACAACCGTAATTCTCAACCGTTTTGGTTCTTCCTTTAAATCGAAGCTGTATCGTAATTCTATACCGGTACAATACCCTTATACCTTTACCGCTTTCAAGTACCCATGGTTACGGGGGACTCTCCTGGTTCTGTCACAAATATTAAACCTCACTTTACTAATTTTGTTTAATATTTAATTTTACAATATTTGAAAAAAAAATATATTTTTATTATTATTTTCAATTTAATTCAGACTTTTTATCGCACGAGTAGGACAACATATTACATATTACTTTTAAAAATACACTCAGTATATAATAAATTCTTTATATACATAATATACACAGCCAACTGCTGTACATAGAACTTATTTATAAATTTAAAGTCAAAATTTAAAGGACATGAACTTGATTCCATACAAGTTTGGGCCTGGCGTGAAAAAAGTTAAAATATATCTTATATTGAAGAATCAAATATTTGATAAGTATGTCATGTTCTTGCAGACCTGGGGTTTTATGATTTGTAGGTTATGTAGTGAAATCACTCGTTCTAGTGATAATTTGTTTAAGTAAATTGAAAAAGACACAAAAGAATGCAGTTTTGTAGAAATAATTATGTAAAGTAAAATAAAACTCAACTTGTTTAAATTGTTAAATTATTTTCTGCAATTAATTATAAAATGTCATCCAAAAAAGCAGCCGGAGGCTGTAAATTATATTTCATCGCTTCATTTTTCAGATATAATTATTCACCAGGTAGTCCCCTTAACCTACAGGTGACTTTGCACGTTTTAAAAGACACTCAACTGACTAAACTAAAGTTGGCTGTGAACCGACTTACCCCTACCACCGCTGACTCGGGGACGGAGTGAGTCGCCATTCTGAGCTCATTCCTTTTTCGTGCACGGTGACGACAGCACGCGTCTCCCAATAAGTTTACACTTTATTCTTGCCTTTTTTTGTAAAGTATTTATAATTATAATTAAAATTTATAATGCCAAAACGAAGTGCGGAAGAAAAAATTGAGCGTTACGAACGCAAAATTAGAAAATTACGTGAACGCGATGTCGCACGACATCGCCGAATACGAGTCATATCATCACAATCTTCCAATAATGAAGGTAAGCATATTTATTTTTGTATTATAACGATTCACTACGAGTCAGGATTACGTAACAATTGTTTCGTTAGCACGTGTTGTTTTTACACGTGTTATCAGCTTTCATCAGAACAGGCCGTGAGCCTTGTTTGTTGAAAAAATTACCATCATCAGCACAGGCCGTGAGCCTAGTTCGTTGAAACAAAATTCTACACCAGGGCAGGCCGTGAGACTCGTCCGTTGAAGTAATCCACTTTTCTAATCCTAAAAATATTATTTTTAGGTGTTGAAGACGCCGACCACCCTGAGGTAAACCTTATATAGTTAACACGAAGGACCTCGGGATTGCTTCAGGGCAGAGTCCCACAACACCTGAGCCCATGCTGGAGCCCGAGCTTATACCGGAACCTGAGCCCACACTGGAGCCAGAGTCTAGACCAGAGACCAGGGCGCAGAAATCATTAGAGCCACTGGCTTTAGAGGCAACTTCGACGGAACAAAACCCGAAAGGTGCATCATCTGAACCAGAATTGGACCCTGAACTTTTAGAAGCCCTTGGTGAGTCCACCAGCGATACCCCAGAGTTTGGAGAAAAAATTCACGAGAGTTTAGCCAAATTGTGGCTTCCTCTACTCGTCAAAGGCTTGCCAAAAGATAAAAAGGAAAAAATTCTGAAAGAGTACCTAATCCCGGACAACTGTAGGTTACAGCAAGCACCTAAACTAAACGCAGAAATATCAGCAGCGGTTATAGACTCTGTAAGAAACAGAGATAGATCCTGGTAGTTCACCAACAGCAACTCGGGTCAGGGATAACGGCCATTAACAGGGTGCTCAATATTCTCTTAAGTGGGGAGGACAAGAAGAACGCTATCCAACATCTTAGCAATGCCTGCCGTATTATTTCGGATTTGCATACGATAAATACAAATAGTCGCATAAAGCTAATTATACCAAACCTGGATAAGAACTTTCTCCACGTAGTTCAAGATTCAGTAAGAGACGAAACTTTGTTCGGTAACAAACTTTCAGAAAAGATCAAGGCAGCCAGAGCTATTGAACGACAGGGTCTGCAAATCAAAAAGATTAATCCGAAACCTTCCGGCTCTCATTCCACTAGCAACCGCTCTTCTAGTTCGGGAAACTGGTCTGGCCCACATCGGTACTCAACGAACCGCTGCAACCGAGGTGTCGCCGTCCATACCCGAGCTCGACGCAACAGCAGCCAGCGTCGAAGCCTTCAGCAGCGAACAAGTCTGGTGCCCCAGCGCCGCAGTAACTCAGGTACATGCAGGTAGAATTAAATACTTTTTTAATTGTTGGACGAGAATTTCATCCAACTCAGTAATTTCAGATTGGATACAAAACGGTCTACACATACCTTTTTGCAAGGAAGTCTGCCAAACAAACGTTCCTAGCAATACCCTTTCGGAGTTAGAGCACCAGGAAATGTCAACTGCGATTCAAAAGCTGATTGACTTAGGTGCCATAACATAATGTCTTCCAAGTGGAGACCAGTTTGTCTCTAAAATATTCCTTGCCTCCAAGACAAACGGCGACAAGCGTTTTATATTAAATTTGAAATCGTTAAATAAATATGTTTCAAAGTTTCATTTCAAGATGGAAGATTATCGAACAGCGGCAAAGTTAATACCCCAACACGGATACTTAGCCACAATTGATCTGAAAGAAGCCTACTTACTAATTCCGATTCATGCTGAACATAGAAAGTATCTAAGATTTCAATTTAAGAGAAACAATCAGACCACGACCTATGAGTTTACGTCAATGCCCTATGGGCTGTCAGTGGCTCCCAGGGTATTTACTAAGATTATGAAAGAAATCGTAACTCACTTGAGAAGCGCAGGCTTTAATTCAGTAATTTATCTAGATGATATTCTCTGCATCGGCAACGCTTATGAGGATTGCAGATCTAACGTAAATGAAACCATGAAACTATTGCAATGTCTAGATTTCGTTATAAATTTTGATAAAAGCTCGCTCCAACCCAAACAAAGTTGTAAATTCTTGGGTTTTCTCTTTTGCACTAAGAATCTAACCATTTCTCTCCCAGATAATAAACGTAACAGTATTGCGCAATTAGTTCAGAAGTTTATTTGTCTACCCACATGCACTATTCGAGAATTTGCTCAATTAATTGATGTTCTAACTGCAGCGTGCCCGGCTGTCCAATACGGTTGGTTATAAACCAAGTTATTGGAACGTCAAAAATATCTCGCGCTACTTGAAAATCAGAAACATGAGAGTAAATCAATTTACCTAGTATTATCCTTGAAGATCTTACTTGGTGGACCAATAACATCAAAACAACATTACATCCACTGCGAAACGCCGGCTATAAAATTGAAATCTACACAGATGCTTCACGAACCGGCTGGGGCGCAGTGCGCAATGAAGAACGCGCTCGCGGAGGGTGGTCAGTTAGCGAACGCAATTACCATATAAATGATCTGGAACTATTGGCAATTTTTCTTGGACTCAAAAGCTTGGCATCTAAAGAAACTAATTGCGCGATACTATTACGGGTAGATAACACTACAGCCATTAGTTATTTAAATCGCGTGGGCGGGGTACAATTACCCCACTTAAACGGGATCGCTCGGCAAATTTGGCAATGGTGTGAGAAGCGAAAAATTTGGATCTACGCGTCATACGTCAATACTAAAGAAAACTGGGCTGACGCTGAATCTAGAATTATAAACCCTGACACCGAATGGGAACTCTCCTCTTCCAGTTTTCAAACCATAATGTCACATTTTGGTCAGCCAAATATAGACTTATTCGCCTCCCGCACTAATTCCAAATGCACAAACTTTGTTTCTTGGAGACCGGATCCAGATGCAATGACGGTAGATGCTTTTACTATAAACTGGAGCGGATGTTATTTTTACGCATTCCCCCCATTTTCCATAATATTAAATTGTTTAAGGAAAATAATGGATGACAGGGCTCATGGAATCCTTGTTTTTCCTTATTGGCCTTCACAGCCCTGGTTCCCCTTACTACAAGGGTTATTAGCATCTGATATTCTGTTCTTGCGCCCTAACAAGAATCTTTTACGATCACATTCCAGGGAACATCACCCTTTACACGCGAGCCTTACCTTGGGTGCCACGAGGCTCTCCAGCAAGCTTTCACCCTAAGATGCCTACCAGAGGCCCTCAACCTCATGCTAGCATCGCTCTCCGATAGCACGGTAAAACAGTATAATGTTACCTATAAAGCATGGTGGCGGTTTTGTGACAAAAGAAACATTAATCCATTTCAAACATTTATATCTCCTTTTTTATCCTTCTTGACTGACCAGTTTAATGCCGGTTGTTCTTACGGCAGTCTCAATTCGCATAGATCAGCGCTATCATTACTTCTCGGAAATGATATTGGTTCCGACGAACATGTAAGTCGATTGCTAAAAGGAGCTTATAAATTAAGGCCGAACATTCCAAAATATACACAGACCTGGGACTCTCAAAGTGTTTTAAATCACGTTGCAGGGTGGCACCCCAATACGACTTTAAATCTGGAAAAAATTACAAAGAAATTAGCAATTTTATTAGCCCTCTGTACAGCCCATAGAGTACAAACCCCATCATTAATTAAGTTGGAAAATATATCATTTTCTCACAATAACGCTAAGATCATAATTACTGATCTAATAAAGACTTCCACCCCAGACCAAGAGCAACCTGTACTCCTGATACCATTTTTCTTAGAAAATGTGAATATTTGCCCAGCTACCTTTCTAAAAGATTATATTTCTGTCACAGAAAGTAAAAGAACGGAAAACATAGGCAAACTGTTCCTCACTTACAAGCCACCACATAGACCAGCCACGACGCAATCAATCAGTCGATGGATTAAACAAGTGCTCTCGGAAAGCGGCGTGGATACGTCAACGTTTGGGGCCCACAGCACTCGCCACGCATCTACCTCAGCTGCGGGCCGTGCGGGCGCGTTGATGTCATCCGTAAAGCTGCCGGATGGACTCCTACATCGAATACTTTTGCGCGATTTTACAATAGAACCCTTGTTGATGAGGGGAACTTTGCAAGATCCGCTTGCTTTACGTCCAATCACTAGTTTAAGATTTTTTCTGTATTCATAAATACAAAAACTAATTGTTCAAATTATCGTGATTACATAACGTTTCATGTACCGATCGGTAACTAATAAATATATTCTAAGAAATATATATTATTGTATTACAACGAAAAACTTCCTGCTCTAAAATTCTACCTGGTGAATAATTATATCTGAAAAATGAAGCGATTCATATAATAATGATCGAACTTCACTCGAGAAGTTCGTTTGATCTTATATTATTTATTCTATTCCCCTCATAACCCAAGTAATTATAGTCCTGTAATCCAAGAGAAAAGCCGAGGGTCAACTTAACTAAATCCACGAAAGTAAAAATGCAAAATTACAAACACAGCCACAATGCCAAATGAACATGACAAGTTGAAACCTGACGTTACCAAGTTAAGTCTTCTCCGGAAGAGGCAATGGTCAATGACCATACGGCCTATTCAGTCATCTTACATAATATTCAAATGTTTTTTTTTACTTTAAGAATATAGCCTATTCAATTCTTTTTTAAATATATTTATTTTATTCAATATTAATCTCTACAGATTCGACTCATGTTTCAACACAATGATTTTTTAGTAATGATAGCTACTTTATTATATAAATATCGTTCATTATCTATTGCTATAAACAAAATGCAGAAAAATATATTAATAAATAAAACGTGGTGATTTTTGGGGGAAACTTTACCATCGACGGATTGTTGCTCCCGATTTATCGTTTAAATAATTACTTGAAATGGATTTTGATGAAAGTGAAGCAATTTTTTGTATAAAGTGTATCCGCACGTCAATTGTTAGAGAAAACGACAAAACAAGTGTTTCGATGTAGATATAAAAGTTAAAAAGTTAAAGTTACAGCCTATATACGTCCCACTGCTGGGCTCAGGCCTCCCTTCGTTTCTGAGAGGGTTATAACAGAACGCGAGTAACCCGGGTTCGATCCCCGCCGGCACCAATGAAATTGTTAATTGTAATTTTAAGTGCTGATTTACCACGTGCTCGGCGGTGAAGGAAAACATCGTGAGGAAACCTGCATGTCTGAGGAATAAGAAAAAAATATTTCGAAGACATGTGAAGTTCGTCAACACGCATTTGGGCAGCGCGGCGGACACTTCCTTGCCCCAAACCCTCTCAGAAATGAAAGAGCCGTGGTGGCTCAGTGGTTAACGCTCGCTGTAAATATGTAGATATACACCTCAAGTTATTTTGATCGTTTAGGCGTATTATGAACTTGAATGACTATCATCATCGACTGTTCGTTCGTTGAGTTGTCGTCAAAATCTCCCAAAAACTTCGCATGGTGATGCATCTGTATATTGTGAAGAAAATTCCATTAAAACGAAGATCCTGAATGAAATGAAGACATGGCTTGACATGATAAGCATCCAAGCCAAAATTTTTAATTAAAAAGGTTAAAAACATTTCGTTCTTGCATAGTAAAAGCATTAGCTTTCGTTTCTCAGTTTAAAAAATGTTTTACGATTATTCCAAGGACAACAGGAATAAAAACCATTTAGTTATGCTTATAATTTATCGTTTTATTATCTACATATTTTGTATTTTTTTTTATAGAATAGGGTGACAAACGAGCACACAGTCCACCTGATGGTAAGTGGTTGCTGCGGCCCATAGACATCTACATCTATCTTCCGTTACAAATCAAAATGCAGATGCGTTGTCACCCATGAGGACTGAAATGGAATGCCTCATTTCCAGTAAAAAGGGTCTCTGGTTCTCTACACTCACCATACGAAATACAGCAGCATTAAGCTACTATTTCACGCTGGTATTCTGTGAGAGCGTGGTCCTTCCCCGATCGAGCCGACCCATTCGTGCTACAACTATACTACTAATATAATTGCAGCATGGCTCTACCACGTAAATATATTTATTTATCTTAACTGTTCGTAACGATGTTTGGCACCCAATTTCGTTCATCTCTTTTCAGAATTTACGTGTTCTTTTCTACTCTTATAACAAAGTATTTAGCCATGAAAATCCATTGCTGTGTAATTCCCTGTTCCTTAAAAGCTTTTTGTTATCATGTATCTTACAGACTTACATCTGTTTTTTCTTGGAAAATTGTGGTAGCTGTTTCATTGCTATTTTTTTATTCTTCCCGTTCAACTGAAATATTCTAACCTTCATTTTTTAACTAGTCACATACCTATTTTATTATTTCTTTCGCAAACTGTTCTTGTCTTTTTTATTTTTCCTTTTTTTTGTACACTAGCTGCAGTACCAAAATGTGTAAGTAAATAAAATGTAAGGTGGACAAAAATTAAAACTCTAACTTAATAATGTAAAATTATTTCGATATTTACAAAAACTTTAGCCCACACAAGAATTTTCTCCTGCGTCATGGTGGCAGTTTACAAACATAAAGGAGACGGTCCATTTCAGGCCCAGTCTACGTACACTATACCGTAAAAAAAATTGAGGGATTTTATTCGAAACAAAATAAGGGAATAAATCAAACTAAATTACTTTCTAAAAATAAAAATGCAATTCTATTTTTTGATGATTTAACAAGATGGTGCCCTTCCACTCATAAAACTATATGTCAAATGTCATGTCTAACAAGTGACTTGAGTCATGAAATAATGTAGGTAGTTTGATATTTTTTGTTTATTCCGAGCTTGTTCGTGTAGTTGTGAAGTCGTGAATGTATCATTGAATTACTTTTGGATTTCTTTGTCGATTTGGTTTTTTGTCTGGGCTTTGGATCTGTTACTACTTCTTTGACTCGGCTTTTGTTTTATGTACTTCATGATTTTGATTTCTATGATATCGGATATATGTAGAATCACATTTTGAATCATACTAGTTTTGAGATATTTTAGCCATTGTATATAATAAATCTACCTGATAGGCTATCGGTGATAAGATTAACAGCATTTCATAATTCAAATATACGTCAATAAATGGTCAATAACCTCATGACAGTTGACAGCTAACGTCAAAACAACATCAATTCGCTATTTGTGTTGCAGTTTTTGGTAAGAATAAAATTATTAATACCACTAAAATAAGGACAAATTAGTGGATTTGAATGACTAAAAGTAGTATAATATATTATTTTAATTTATTTCCTTACTTGTACAAAACCAGGCATACGCTTCATAGAATTTTGGACCGTCTCCTTTCGCAAGTACGAACATCCAGACGAGCGCTAATATTGATTGCTAATCCACTGCACCACCGAGCAGTATAAATGTCCTAATGTTAATTTTAATCTTATGTAAATTTGAATACTGATAAACTCAAAATGAAATTGTTTTGAACAAAATATTTCTGTTTTATTGCTAGTAAAGAATTTCTCAATGTTAAATTAGCTAAAAAAGTGTCAAAGAATTTCGTTAATAAAATTCTCAAATAAGGTATATATCAAAGTGTTTTTTTTTTAAATAGAAATAATATAAATGGAGGGTCATAAATTTCATTAAAATAATATTTTTTGTGTTGAAATTTATTAGCCTGTTCGTAACTGAAATTTACCTTTTAATGATGGCGTAACTTAGTTGGTGTGTTATTTATATCTGGTAAATTGACGGTAGAGCTATGGTAATTATGGTTGTAGCACGGATGAGTCAGTTCGACTGGGGTAGGACCACATTCTCACAGAATACGTGCGTAACATAGCAGCATATGTATGTTGTAGTGTGTTTCGTATGTTGAGTACAGAGAACCGGAGACCCTTTCTACTGGAAACAGGGCCTTCCATTTTTGTCCACAGGAATGACAAGGCATTTGCATTTTGAATCTTAATAGAGGATAGATGTAGATGTCTATGGCACAGTATCCACTAAACATTAGGTGAGGACCGTGTGCTGGTTTATCACATTAATTCTAAAAAAGCTTCTGGAATATTTTGCTTCAAAAAAGCTACAGCCTTCATGTTAACGCCATAACGCCTGGTTATGGTCTCTTATTTCTAAGAGAGATAAGGAGCAATTTTCTGCCGGGCTGCTCTAGTGCACGTTGGCAAATATCAGATGACCTCGACGATGACTCTAGTTGAAAATTTGTTAGCTATTCCAAAATCAAACTGCAATTGTTACTTATACTATATTTCAAGGATTTTAAAGAGTGTGTTTGAACCCGGAAACTTGTAAAATTTACTAGAAAAGTAACTTTATAGACCAGTTGGGAACACAGTTTTTCTGTGGATGTAGTTTAACAATTTTTGTGCAAATACACTTTGCCTTAGGTACTTTAGGTACTTGTAACTACCCACTCTACGCAAAAAAATTGTATTTACTAATATACCTGTCAATATTAAACCTCTGCTTTATCTGATAGGACCTATTAATGTAGTTTTTTTGATTTAATATCGATCAAAGTCGATGTTTCTTATCAATTCTTCGTTTCTCTCAAAACGAAACCTTCTAGTTACATAGATAAAAGACGGCTTAAATCTAGATCAATTTCTGGCATTGCTCTCTATATATTAGAAAAGTTTCATCACAATCAGCTCAGTCATTACGAAGATAAAGCGTGGAAGGATAGACACACTTTATTTTTAAATTGGCCAGTCCCATAAATCATAAATATTAAAGTAAGCAAAGTAGTTTTCAACTTTGATATATATTTGCGATCTTATTCATGTAAGAAGGAAGTAATCGCCTTGGTTGACTCTTTCAGCTACTGATATTTTTTTTGGAAGACTAGCTATCATAATTAGGATAGATAGTACTAATAACAACAGTAAGCCAATTAAAGATCCTCACTAATAGATACAAAGGTGAATTTACGACAGTCATAAATACGATTTAACACTCGAAAGTATCCAATACAACATATTTATGCCAAATGAGAGCTAAACTTGTATTATACATATAAAAGACAATCAACTCATACTTAGGACAGTCAAAAACACTACACACAAGCTATTTTTAACAAAAAAATAAACACAAATACAAAAGTAAATCATAGTTGTGTAGCAACGCATCAATATCTCACTTAGAGCTACCAAAAAATGCATTGTTAAGTATGCGCCTAGCTGACGCAGCACTAGTGTTAAACAAATCGAAGTCAAACTCATTGGCTAGCTTATTGAAATTATTGCTACACTCCACATACCAATACGCAGCTGCCCCTCTTCTCCATCAGTTGTCGATTCTTCGAACTACGAGACCGCCTCATTACCACTTCATCACACTAATGTTGGCTTTTCTCTTATTCGGTATGCAGGATTGAAACAGAGACCACTCTGTTAACGCTTTTATTATAGCTAATATTTTAAAACTAAACTCACAATGTTCTTTGAGATAAGTCATCATACCAGTGCTTCTCTACGAGTATGACTCACTAATTTCGCCGTATTTTTTCGCAGCTGTTCTTTTAGTCTCTACGTTAACCAATGTTACCATTATATTATAAACTTAGAAAACTTCATGATTGATTTAACAGAACCTTACACTACATAACATAAACACTCACGCCTGTCAGCCGGAGGGGTAGGCAGAGACTACGGACTTCCATTTGGCACGATCCTGACATACCTCTTTCGCCTCTTTTACATCCATATATCTACGCATACATGCTCGTCGGTTAAGGGTACTTCTAACGTGGCCCATTTTCAAAATATCGCCAATTTGGTCGATAAACTTTTTCCTAGGGCGTCCCTTCCCGACTCGGCCGTTCACATTTGCCATATAAATTTGCTTTGTCACTCTTTCCTCATTCATTCTTTCCACATGACCAAACCACCGAAGCATTCCTTTCTTAATGACTGGCCTGTTGGTCTAGTGGTTAGTGACCCTGACTGCTATGCCGGAGGTCGTGGGTTCGATTCCCACCCAGGACAAATGTTTGTGTGATGAGCACGATCATTTGTTCTGTGTCTGGGTGTAATTTATCTATAATATTTATGTATTTAGATATATATAAGAATGTTTATCAGTTGTCTAGTACCCATAACACAAGCTCTGCTTAGCTTGGGACTAGATGGCGTTGTGTGATAGTTGTGGAATATTATTATTATTATTATTATTATTAATCCTGGTCACAACATCATCTTGCATACCACATTTTTCTCTTATCACGCAATTTCTCACCCTGTCATTCAGATTCAACCCTAGCATATTCCTTAAAGACCGCATTTCTACAGCATTTATTCTACTTTCGTGCTTCTTCTGCCACACCCAGATTTCACTACCATACATTAAAGTAGGGACTAACACAGCATTATGAATTACCATACGTGCCTGTTTTGACACATTCTGGTTCTTCATAATAGTGTAGTGCCCCATTCACTCTATTCCCTGCATTTACTCGTCGTTCTATATCCCTATCATATCTACCATCCCTGCTAAATACACATCCCAAATACACAAACTCATCCACTTGCTCAATTAACTCTCCTTCTATTCTTATTTCACATACTGTTTTGCTTTCTTCTCTTTCAAAAACCATCACTTTCGTCTTACATGCGTTCACTTTTATTCCCCTTTCTTTTAATTCCCAGTTCATTAATGTAACCATCATTTGAAACTCAGCCGCCGATGATGCAAATATGACTTGATCATCGGCATACAAAAGGCATTTGACGGTTAACTCGCCCATTCTTAACCCACATTCTTCATCTTTCAAAGTTTGCAGACACCGGTCCATAAATAGGTTGAACAGCCAAGGGGAAGCTACACAGCCCTGTCTGACACCTTTTTGGATGCCAAACCAGTCCGAGTAGACCCCATTGATCCTGACACAAGCACTAGAGTCCCTATAAAGAGACCTTAATGCCTGTATCAAATCATCGCTCAACCCATATGAGTTCAGTGTTTGCCATAACACATTCCTGTCCTCTCTGTCATAAGCCTTTTCCAAGTCCATGAATGCACAAAAAACTTTCAGGTTTTTGGCCAAAAACTTCTCCGCAATCATGCGCATGGAAAAGACTTGATCTGTACACCCCATTCCCTTTCTAAAACCCGCTTGCACATCCCAAATTTTTCCATCAGTTTCCTTCATAACTCTTTCAATTAACACCTTAGCATACACTAATAAACAACCTTACACTAATAAAGTATAAAAATAAACATTGATAGAAATGATACAATAAAACAAAATAAATGAATCTATACTGTTGAGCCAATTATCGACTGTAGTTATTGCACTCTAAATAAAATTAAGCGACCTTAATAGCGTTATTGTTGGAAATATCTGCGGCTTGTTAATTAAATACATTAGCGACAAATTGTAAATGCAATTGTAATTGCGAATATATGGAGCAATTTATGAGAAAATATTGCGTATGAACGGATTTAACATGTTATTAAAACCATGGTATGGTTTTAACTAAATATATGAGTACAGAAAATGTAAGTATGGAAAGCAATATTTCTTCTTTTCCTATCTAAACAACAGCAACCTATCGAAAGTCCACTGCAGCCGCAGTTCTTTTATTTTTTTAGTTTTTATTGGAAAGACGCTGCTACACATTCCGGTTTTGTTTCCCTATACCGTCTTTTACAATACCCACAGGATGATATGGGGTAGTGGATATTCATACACCATAATTATATAGTCGATATCTTCTTCATTTTCTCGTATAAGTTCACTACTGAAAATAACCACGCACTAGGGAAGAAACGCGCTTTTACAGAATACCAGCGTAAAATAGCAGCTCAATGCTGATTTTTTGGGATAGAGAGTATATAGAACTGGACACCCATTTTACTGGAAGTTGGCATTGTAGAATCTATACAAAATTCTCTATTCTATAGTTTAAACAAAAGTCAGTTATTCAATGGATTAATCACTACAAAAATACTTTATTGTATTTTGATAACTACATACCAAGCGGATGCCGGTAGCGTGAAAATTACTATTATTTCTATATATTACTGGAAATTATTTACGTAAAAAGATAAATTGTATTCACACAAAAATTTTCATAACAATTTTATAATATAAAAAACTGTTCTTAACTTAGAAAAATCCAAAAATCAACGCAACAATGTACAACAAAAACACTCGACAATGACACACTTTGAATGTAGATTATAAACGAATATCTATAGAATAACTGAATTTTTATTCAACTTGAGAACAGAAATTTTATATTGATTCTATAATACTAAACTTCTTCATAGAAAAGTGGTCTCTAAATATAAGTGTTTATGGGTTATAGTGCTGTGGGTGGGTGTAGTCTCATGAGACCGCTGGGGATTTGACGGAATATAGCCGCGGTCTCATGAGACCGCTAGGGGATTGAGCGGTTAAGGATGCTGTTGCTTACATCCCGAGCCGCCGAAGTGTCAGATCAGGTCTGATAACACTTTGTTTCGCTTTTCAATTTGTTTACCCCTGTCGCGTCGTACGACACCCAAGAGATGTCATGGGATGGTGGATATCTTACACCACCACTACACCGTAAATGGATGGTATACAGAAGATTTACACTATTTCTAGGTTTTAGAAATACGTTCTAGCTATTTTATGGCTCCAACACGTATAGGTGAACTCGACGATGGAAGGACCACGCCCTTACAGAATACTAGCAGAAGCTAATGTTGTGTAATTTAAGACACATGTAAGTATTACATATCTATGGGCCACAGAATTCAAGCAAAAATTGATAAACTGATCGATGGCAAGGAAAATCTCTTATTAAAAATTCGTATTTACGTGAAATCGTCGAATTCATTCGCTCCCCAAAATATCCTGTCGGTAATGAAAGGTGAAACAGTTGTAAGCACAGGTCCTGCAGTAAAGCGTTTATATACATATATATATATATATATATCTATTTTTTTTATATATATATATATAAATAGGTATTTGTTAAAAACTTAAATAACTAAAATAATAATTAAAATTATAATATTTACGATTAAAACTAATTATATATACAATATAAAAGAAGAAACTATAATATAGAAAACCTAAAACTAAAAATTTAAATCGTCAAAAAGACCTGCTCCCCGTGGTATAGTGCCAAGAACGCTGGCTGCGTTTCCTCGCTGAATAGCTATACTTAGCCTTTGAGCGAGGAAAGAACCAGCCCTCTTATCACCAGCAGCGACGACCAGTCGTGGATACAGTTCCTTTAGAAACTTCATTGCACGTGGACCCCACGGACCAATAGTCTCTACAGCAAATGGCACAAATATGTAGTCATTTCTCAAAGACTCATATTTGCGCCATTTACTAGATTCGGCTGCCTCTGATGCCGCCCCGGCTCTAAAACAGGTACCCTTGAGATGAGAGGCCGCCAAAGTGTCAACGCAAGTAGCATCCCACACTAGGGCTTTACCTCTCTCCCAAGGGACCAAAGTCATACCGTCGGGTCTCCTGCCATCGACTCTAAATATCCCGCACGGCTCTAAAACCGAGGGTATATTTATAGAGACAAGAGCCCTTCGGATGATTTCGTTCAAAGAACCGTGACGGGAAAACCTACCTGCACTTTTTTTGCATGAAAGTCCGTGGAGCCCAAACTCATCGACGCTGCTACCACAGGGACACTGGTGAGGTTGACAAATAGCCACTCCTAGCCGGATTCCTACGGCGATGCGCAAGCTTTCCCCATCAAGCAATGTGCCGAGATTACTTGATGGTAGAGCATGTAACCAGTGGCTAGATTCCTTAGTCGAAACAGCTAGAAGGCGAGCCTGATCTTGTTGAATATGGAAATTTTGAAATAAATTTTTGTGGACACTCCGTACCAACGGAATATCCCACTGTTTTTGTTGGTTAACTTCCAGTGGGAAATTTTCGCCGGGACAGAGCGTTAGCCATATTTGCTTTGCCTCCGCAGCAAAGCATAGGTCTACTTTATTATTTAAAATTGTGTTACATAGGTCATTGACACTATGCACGGAAGCAAGGAAAGCAGGCAATGCGACGCTAGAAATATTTCTTATACCAATTCCACCAAATTTGATAGGTAAAGTGGCTTGATTCCAGGCTATTGTATTTAATCTCAAATTTAGAATGTTTTCTAAAGCAATTTTAAGATTATTATCAATATCTTTTAAAATATCCGAACATTTCCATACTGGACTTGAGCGTAACAAGTATGTAAATTTAGGTACAAAGACACAATATTTTAAAATGGTAAGGGCAATATGGGGATTTAAAATATATAATTTATCAACGTGATTTAAAAATTGATCAAATTTTGTTTTTAAAACAGGTTTAATACTATCGAAAAACAACGGAGCACCAAGCAGGTAAAGCGATTCCGAAATGACAGTTTTTATTCCTGGAGAAATCTGATCGAAATTTTGAATTAAGGTATCTCTTTTAGAATTAGATAAATTATTAGAAATAAATATTTCACATTTATTTGTATTTGGTTCAAGACCAATATTTTTAAAATTTTGAAAAATATGAGTAAGATCATTGAGGACGTCATCTGCTTTACCTCCCAGTGTACCGTCGTCCAGATACCAGACATTCAGCTTGGATTTTAAATTTGAAATAATAGGTTGAATTCCCAAACTGAAAAGAGCTGGACCTAATGGATCACCCTGCTTAACACCGACAGCAGACTCAATAATATGGTTTTGATAAAACAAGTTTAAATTTTGACTGTAACATTGCCAAACGTAATGATATATTTCGGGGGTATTGTTAGCCACTTCTTTCAGCAGGGTTATCCTATCAATAGAGTTGAAAGCATTTCTAAGATCAACCTTCAGAAGAACATCTGCATCGGAATTAGTTAGGAAAGTACGCACCGAATGTACCGCCGCCTCACAGCCACCTTTGGTGCCAAAGCCTAGTTGAGTAGGTTGAAATTTTGTCTTAAGGTTTGAGATTATGTGCCTGCAAGCTAATTTTGAAGTTAAGCGTCGAAATGTCGAACTAACAGCAATAGGACGGATACCGTTATCCTTTTTTTTGAAGGCACACAATCTTGCCCCATATAAGTAGGGAATGAAATTGGGATTGACATTACCAGAAAGCATAAAATTACATAATTTTGTTATGTCATTAAGAAGTACCCTACCGGCGTCACCGGCAGATACGCTTACAAGGTCTTTGAGATGCTGAGGCGTAATCCCGTCAATGCCGCCGGCAGAGCCATTCGAAAATGACAATATTGCGTCTAAAGTGTCTTTTTCGGAAACTTGTAATGGTTGCATAGAAGTATTGGGAGGCAGCGGTAAATTCTGGGAAGGATTGACCGAAGGGTGTTTCTGACGGAGGCCTTCAAGAGTTTCAACATTACGAGGAGCGAGGATGTCATCTGAGAATAAAATACGGGATGCATTTTTTAAGTCGCCGTCCATTACTTTTGATTCAACTACTTTTTTTAAATCAAATTTAGGATAAGTTCGAGGGAAATTAGTATTAATCGGGTAATTCAAATTTTGAAAAGAATTTTCTTTTAGTTGAGACGTAATCGATTTATTTATTGTTTTACTAAAATGAAAGTGGGAATACGCGAATGTAAATAATTTTTGCCAACTTTCTTCACAATTCGTTAGACAATTTTGAATGGTTAATGATAACGCTTTAGCAAGTTGCATCCTCGCGCCTCTTGGAATTCTTTTAACCACTGGTACGTTACTATAAAAATTGTATAATTGTTTCGAAAAAAGTGAAGAATTTGTGTCATTAGGTATATTATCAGAAGAGTCATGAATTTCTACGGTAGGCTGTGAAGCCGAAATATTTTTACTATGGCATCGTTTAATGTGTATATTTAATCCCTTCTTACCCTTAAACAGCCTACCATCGGTACAATTTTGACATCGTAGGAAATCCGGCTGTGAATGTATTGGAGCGATAATATTCATAGAAAATGTAAAAAAAAATTAAAAATGTAAAAATATATCTACAGCACTCAAAAGTCTATAATTTAGTAAAAATCAAAATCTTGAAATTAAAAGAAAAACCTAGTTCTCGAGCTTTGTTTATCGCCTTAAAGCAATCTAATATTAATTTTGTGTACGATGAATCACCAGGCCGTTGTTTTCTTGGGATCAGTAGAAGTGTAGTGAGCATTGATTTTGTTATTTTGACGCTGTTCTATTTTCTCATTTAATATTTCTTTAAAGTTCTCCTTGGCATTAATGTTGCAAAATAAAATATATTCTTGGTGTATTCGGCCATCGTCATTTCGTGTCATCACTTCAGGCAAACGAACTTGTAAATATATTATCACATATTCATTAATATTGAAATATATTATTTACATAAAACGTTATTTTTCGGAATTTCAGGAATGAAATATAAATATATTTTAATTAAAATATTTGGTTAAAATATACGACAGTTGTCACCTGTCACTTTTTTCTTAAAAAAAGTGACAGGTGACAACATATATATATATATATATATATATATATATATATATATATATATATATATATATATATATTTAATACAACCCATCACCCTCTGTTTAACTAGACATCCTTCATAAATATATTCGCAGGAAGATTCGCCGTAGCTACCACGCAACGTGCACACCTTACTTTAATTGATAGACACAACTTATTATCAAAGGTTAGTGGTAGAAACATGTTTAAATATATTTTACGCTTGTGAATCCCACTAATTAGTAGCGTAACCGCTTGTTAAAGCTTTCCCCTCAACATATTTAGGAGCACTTTGCCAATTAGTCACGAACCATTGTAACAATACATATTTTAACGATATAGAACGTGAAACGAAATTCAGTCTCCTCAGAACATACAATAAATTATTTAATTAACAACAACGTCTAACATTAACAATAACATAAACATACTTGTTCAGTCATTTTTTTTCAGAACCTTATAAAGTGGAAATCAATACCACGTTCCATATATGTAACTGGAAATAAATTTAAAGGGATTATAGAATTTTGTACAAAAGGTGAAATACATTCTAGTTCTTATATTACCAATATTTTTTTACTTGTGTTCCACTTGTTCCAACTTAAACGTGGTAGGACCACGCTGCTGTCGACACGCCACAAGATAACAGCGCCGAAGCTTAAATCGCGCTATCGAAGTTCTGAAGTACTGCGCTATATACTGGAGAACAGTTCTATACAAAAACAAGGAACGTTGGCCGCTTCACGGTTGAATAAGTTGTCCAGCAGGAGATCTTCCCTTATCCCAGGGGTTATTTATGGATGATAATAACCCTTGGGAAGGGTGTCCGCTAACAAGCTTTTTCTAACTTGGCTTGTGTTGTTAATTGTAAACATGATTGTAAGCTATTATTTGAAAAAATTGTCCCGCTGTGTTTCTTGCTGGTTCTTCCCAGGACAGAGGTTTTTTTTTACGAAAGAGTGGTAAATGAAAAGTGACTTTCAATAAGTACAATACTTATTGAAAGTCACTTTTCATTATAATCTACATTGAATAAAAAAGTTTCTGTTTCTGTTTCTGCTACTAGATATTATGTGAAAATGATTTTGTTACTTAGCATTTGTTCAAAATCTAAAGAGCCACGAAATTGCTAACGCAAGTCCTCACATGGGAGAATTTGTGACAAAGTGAAAGAAAGCCGGTACCGATAAGGAAAGGCCGAGGAGAGTTCGACATCTCTCGTACATAAGCGGGTTTACCACTAATATTCGCTATATTAGCGGAACACAGAACGTAGTGGCCGAAGCTTTATCGCGCGTAAAGACAGTAGATTGCCACACAGTTTTAGATTACACGGATATCGCAATATAACAAGCTAGTAGTGAATACCTACACCAAGCATTAAGGGTGTCAAATAGTAAATTTGCCCGGCTGTGAGTTACCTGTTTATTGCGAAATCTCATCAAGTAAAATTAGACCATGAAAGGCTTTTTTGAACGTAATTTTTTTGATAGACACCAAGGAACTTATTTAACTTATTTGCATCTAAAAGTCTTTTCTTAGATAGAAATTTTCTAGTTGTTAAATTTATGCATCCAAAGACTTATATTACAGAATAATATTATGCAAAAAACAGACAAGTGTTAATTGTTTAAACAATAAGACATAAACACCACTAAGATAGTTTTAAGATTTTTAAGTTCACGGCAAGAGAAATTTATTTGAGTCGTTTCAAGAATATTGCCAAAAAATTATTTTGATTGCAGTACACTAAGATAATCGACTGTCAGAATTAGAATTATTACCGGGTGGCCCATAAGTCCCTTGAAATGTAAAAAAATAATAAAAAAAAAAACTAATGACATCATTAAAAAGGTTTTTATTTTGTCATAATCCTTATAAAATGGGAATTATTTTTTGAAAATTACATCATCTAAATGTAATCCGTTACGATCGCGGTACTCCTGTAAGCGACGTTTAAAATTATCCATCACTGCGCGGCAAGTAAGCTCTGTAATGTTTGCCATTTCTCGTTGGATATTTTCTTTCAGGACGTCAATTGTCCACGGGTTGGTTTCGTACACTTTAGTATTAAGATAAACCCATAAGAAAAAGTCCATTGGGGTCAGATCTGGACTACGTGGTGGCCAAGGAATATCTCCTCTTCGAGAGATCACTTTATTAGGGAAAAGTTGATGGACGACCGGCATAGCGACGTTAGAGGTATGGGCAGTTGCTCCATCTTGTTGAAACCAGGTCCGCGTATTGAAACCTGGAAAATTCTGCAACTCTGGTGTAAAAAGTCCTGGATCATAGCTACATACCGTTGTGAAGTAACAGTAAGCGCGCGGCCTCTGCCATCCTCAAAAATGTAAGGGCCTATAATGCCATGCGCTGACATAGCCGCCCAAACTGTCACTTTAGGGCTATGTAAGGGCTTTTGATGTTTGCGATTTGGATTTTCGCAACTCAAGTAGCGACAATTTTGCTTATTGACATGGCCGTTGATGTGAAAGTGAGCCTCATCAGAGAATAACACGTTATTAAACGAAGTAAAGCGGTTCAACATTTCCTTTGCGAAATTTAGTCTGTGGATGTACTATCTGAATCTTGTACGGGTGAAGATGTAAATCTTTCTTTAAAATTCGCTGTAACGATGTTCTGGGTAAGTTTAATGCACTGGAACGCTTACGAGTAGACTGGGTAGGATTTTCACGAATTGAGTGTTTCACTACATCGATGTTTTCTTCCGTCCGTGATGTCCTTGGTCGACCTGACCGTTGTTTATCCAACGTCGAACCACTCTCTTCGAACTTAGTAACCCAGTTCTTAATCGTTTGAACACTTGGAATGTCTTTAAAGTTGCGTAAATTCTGATATTCTCGAAATTTACGCCGCGCAATGGTAGCCGAATCATTGTTTCGATAAAACTCGCGCACACAAAATGCACGGTCCGCACCGGTGAAACGCTCCATGGCGACTGAATTCCCAGAAACCGTCGGTACTCCCCCCGCACCGCGCACGCCACTCATGCGCGCCTTTTGTATTTTATTCGAAATTTACCTTTCTAACGACTTATGGGCCACCTTGTATAAAAAAATATTCAGAGTAGTGACTGGGCTAAGAATTAAAGGTGCGAGATGTCAGGTACATGGATAGGTGGGGTACTGTTATCTTCAATCCACCTGCCATGTGTGAAGATTGAGCAAGTTCTAACCTAAAACCTAAAACTAAGTAGTTTATTCTATTTTATCAAGTGCTATTTTGCGCTGGTATTCAGTAAAAGCGTGACAATATCCCGGTTAAGCCGACCCATTCGTTCTACAACTATACTACTTATATAGCTGGAGAATGGCTCTACCACGTAAATGAGTGTGTGTGAGTGTAAAAATGTGAACTGGAATATATGATTCTTCAAATTTTTATGGACCACGTCTTAAGTCCATTTAGCCACCACGTCGTAGGTCCACTAAGACGTGGTGGCCATGTGAGAAAATTAAGGTCCACTCAGACAACTATGGAGGGATTTGTGATTGAAATTTGTCTGCGTGTTAGAATCCGTAGCGAGGATTGCCTCAATAGAAGCAAAGTAACTAATATAGAGCAATGGACATTCAGCTCGACGAACGTTCTCGTGTGGTAGCCTCATAAAGATAAGCGAAGATAAGGGTGAGACCGGAAGCCATGTAGGAAGTCGACTAATGCTCCGTGGGTGGCTCCGGACTGTGTTTTGGTAATTTTTTTGGGGAGTACGTACTGTTTATAATTACTATGTTTCAAATAGCACCTGCCTTAGCATTTAAATTTAAATTTTCTTTATATCACATAAGTTTTATAACCTTACTTGGGTACTTTCTGTTAAAGTCATGTTCTTACTACATGTCTGCCACTGTGTTTAATGAATATTGTGTATACCAAAGTCTAAGTTGGCATAATTGGTTAAGAACGGATTAAAACCAACTTTGTTGTTGTTCTGTATGATTGATTTATAAAATGTTTTTTTTCTTACGTAAATAGTGGAAATCATTATTTACATAAACATACATAAACACTCACGCCTGTCACCCAGAGGGGTAGGCAGAGACTACAGACTTCCATTTGGCACGATCCTGACACACCTCTCTCGCCTCCTTCACATCCATACACCTACGCATACATGCTCGTCGGTTAAGGGTACTCCTAATTTGGCCCGTTTCCAACAAATCGCCAATTTGGTCGATAAATTTTCGCCTAGGACGTCCCTTTCCGACTCTGCCATTCACTTCTGCAGCATAAATTTTCTTTGTCACTCTTTCCTCGTTCATTCTTTCCACATGACCAAACCACCGAAGCATTCCTTTCTTGATCCTGGTCACAACATCATCTTGCAAACCACACTCTTCTCTTATTACACAAAAATCATTATTTATTAATAATAAATCATAAAATAAATTGTTAACTAATCATGGCTTACGAATAATTATTTTTAATAAACCAATTTTAAGGATTTATATATGTTTATATTTAACTGATTTTTAAAATCTGACGACGTTGGTATTTTATGAAAAGTCCTGATGAGATTTTGGCTAGCCACGAAAAGTCGAATCAAGGTTTTCTGAGTGTCAGTTGTTTCAAATGTAACACGATATTAACTCTTATTTTACTTTAAAGGTAGTAAAGTATTAAAGGTTTATTTCATATATAAGAATTATTTCATCAAAAGGTTTATTTCATCTAAACGACTTGAATCCCCTGAGCTCCCAGTGTTAATTATTATTATTATTGCACGTTGTTACCGTGTATAGAAGGTGTAAGAATATCCACTACACATATTATCATCTCGTGAGTGTCGAAGGAGTCGAAAAAACTACGACATGGGAAGCAGCGCTTTCTTAATAACGACTAAAAGTAAAAGAATTGCTGTTGCCAACCCACTTGTGAAGCGTCGCATCTGTAGCAACGGTGGACTTTAACAGGTTGTAACGGTAACAGTTATAGGCATAAATAATAATAATAATAATAACCACAAAACAAAGGTTACCACAGACCCGAGCAAATACCGCCCCATGACGTGTCTACCCACCATATATAAGACACTGACATCCATTTTGAGCGCGAGAATCACTCGTCACCTGGAGCTAAATCAGGTGATGTCACGCGCTCAAAATGGATGTCGGGGCGGAGGTCGTTGAACTAAGGAACCACTCCTCATTGACAAGGTCATTGGCAAAGTGGTGAAACGCAACTGTCGGAACTTCTCCGCCGTCTGTATAGACTACAGAAAGGCATTCGACTCGGTGCCCCATACATGGCTAAAGAGAGTCCTCGAGCTGTACAAGATAGACTGTACAGTGAGAGACTTCCTCGAGCAGTGTATGGGGCAGTGGAGTACGATCCTTTGTCATCTGGGTGAGCGGATGATGGCTGCGGAGAAACACATAAGGATAAGAAGGGGTATCTTCCAGGGCGATTGTCTGAGTCCAATCTGGTTCTGCCTCTCCCTGAACCCTCTCAGAACCTTACTGGAGGGATCCGGGAGAGGATTTCAGCTACGGAAAGGAGGGACAAAAGTGACCCACTTTTTCTATATGGATGACCTTAAGTTATTCGCCTCCAGTCGCTCCCATCTTATGGAATTGCTAAAAATCACTTGTGAGTTTAGCAGTTCCATTGGAATGGAGCTGGGGTCGGATAAGTGTGCGGTCTTCTATGTTGAGAGGGGAAGGGTTGCTAACTCTGAGGGCATAGATTTATCTATGCCCGTCAACTTAAGGACCCTTTCCGAGGCTGAAACATACCGATACCTGGGTATGTCACAGAACATCGGTATCGATAAGGCTGGTATGAAACAGTCAGTTTGCGACGTGTTTTATGCACGCTTGACCAAAGTGCTTAATAGCCTTTTGTCCGGTGTGAATAAGACACACGCATATAACGGTTGGGTCATACCTGTCCTTATGTATACCTTTGGCATACTCAAGTGGACTCAGACTGAACTTAACGCCCTGGATAGAAAAGTCCGCACTACCATGACGTCCCATAGGATGCATAATCCGAGATCGTCCGTAATGAGGCTGTACTTGCCGCGAAAGCATGGTGGGCGTGGCATTCTGAGCGCGCTCACTATGCATAATCGTGAAGTGTGCAGCCTCCGTCATTACTTCCTGGCGAGATCGGATGATCCATTCTATAATGACGTCATTTCTAGTGATAAAGGGCTTACCCCTCTATCCTTGACCAACGAGCAACGGCAGGACCCAGCAGTGCTTAGCATTTCCGACCGGAAGACCGTATGGAAGGAGAAGGAGCTCCACGGGAGGTACTACAGGGCTCTACATGAGCCCTTCGTAGATACAGTCGCCTCCCTCAACTGGCTACATTTCGGGGACCTGTTCGGGGAAACCGAGGGTTTTGTCTGTGCAATACAGGATCAGGTTATTAAGACCAACAACTATTGGAGATACATCCTAAAGGATGGCACCGTCGACGTCTGTCGAGCTTGTCGCCATCCCGGGGAGTCACTTAGGCATGTCATCTCCGGTTGTTTGGCGCTTTCTACCTCTGAGTACTTGCACAGGCACAACCTAGTAACCAGAATTCTACACCAGGAGCTCGCTCTGAAATACGGTCTCGTGGACCGGAAATTGCCGTATTACAAGTACTTGCCGGAAACCGTGTTCGAAAATGACCGCGCCAGGCTCTACTTGGACCGGGCCATCATCACAGACAGGACTATTCTTGCAAATACGCCTGATATTGTGCTGATGGACCGGGCACTGTCAAGGATATTTTTGGTCGACATTACCATTCCGTATGACGAGAACCTCGTGAAAGCCGAAACAGATAAGCGAACAAAATATCTGGACCTGGCTCACGAGGTGACTGACATGTGCGATGGTTGGCCGACCGAAATTATTCCTGTAGTCGTCTCTGCGAATGGGCTAATCCCAGTCAGCCTCTCGGGTCATCTGAGGCGACTGGGACTCCGTGACGGACCGCCGTGCAGAAGGCAGTGGTCCTCGATACCGCCCGCATCGTCCGTCGGTTTCTTGCTCTTTCCCCCTAACCCTCGGCCGTTTGGTCTCCCCTGCCGAGGGCTTCCATCTGGTTGGATCTTTATTTATTTGTGTATTTTTTGTATTTATTTTATTTTATTGATATTTATGTATTTTTTTTTTTCATTTTAATTTATAATTATATATATATATATATATATATATATATATATATATATATATATATATATATATATATATATATATATATATATATATATATATATATATATATATATATATATATATAGAAACCAACCAGATGAGAAAACTATACAGATACCCCAAAAAATAATAATAATAATAAAACAAATGAAAATAAAAATTTACATAGGGAAAAGATAATTGCCATAGTTGAAATGTTTGCTAAAGCTTAAGAATATTTTGCTAATACAAACCCAACAGAAAGACAATTTATACCAAAGCAGAGGTCATCAAAGAAATTAAGTAAAATAGTTGCCTATGTAAACAATATTTTATTGCCACAATATATCAACAGCGAAATTGAATTTAAAACATTTCAGAATTTAGTGTACTGTGCGGCATTGACTTACAACACACTTACAACTTAAAATTGAAATAGCTATACAAGTTGATAATCCGTTAGGACCTGAGAAACAAAAGAAATATAATAAGCCAAAGTGAGAACAAAGATTAGAAAACAAAGTAAGTGAATTAAGAGCAAAAATTGCAAGGCTAACACAATATATTAATGGAAACCGAGGTAAAAAATTAATCAAACACGTAAATTCTATACTCGAACAACATAAAATTCATTCTGTCCACGAAGAACATAACACCAAACACGAACATTTTTAAGACACACTTAAACAAAAACTCAAATTTATTAGTAGTCGGTTAAAAAGATATAGAGCATGCTCTCTACGAAAAACTCAAAACATTCTATTTTGCTCAAATGAAAAACTTTTCTACCGTAATATAAAAAATCCTTTTAAAAATAAAATCAGCAGTTTGAAAAGCTCCGAAAATAATATCTTACCATCACCGAGAGAATTACAAAGTTACTGGTCTACAATATGGGAGGAACCTAAACATTATAATATAGAAGCGGATTGGATCAAAAATCAAATAGACACATCACAGATTAAAGCCATGCAATTTCAACATATCAAGATAGACACTTTCCATAAAGTAATTAAAAAACTGCATAATTGGAAAACACCTGGATCAGATAATATACATAACTATTGGTATAAAAAGTTTACAACTATCCACCCGATTCTGTTTAATTTTGTTAATAAATTCATACAAAGCCCGCATACTTTGCCGCAATACATTAGTTCAGGAATAACGTATATGATACCAAAAGAGCCTAGTAATCTTGACAATCCTGCAAAATATAGACCTATCACATGTTTACAAACATTGTACAAAATAATTACATCTTGCTTAACTGAAACCATTTATGAACACATAGAAGCTAATAACATATTATCAGAAGAACAAAAAGGTTGTAGGAAATTTAGTCAGGGTTGCAAAGAACAGCTCACAATAGATGCAGTAGTATTAAAGCAGGTACAATCAAAAAGAAAAGATTTATTTAGCATGTACATTGATTATAAGAAAGCTTATGACTCAATCCCGCACACTTGGTTATTAAAAATTTTAGAAATATACAAAATACACCCAAACGTAATACAATTTTTACAGGCTGCGATGACGAATTGGACATCGAAACTTAAAATTAACTCACGAGATGGAATGATAGAAACAGATATTATTGCAATAAGGAGAGGTATTTTTCAAGGGGATGCACTTAGTCCTCTCTGGTTCTGCCTTGCAATAAATCCCTTATCACAAATGTTAAACTCAAAAAATATAGGGTACTCTTTACAATACCATAGAACACAAGATTATCTACATACTAAGAAGGAAGAAAAAAAATTTAGTCATCTTTTGTATATGGACGATCTTAAACTATATGCTAATACTCAAGATGAATTAGATCAATATAACTATATTAACGGAAAAATACTCACGAGATATTGGAATGGAATTTGGTATTGATAAGTGCAACATTAATTCAGTAAGAGCTGGACAGTATTATGAACATAACTATCAGTTGCAAACAGGACAGCAAATCAAATCTTTAGAGGAAAATGGAGTGTATAAGTATTTAGGATATAATCAGTCTAAACAAATACATCATAAAGAAATTAAAAGCATTATTATTAAAATTAAAAATTTACGTACCGACACATGTAGATGCTGTTGTAATACTTCAGAAACAATTCAACACATCACTGGTGCCTGTAAAGCGATTGTTCAGACGGACTATAAGTATCGGCATGATCAAGTAGCCAATATCATTCACCAAAAACTTGCCTTTAAGTATAAATTAACTGACCAGCCAACTCAAGTATAATATAAATATAAACCAGAAATAGTCCTTGAAAATACCACTCACAAAATGTATTTTGACAGAGCTATACTTACTGACAAAACAATACACTTTAATAGACCGGATATAACATTAATAGATAAAGCGAATAAATGTGCTCTTATTATTGACATTTCTATACCTAATTCACATAACTTACAGACAACAATTAATGAAAAAATTTCCAAGTACACTGAATTAAAATATGAAATTATTAGAATGTGGAATTTGCATAACGCCATTATAGTCCCTATAGTCCTTTCTACAACTGGTGTAATACCAAAAGCGCTTCATCAATCATTAAAAACTTTAGATTTACCAAAACTAACATATATTCAATTACAAAAAGCAGTTTTACTTAATACTTGTAGAATAGTTAGAAAATTTATCTCTACAGAAAACTACCCATAACCAAACAAGTTCATGGTATACACTTGGCATTGTCCCGTGGTAATAACCATTAATCCAGTTTTGTTAAAAACAAACTGAGAAAACGTAGAAAATATAAATAACAATAATAATAATAATAGTATTCCAC
Organism: Parnassius smintheus behrii; assembly: GCA_036936625.1. Taxonomy (NCBI): domain Eukaryota; kingdom Metazoa; phylum Arthropoda; class Insecta; order Lepidoptera; family Papilionidae; genus Parnassius; species Parnassius smintheus. Next base: position 5,054,919 of record JAUPFT010000006.1, read on the forward strand.
AACTATCGCACAACGCCATCTAGTCCCAAGCTAAGCAAAGCTTGTGTTATGGGTACTAGACAACTGATAAACATACTTATATATTTCTAAATACATAAATATTAAAGATAAATTACACCCAGACACAGAACAAATGATCGTGCTCATCACACAAACATTTGTCCTGGGTGGGAATCGAACCCACGACCTCCGGCATAGCAGTCAGAGTCACTAACTACTAGACCGACAGTACTGACTGCAAGTTTTAAACTTGCCATCTACTTTACAAAGGTCTGAAGCTCTAACATTTCTCAACCTTGCAACGAAATTGCTTACATATCGTACTTGTTTCTAAAGTTTTGCCTAGTTACACCCTCAACTTGAGAAGTTGCGCTCAACGTATTTTGAGCAGTTCTTGTTTTTCAAATAATATTTTTTTATTTAACAATTTTATATAACTAGCTGACTAGGCACCGTTATACTGACCAATCCGGACTTTTACAGTATAATGTGTAGCACAAAATTTATCAATAAAACGCTCGCTTTCAGATTTAATTTTCGATTCCCAATGGCAGAAAAGGATACTTTAAATGCAATATTAATAGTTGATTCGATAAGGATCCCTTGAATACTAAGCGGTTATTCAGTCCTAGGTTGTTAATCACATTATTTTAGACAAGTAATTGCTATCTTCTTGGAAAATAAAAAAAAACAAATACGTATTTTTGTACATCCCGATAGCGAAGCGGTGAGGTTATATTGTCGACTTGTCAAGGTCCCGCCAACCGCTCACATTAAGTCGAGTATATTATTTTTATATGGTAATAACAAGTAAAAAAAAGCACAATAATAGTAATAATAAACGTAATGAATAAACTTGTAAAGCTTCTTTACCTTTTCTAGATGTGTTAGTAATTCGGAATCTTGATAACATCTTGTGCCACAGTGTATAGAAAAATATATACATACAGATAAATATTTAAATGGTGATAATACACCATCATTTTGTCATTCACAGTTAGCTTCCGTGGGTAGATCTTTGTTTCAGAGAGCACAAGGGATCTGTGACAGTAAGCACCGGACCGCCGAGCTCAAACACATCAAACAAGTTTTGCATGATAACAAGTTTCAGGTCCCACGCCTATATCGCAGTCAACGATTGCAGCCGGTAACAGATGATGCCTGCTGTACTGCCTTATGTCAGAGATATCACTGACAATATTGGCCACATCTTGAAGCGTGCTGCTATTAAAACATACTTAAGTCGCCAAAAAGTTCCTCAGAAGAAGAAGTCAGTTTTTACCATCAGTTAAGTGTACAAGCTTCAAGCTCACTAAAAAGTACCGATTCTTTCCAAGGATGATTCGCAAGGCTATTGAAATTAAATAATATCCAAATTTCAGTAGAGAAGGTGGCTGGGTGCTACAATCAGCTTAAATCTTGATTCTATAATTAATGAAATTTAACCCAACCCTAGCATACAACTGCAAAATTTCAAGATACTATACATTCATACTGCGTAGATCGGAACAGAAATTATTAATTTTAATCTGGAGGTAGCGACGTTTAACTGTGACATAGGTACGTTGCACACCTGTGCCCAATTGTGACTATGGGTGCTGTTAAGTGCTCAAAACGTCGGTGAGTAAAAAGGTTCATATATATATTTGTATTCTATTGATCGGCAGATGGCGCTATTTGATTTATGTACGCGCTATTGAATGTATCCTGCCGTAGTGGTTAGTTATCCGCTAATGTATGTCAAATTGAGTTTTACATCGAGAATAAAAACGAGTTGTGTTAACGTGAGTGTGTATCAATTCTTAATATTGGTGCCGAAACCCGGGAGAAGATTGAAACTAAGGTGAAGTTAGTGAAGTGAACTGTGAAGTGTTAATAAGTGGTGAGAAGTGATAACAGTGCAAAGGTAAACGGAATTGGACATTAAAAATCGTGAGTAAATAAACTTTTCAAATATCAGTGAATTAGAAGATTGTCTTAGAAAATTACTCGGACTTGTGAAAATTTCGTAACTGCATTCTGTGGACTTAGTAAAATCTAGTGTTATTTTAGACTTGTAAAAATTTCGCGATTCTATTCTATACACTTAGAAAATTCTCAGAGCGTTATGGACTTGTAAATATTTCGTGATTGCATTCTGTGGACTTAGAAAAATCTAGTGTTATTTTAGACTTGTAAAAATTTCGCGATTCTATTCTATACACTTAGAAAATTCTCAGAGTGTTGTGGACTTGTAAAAATTTTGTGATTTGTTACTAAAGACTTAGAAAAATTTGTATAATTTGAACTTGTAAAATAATTGAGAATGTGTTATATGAACTTGCATTAGGTTTTAATTGTTCCATATACTTTGAACAGTTTATCGAGTTGAATTTTAGGATTTTGTGAATTATTAATTCGACAGACTTAAAGAAAATTTACGTTAAATATAATAAAATAAAATGGAGAGATTAATCAAAGGGCAACAAGAGTTGTTTGAGCAATTAAGAAAAGTAGAGCGCAATCTTAAGAAGGCGAACCATGAGGTTCGGGTGAAGTCAAGTTATTTGACAGCAAGAATGGAAGCGTTAAACAAGTTGGAAGAAGCTTTCAACCAAAATCATCCTGAAATAGTTGCAAAAGCAACAGAGGAGCAAATAGAAACGTTACAATATTTTCAAGATGACTTGCAGGATAGCTTTCAAGAATATTTTATACAATACAAAGCCTTGTTGAGGGAGTACCTAGCTTATTCCGATCTAAACACGACTACACAAAAGATAGACGGAAATGAGAATGCATCGAACAAAAGTGAAGGAAACTCTGAGGTGCAATTACCTAGAATACAACTTCCTATTTTCTCAGGAAAATACACCGAGTGGCAATCTTTTTATGATATGTTTGTCTCTTTAATACACGAAAATCATACACTTTTAGCTGTTCAGAAATTACATTTCTTAAAATCGAGTTTGTCTGGAGAACCTGAAGTGCTTCTGAGGAATTTTGCTACTACATCGGCTAATTACAAAGAAGCATGGGAGCAATTAATTAAGCGTTATAACAACAAAAGATATAACTGTAATGCTATTATGAAGACATTATTTGGACAAAAGAATATACAATACGAATCGGCGAATGCCATTAGACATTTGTTAGATACAACAACTTCTTGCCTAAAGGCTCTTAATAATCTTAACATTGGTACGGAACAATGGGACGTAGTTATAATTCATTTGGTAGTGTCAAAGTTGGATCACGAGTCGCTTCGACAATGGGAAAATTATATAAGTGCTGCATCAGATGAATTGCCTAAATGGTCTCAGTTAGAACAATTTTTAGAAACGAGATTTAGAACTTTGGAGATGATCGATACAAGTAAGCAAACTACAAGCAATAAGATTACAATACAATCGAAAAGTTTAAACCAATCGGTAAAAGCTAAGTCATTTCATTCAGCTATGATAAAAAATTTGAAATCGCGGTTGCATTCTGCAGGCTGCCGCCGTGTTTGGCACTATAGGTCAGCCGATTGGGATGGGATGCGGTCTTTCTTTGCATCCTACCCTTGGGGGCGGGTTTGCTTCTCGCCGGATGATCCCAACGTTGTTGCGGATTCTGTTACTGATGTGGTACTTCAGGGTATGGAACTTTTTATTCCTTCCTCTGTGGTGCCCATTGGAGGCAAATCTCAGCCATGGTTTGGTCGCTCCTGTAAAATAGCATCATGCTATAAGCAGGAGTGCCACCAAGCCTGGGTTGATGCATCAGCGTCCCGGGATGTAAACACCAGCGCTCTAAAAAAGAAGTATAATTCCGCCTCTAGGTCCTTCAAAAGAGTCATTGCCAAGGCAAAGTCAGAGCACATAGGCAGAATTGGCGAGAAACTAGTTCGCCTTCCTTCTGGAACCCGTGCATTCTGGTCTCTCGCCAAGGCTGTCCAGGGGAATTTCTGTCAGCCATCTCTTCCATCTCTGCACAGGGAGGACGACTCACTGGCCCATACTGCAAAGGAGAAAGCCGATCTTCTAGGCTCTTTCTTTGCGTCTAACTCGACTCTCGATGACGGGGGGAGTACGCCGCCGACCATCCCGCGGTGTGAGTGCTCCATGCCGGAAGTGCAGTTCACACAGCGCTCGGTTCGCAAAGCACTCCTCTCCCTGGACATCCAGGGTCGAGTGGGCCTGAAGGAATCCCCCCAATTGTGCTGAGGACGTGTGCTCCAGAGTTGGCACCGGTTTTAACGCGTCTTTTCCGGTACTCCTACTCCCTAGGCGTAGTCCCAAAATCATGGAAGACGGCTTTCGTCCACCCGATCCCTAAAAAAGGCGACCGCTCAGACCCGTCCAACTACCGGCCAATCGCCATCACCTCCTTGTTCTCCAAAACAATGGAGTCCATTGTAAACTGCCAGCTCATGAGGTACCTTGAGGATCACCAGCTGATTAGTGACCGCCAACCGCCAATACGGTTTTCGCCGTGGTTGGTCAGCTGGTAATCTTCTGGTCTACCTAACTCACAGATGGGCGGAGGCAGTAGAATCCAAGGGGGAGGCATTGGCCGTTAGTTTGGACATTGCGAAGGCCTTTGATCGGGTTTGGCACAAAGCGCTTCTTTCGAAGCTCCCTTCCTATGGGCTTCCCGAGAAATTGTGCGATTGGATCACCAGCTTTCTTGCAGATCGGAGCATCAAGGTCGTTGTAGACGGTGCAAGCTCCGATTGCAAGCCTATTAATGCTGGTGTTCCACAGAGCTGCGTGCTATCGCCAACGCTGTTTCTTCTGCATATCAATGATATGTTGCATACCCGTAACATTCATTGCTATGCAGACGACAGCACTGGTGATGCTCTTTACACCAGCCGAGCCAATATTTCTCGGGAAAACGTCTCCGAGTGCCGGGACAAACTTGTGTCTGAAGTCGAGTCTTTGCTGAACAGAGTCTCGAATTGGGGACGACTAAATCTAGTCCAGTTTAACCCCCAGAAGACACAAGTTTGCGCGTTAACCGCTAAAAAGAACCCCTTTGTCGTATCCCCTCAGTTTCAAGGCACTCCCCTTGTTGCCTCAGCCAGTATCGGAATCCTCGGCGTCGACATATCGAGTGACGTGCAGTTTCGTGGTCACTTGGCAGGGAAGGCCAAATTGGCCTCTAAAAAGCTTGGCGTGCTCAGCAGAGCGGGACAGTATTTCATGCCGGCACACCGCCTGCAACTTTACAAGGCGCAGGTTCGGCCGCACATGGAATACTGTTCCCATCTCTGGGCTGGGGCTCCCCAGTACCAGCTCCTTCCACTTGACCGCATCCAGCGCAGAGCGGCTCGAATCGTCGACGACCGAGTGCTTTCCGATCGGCTCGATTCACTGGCGCTGCGAAGAGATGTTGCATCTCTTTGCGTATTTTATCGCATCTATCACGGGGAGTGCTCTGAGGAATTGTTCGGATTAATCCCAGCCGCCAAATTTCGTGAACGCACTACACGGCAAACGTCCCGATACCATCCACACCATCTGGATGCTTGGCGGTCCACCACTGTACGTTTCACAAGGAGTTTTCTTCCACGTACAACCTCTCTATGGAATAGTTTACCACCGGCGATTTTTCCGGACCGATACGACCTGGGGACCTTCAAGAAAAGAGCTTACTCCTTTCTAAAGGGCCGGCAACGCACTCGCAATTCTCCTGGTGTTGCGGTTGATCATGGGCGGCGGTAGTCACTTAACATCAGGTGAGCCGCATGCTCGTTTGCCCCCTCTTCTATAAAAAAAAAAAAAAAAAAAAATATGAATGTGAAACAGAGTTCAGCTGAGCAGAATTGCGCAATATGTAACGGTCCACATTTTTTTTTATTACTGTACTCAATTTAAAAAGCAGCCAGTTATTGAGAGACAAAATATTGCACAAACTAAAAGGCTTTGTTTTAATTGTCTATTACCTACGCATCCTGTATACAAATGTCATCAAAATACTACTTGCCGCAAGTGTGGTAAAAAACATCACACTTTGCTTCATTTTGAGAAAGAGGATAAAGATGCTTTTAACATTTCGAAACAACATGATTTATCTAAAGGAGAACCTCAACAATTTAATAGTGATGCGACTTGTTCAGCGAACGAGAGAAACGTAGTAGCTAATTTTTCGAGACAAGATTTAAAAACTTATAATGTATTGTTAGCGACTGCTGTTACAAAATCTAAATCTAGGAATGGTTCTTATGTGATAAGAGCGTTGCTTGATCAAGGCTCGCAAGCTTCTTTTGTTAGTGAAGATACTGTGCAATTGTTAGGTCTTAAGCGTAAAAATGTATATGGTAAGGTGTCAGGTTTGGGAGATGGTCAAATGGTGATTAAACATGCGGTTAGCATTGAAGTCGAATCGCGTCACGTACCTGGGAAAATTATATGCGTTAATGCGTATGTATTAAAATCACTTACTTCGTTATTACCTGGTCGTGAAGTACGTATACCCGATTGGCTAGAATTAAAAACCTTACCTCTTGCCGATCCTGGATTTGCATCACCGGGAAAGGTTGATATATTACTCGGTGCTGACGTATACGGGGAAATATTGCTAAGTGGAATTAAGAAAAGTCCATATGGGAATTTAATAGCACAAAACACGTTGTTTGGGTGGATTTTGTCTGGTAAAATAACACACGGGTTGAATAGTGAGAATGTTATCACTTTACATGTTAATATAAGAGAGGATGAAATATTGAAAAAATTTTGGGAAATGGAGAACGAGCCTAATAGTATCGAGAAAAAATTAACAGCAGAGGAAAAATTTTGCGAAAAGTTATACAATGAAACTACTTTAAGGCGTAGAGACGGTAAATTCATTGTAAGATTACCTTTTAAAACAATTGACCCGCAGTGTCAATATGGTCGATCATTTGAGATTGCTGTTAATAAATTACATTCATTAGAGCGAAGATTATGTAAAAACCCTACACTTTATAATGAGTACATTAACGTCTTACAGGAATATGCAACGTTAGACCATATGAAGATAGTTAATGGTGATGATATTAATAATCCTAAAGCCGTGTATCTTCCTCACCACGCGGTTGTGAGGGAAGATAAAGAAACAACGAAGGTCAGAGTGGTCTTCAATGCTTCTAGTAAGGGTGTTAATGACGTGTCTCTTAACGATGATTTACTAGTTGGTCCTAAACTCCAACAAGATTTACGTCACTTGTTACTACGATGGCGCAAACATCCTATTTGTATAGTTGCCGACCTAGTGAAAATGTATCGGCAGGTATATGTGCATGAGGATGACACCGACTTTCAGAGGATATTATGGAGAACTAAAGCTGAATTACCAGTTCAGCACTATAAATTGCTAACATTGACGTTTGGCACTGCCTGTGCGCCTTATCTTGCAGTGAAAACGCTACAGACATTAGCAGAATTAGAAAAGGACAAATATCCATTGGCAGCTCAGATTACACAACAAGATTACTATGTTGATGATTTAATGACAGGTTGCGAAACTGAGGAAGAAGCATTACACATTTACGAACAAATGTGTAAACTGATGGGAGCTGGTGGATTTGAACTGCAAAAGTGGAGTAGCAATAATCAATTGTTTCTAAATCACATTAGGAAAGAGAATTTGAACACCGAAAAGTCTATAGTGATTAAGGTTGATAATGTGATGAAGGGGTTTTAGGCATATGTTGCAACAGGGATACAGATAATTTTGAGTATATAGTAAATCTAGCTGAACCTGAAGAATATATAACAAAACGTAAAGTTTTATCAGATGTTGCCAGACTCTATGATCCTATTGGATGGATTGCCCCAGTAGTAATTACTGCTAAGGTTTTCATCCAGAAATTATGGAAAGCATGCCTTGAGTGGGATCAGAAATTGCCCAAAAATCTTTTATCTGAGTGGTTAACATATAGATACGAGTTAATGAACCTTAAGAATATCACGATACCGCGGTGGCTTGGTTCAACAAAGGGGTCTAAATTGGAACTTCACGCATTCGCAGATGCATCGAGGGTAGCCTATGCAGCTGCAATTTATCTCAGGGTAATGAACGATAATAAAGAAGTAAACGTTAGGCTTATTACTGCCAAGACTAACGTCGCACCAATAGAAAAGGAGGTGACCATACCCCGCTTGGAACTTTGCGGAGCAACTCTAGCTGCAAAATTATTAAACGAGGTTTCGCAAGTAATGGACATACCTACAGGAGACTTATATGCGTGGACTGACTCAACTGTAGTGTTGGCTTGGCTACGCGGACCTGTTAGTCGATGGACGACTTACGTAAGTAATAGGGTGTCCCACATTCTCACAATTATGGATGTTGAACAGTGGGGACATGTATCCACTAATATTAATCTCGCTGACTGTGCGTCAAGAGGACTAAAACCGACGGAATTAAAGAGCCACAAATTGTGGTGGAGCGGTCCTGACTGGCTATCACAACAAATTGTTTGTATTGAAAAGCCTGAAATAATGGATACTCATGAAGAAGAACGAATAAAATCGTTTGTTGTTAAAGAAAAGGGATGTACTGATTTTGAATGGATGAAATTTTCAAACTTAACTAAGCTATTGAAAGTTATTTCGTTATGTCGCAGATTTCTGAAAATAAGGTTGCCGCCAGGTGAGAGGAAATCCTTTCCAAAATTTGCTACAAATGACGAGATGAATCAAACGCTACAATTTTGCATTAAACAAGTTCAACAGTGTGAGTTCGCGGAAGAAATAAATTCTTTGAAACTAAAAGGTTGCGTTGAAAATCGGAGTGTGTTACGCACTCTTTGTCCCTTTTTAGACAAAAATGGGATTTTAAGAGTGGGTGGACGCCTAAGCCAAGCTAATGTAAGCTACGATCTGAAGAATCCGATTATTTTGCCTGCTGAGAATCATCTCAGCCAGTTAATAGTTGCTGATGCTCATACAAAGACTCTTCATGGTGGTCCGCAACTGATGATGAGTTTTTTGAGATCAAAATTTTGGATATTGAGAGCACGTAATATGGTTAAAAAGTACTACAGAAGTTGTGTTGTATGTTTAAGATACTCAAAAGCAGCAGCCACACAATTAATGGGTCAGTTGCCGGAAGTTTGATTATAACCGAGCAGACCTTTCAAAAGTTCAGGAGTGGATTATGCGGGTCCAATTAATATCCGGTTCTCTCCAGGCCGTGGATCAAAATCCTACAAGGGATACATTTGTTTGTTCGTTTGTATGGTGACTCGCGCGATCCACTTAGAATTGGTATCTGATTTGACGGCCAAAGGCTTTATCGCTGCATTTAGAAGATTTGTTGCACGTAGAGGTCATTGCCAAGATCTCTTCAGCGATAACGGCGCGAACTTTGTGGGAGCAGATAAAATGTTGTGTAAAATGTTTAATAACGCTAAATCTGAACTACATAATGAAATAGCCGAATTATTAACCTTAGAGTCAACAAAGTGGCATTTTATACCACCAAACGCACCTAACTTTGGAGGAATATGGGAGGCGGGTGTACGATGTGCAAAAGCTCATTTAAAACGAGTTGTAGGTGACACTATCTTAACATTTGAAGAAATCTCTACTATGCTGACGCAAATCGAGGCCTGTTTAAATTCGCGGCCTTTGAGTGTTCTTAGCGACAACCCAAATGACCCTCTCCCATTGACACCTGGTCATTTTTTAATAGGTGAACCTTTGTTAAATATTAGTGATGTCGATTATTGTGATCAAAACGTAAGCGGCTTAGATAGGTGGAAAATTATTCAAAAAATGGTAAATTTGTTTTGGAAAAGGTGGTATAAAGAATTTTTAAGTCATTTAAATCAAAGAAACAAGTGGTATACGAAAAAACCTGAAGTTAATATTGGAGATGTAGTGGTGTTAAGGGATGATAATATACCACCAGCCAAATGGATTTTAGGGAAAGTAACAAATAAGCATGCCGGACCTGATGATGTGACTAGAGTCGTTACTATTAAGTGTAAGGGAGGATATTTAAAACGCCCTGTTAGTAAGCTTTGTGTGTTGGTTAAGTCATGAAGATTCAAATCACATTGTCACGGTGGGCGGCATTCTTCTTTGAGTTGTAATATAATTGTTAGGAGTATGTGGATTTTTTTTTGAAGGACAAGTCCTTGGTGGGCGGAATGAGTAAAAAGGTTCATATATATATTTGTATTCTATTGATCGACAGATGGCGCTATTTGATTTATGTACGCGCTATTGAATGTATCCTGCCGTAGTGGTTAGTTATCCGCTAATGTATGTCAAATTGAGTTTTACATCGAGAATAAAAACGAGTTGTGTTAACATGAGTGTGTATCAATTCTTAACAGTCGGAATTTGAAATAAGTTAATATACGCGATAAAAACCGTAAAAACTAGTTTTATTTAATTGTGCATTGTTCGCGTAAATAAAAGAAATCATTATTTGGTGATGGATTCTCTCACGACACTACCACACAAATATCATCATGAGTTTCGTATTGTGAGAGTAGATAACCAGAGACACTTTAGAGTAGAAAAGAGAGAGAGTTGAGATGTGATGCGCGCCAAGCTCCAGAGCTATTCCAAGAACTTAATTGTACATTCCAATGGTGACAGAGATTTGGTAGAGCCAGGCTGCTGCTATAATTATGGTTTTAGCATGAATGGGTTGGCTCACAAATTACTAGCATAAATATCAGCTTAATGCAGTTGTGCTTTATATGACCTAATCTCTTCTAACTAACAACAAACATGTAACTCTTAAATATAATAACACATATTATGTTATTATTATTTCTTATAAATAATTTTAAATTAATTATTATTTTCTATAAGTTTTTTACTTGCAAAATTATCATTAGAAAACGTTTCACATACTATTTGTCGACATATAGGAGCACCCTTTCAGATATATGGAAATACGGAGCAAATTTAACATTTCAAAAGTGCTGAAACAATTTCGTGCTATTTATATAGTTCTTACTCCGAAAAGTGTATTTCTCAAAGCGAAATAAGACTGTGAAACTTAACAGAGTAAATAAATTAAAACTAAATTTAGTGATGGACTCACACGGCAAAGCAGAGAGAGAGAGAGAGTCGAGTCGTGGGACTAAATAAAACGAAATTGTTGTGCGTTATACACTCATTCATGAATGTTAGGAACAATAAACAAAATACTACTTACATATTATTTTCAACATAGCCCCTTAGCGTAAATGAATTCAAAAAGGGAAGGAAGTTAGCAATTCCTCTTTTTGTACGTGTAACGTAATGGGATAATTATCTCCGTCAATCGCAAAACCGATTTTGATAATATTTTTTAATTGAATAGGTTATACATGTTAGGTTGGAGAAATAAGGGATGAAGTTTTTAATGTAATTATATAGACGACATTGAGATTGTGAAAAGTAAAAAGTTATTTCTTGATAAAAAAATAAAAGCCGTTTGAAGTCGGCTGAAGTCGGCAATTAAAATAAATTAAAAATAATTTTGCCTTCTGAAGTCGGTGCTAAGACATTGCCTTCAGTTACTAGTAAATTAAATAATTTAAATAAGTTATATTTATGTGTTTAAATACTTCAATTCATAATTGGTCTGAAATTCTAACGTTCATTTTATGTTTTCCGTTATTTAATTTTAGTAGTAATAAATAAAATTTTTAAAAACAAATTAGTACTTAATAGTGACATCTATCGTAAAACACATTGTCTAAACACTGTTCTAAGTTTAATTTCTAATCTTTAAAAGATTTTTAGTTAGTATTGGATTTTTTATCTAGAAACAAAGAAAATTTATGTTGCGTGAAGTGAGTCGGAAAGGGACGCCCGAGGCAAAAAATTATCGACCAAATTAGCGATTTATTAAAAACGGGCCAAATTAGGAGTACCCTTAACCGACGAGCATGTATGCATAGGTGTATGGATGTGAAGGAGGCGAGAGAGGTGTGTCAGGATCGTGCCAAATGGAAGTATGTAGTCTCTGCCTACCCCTCTGGGTGACAGGCGTGAGTGTTTATGTATGTATATATGTGTTGTGAATTTGTCAATTATTGCATGAAATAGCGGTATTTTGTAATATCTAACAGTGTTTGTTGTCCTATAATAACAATTATTATTATTGAGGGTGAACGTGGAAAATGGAATAACTTGACATCTTTAAGTATTGTAATAAATATATGTACGTCCAAATTAAATCTCACCAGAGCACTACCCACAGGCAGTCCGAAGTTAATTATGATGCCCGAAAAATATCGGTTTGTAAAGTTTCACCACTATCGTTTCAGCCATTCCTTGGATTAGCTCGGAAATATAGACGGATGGTTTAGAGAGATGAAAATTATAAAAATGGTTATTTATGTGTTAATAGGCGTGCAAATAGTCTGATCTTAATAAAAACCAGTTATTCTAATATAAAAGACAGACACTTTTATTTATGTGTATAGGTACCTAAAGATAACATTTCGTTTCGTTGCTTGAAAATTATAAAATATTTTAAAATAATTTGAGAACAACCTTTATTTAAGGAAAAAACATAGCACTGAATAATTATACGGAACTTCCGTCATATTTGTGCCATATAAATTCAAAACATGATACCTTTCCTTCCGACCTTTGTATGCGCTCAACGTATTAGGGAAATTAGTGTACGTACATTTAAGTAATTTTCATAATGTCATAACTTATCCGTATTTATACCGTGGATGACGTAACAGGCGACATAGGCAAGTAAATCAGGAGATGGTTAGCAAATGTCCATCTTCCGTTTCAGTTTCCCTTTCCTGAGTTTCAGTTCTTCTTTGCTGATAACTCCAAATAATAAAAAACTATGGTTGCCAAGTTACTATGGTAATCCCTCCCATATAAGGTAATTTATAGAGGAGGCCTTTATTCAACAGTGGAAATTGATAGGCTGTAATGATGTTGGTGATGACAAAATAACCTTATAAGCTTACAACTGTTCTGTTTGTATATATGTGTCTATACTTCAACCATCTAGAACTTTTAAGCAATACAAGTATTTCGTACATGCATACATAATAAATACAACACTGACGCCTGTCACCCAAAGGGGTAGACAGAGATTACAGACTTCCATTTGGTACGATCCTGACACATCTCTCTCGCCTCCTCCACATTCATATATCTACGCATACACGCTCGTCGGTTAAGGGTACTCCTAATTTGGTCCGTTATCAATATATTGCCAATTCGGTCGATAAACTTTCGCCTAGGACGTCCCTTTTCGACTTTACTGCTCACTTCTACAACATAAATTTACTCTGTCACTCGAATTCATTCTTTCCATATGACCAAACCACCGAAGCATTCCTTTCTTAGTCCTGGTCACAACATCATCTTGAAAACCACGCTCTTCTCTTGTCACGCAATTTTTAACCCAGTCATTCAGATTCAGCCCTAACATACTCCTTAACGACTGCATTTCTACTGCGTTTATTCTACTCTCGTACTTCTTCTGCCACATCCAATTTTCACTACCACACGTTAAAATAAGGACTAACAAAGCATTGTGGATTGCCATACGTGCCTTTTTGACACATTCTGACTTTTCATAATAGAGAGGACCTCATTCACTCTATTTCCTGCGTTTATTCGTCGTCTTCATCATATCTTCCATCCTTGCTAAAGTAATTCATTCTTGTAAAATTCCACTGCGTGTCATAGACCTCTCCCGTTATGGGATGATTCACCATAATTGTCACGCTTTACAGGTGGATTGACAATTTCTGTACCAAACGTCACGTCGGGTGCTTTTCAACTTCTGTTTCAGTTTCCTTCTGTTACCTTTACGACACCCATAGGCTGATATGGGTTAGTGGAGTTTTCTTTGTATTATATCTAGACTTTATATTTACTGACATGACCTATTGTAACCACAGTTGTTTATTTAATCGTAAAGGATAATATAAACCTATTTTATTTTCTTAGTCCATAGTTGTATCCATAGTCGCAAGGTTTTGAAAACAAAACAATCCCTTTGTTTATTTCAATGTTTTGCGATTCAATGTCAGTGACTTACAATTGAATATCAAATCAAGAACTTGGTTTCAATTATATCTGTAATTTTATATCGCATCATAAACTTATATTTGAAAAGTTACAAATGACGTTCGCGGATGTCGTAAGTATTCACTGACATTAGAAATAAGATTTAATGTTTTTTGTTTTTGAATTATCCTTTAAAAACGGAACGGAAGAAACGGTGGCTCGTAGGAAAAAAAATTAATTCATACATTTTTGTAGCTAATTTTATGATTTGGAACTTTTGTATGGGGTATTTTTATGATAAAACTTACCGTTTTGCTGAAAATCGCGAAAAACTAATTTTGACCTTTGACCTTGATTCTTTTTGATCGTCGATTCACTGGCGCTGCGTAGGGATGTTGCAATCCTTTGCATATTCTATCGCATTTACCACGGGGAGTGTTCTGAGGATTTTTTCGGATTTGGTCAAAATTCAAGATAACATCCTCACAATTTGTATGCTTGACGGTTTACCACTATTCGTTTTACTAAGAGTTTTCTTCCTCCTACAACTTTTCTGTGGAATTGTTTACCTCCGTTGATTTTTCTAAACTGACACAACTTAGGAACCTTCAAGAAAAAAGCTAACTCCTTTTTAAATGGTCGGCAACGCACGTGCATTTTCCCTGGTGTTGCGGTTGTTCATGGGTGGTGGTAGTCACTTACCATCGGGTAAGCCACATGCTCGTATGCCCCCCTCTTCTATAAAAAATGACAAATTCGAATATCGGTAAATATGTAGTTTTCATCAGGTAGATTGTGTGCTCAGTAACAAACGAGCACACAATCTACCTGATAGTAAGTAGATGCTGTGACACATATACATATGTATTTATCCTCGATCAAGAATTAAAACGCAAATGCGATACACCTATCAAGACTATGATACCTTGTTTTCTGTAAAAATGGGTCTCCGGATCTCTACACTCACCATACGAAACACAGCAGTTTTAAGCAGCTATTTTACGCTGTTATCCTGTGAGAGCGTGGTCCTCCCCCGGTCAAGCGGACCTACAGCTGCAGCGTGGCTCTACCACGTTTAAAATATTGTATACGGGTAGCGGTTACGTATCTACCTTGAAGGTAACTTTCAAGTCTTAAAGTCAACTAGGTTTTGAAGTGAGAGTGTCAATAAGTCAATAAATTAAAGATATAAAATTTTAATTTTGTGGTTTATCAGATATACTCAGAAGCGTAGACACCGCCGTATCAGCCGTATCAATGATTCGGGGGTCCCGTGCTACCGGGGCCTCGAACGTGTGTAAACAAAAATTCGTAAAATGTTATTCACAATCCCATTTAAACCCTTAGGCCGTACTCCCGAGAAAAAAATCATATCATCAAATAGTTTCCAACGTACCTAAAGAAAAACTCTCAAAAATTGGCCAATTTTCTGTAGTTTTTTCGACACATCTCTATAACAGAAAATTATGAAAACTATAAAAATGTACCCAAAAGAAATAAAAATCTGTGACCTCTTTTTGGGGTTAGGTTTTGGAGTTATATTAGAGTATCCAATTGTGGTGCAGGACTTAAAACTGTAATTTTAAATACCATAAAAGTATATAGTATTGATTAATCCAAATATAGAGAGTAGGGTTAGAATGGAACAATTATCATGTCGGTTATATATGGAGGATTACAAACCCTTATAAATGAGCATGCCACTAATGCCGATTACATTTATCGTGGGGCACACGCAATCAATTTAATTTTAAACGATGATACGAAATGTGTTCTTCCAGTGTCAATTTTTTCGATAATTTAGAAAAAATTGGGGTCTTCCATTTATCAACCCTAGGTTGGATACTCAGAAACGTGTGTTCATGTATCTAACCTAGACCACAAAATAAATAAATAGTAAAAACAATAATCTTTATTGATTAACATATTACATGCAAAAATTTACAGTTGTTTATTATTTTATCTTAATTATTTTTCTCTCGATTTTCTTTCCCTGCTCTACAGTCATGTACAGAAATATGATAAAAACTGGCCCAATAAGATACTTAGTAGATTACCAATAAAAATTTATACATATTTCTTGTTTGAAAGGTCAACGCTAAAATAAAAGGAGTACCTAACAGAATTACCGATTCATTGGAATCTTGGCTTAAAATATTTTTAAAAGAAGACAATCATTCATTAGTAATCATCATCATCATTTATAATCATGCTTACAAAAACCGTTTGCTAAAATATCTGTAGCAGCAAAAAATAATTAGAATAAGATTGCAAATGTACATTTAAAGTGACGATTTTTTCAGGATATTAAATTATGTCTACTCAATAGTGAAATTAGTTTCGGTAATTGCCAGGAGAAATTGCAGAATATATAAAGTACGCAATAATTTAATTTATAACGAGGAAGTTTAATTTGATTAAATTGTATTTTAATTTTGCAATACGTAATGCGTGGACTTTAGTACGATGTAACGGTGATGATAACGGCAATACGTCATACGTTTTTGATTAAATTTTTGGTTATTAATAATTAATTAAAGTGTATGTATTAAACTATACTTAGGGTAAAAGTCGGAAGAACAAATAGAAGTGCACTCCGATTATCTAAAAAATCCACCTAGAGTTGATAAACGCGTTTGCAAGTATCTATACCAGGGTGGATTTTTTGAGTTGATAAGCGGAATAACCCAAAAAACATACTTTGCTGAACATCCCTCATAGATTGCATCATGGCCACTTTGCCACGCTAGGCAGTGGGTTGGCAACCGTTACTTTTTATTATTTTGATTTGTTATCAGGAAGATGCTCCTACCCATATCCTGCATCTATCATTTTTTCTTTTTACCGCCAATTTCGACACCCTAGGTATGACATACACTACACTGCTTATAATGTGTAGCACCAAATACAGTAAATGCGGAAAATGTTACCTAAAGTGCAAGGCGCGCAATTTTAAATTAGATCTCTATTGCAAAATAGATAGTTGAGAAATGTGTGCAAATAACTCTTAATTTGGACTGGCAAGTAATTTTTTGACAAACGATTTAATATTAACATTTATTTTATAAAAATATACACATATAAAATTTTCTTGATATAATAGACATTGTTTCGTGAGAAAGTTTTGTTTATCAAATCTGATATAAAGGCGACGGCCGTCGAGGATATGATCACAAACAGCAGACTTCCCGGCGCATTAGTGTTTTACGTCAGATGTAAGTTATTTTACGCGGGATCTGCAAGATTTTACGACACATTAAGCTCATTTTGCATTCATTGGACCAAAAATAATAATTAAAAAGCTAAACGTACTCCGAATTAAAGTGGACGGGACGTCAATCATCTCAGTCCCTATTTGAACTTGATGGGTGCTGCGATGCATCTGAAACATCGGGAATAAAAAATAAGTGAAATTAAATGCGTCAAAACCCTTAAAAATATTGATTAAAACAACTTTTACGGATTTTATCGCGCTTAATTTATTTTATTTTTAAAACCCGACGTTTCGGGTACTATCTAGAATTCATGGTCACGAAGGATCGATGTGACTGGTGTCCCAATACCAGTGTTAATCCGGAGTATCTTCTACTTTTTAATTATTGTTTTTGGTCCGACGCAGAATGAACTTACTGAGTTTTGAAGTCGTGCAGTGGTTGCTTGGGTTTAGTTTTAATTTTATCAATTATAGGGTCCCAAGCAGGTGGTAGTACCCAGCCTCCTTCTATATTGAAATTAGGATGTTTTTTAATTTCAATAGCTTCACGTCAAATCTGATGTAATGGTTGGGGCCGTATAGGATATGATCACAAACTTCAGACTTCCCGGAATGTTACTTAACGAACGTAACTTATCGAAAACTAAAATAATGTCTTTTCACCCAAAAACCAAAATTAGATATAAAAATAGATAGTGATGGCTTCATTATAGATACAGTTAACGAGTACACACTACTAGGCCTAATAATAGATACCCATATAACTTGGAAACCACATATAGAAAAAACATAGAAAGTTAAGCAGCACGAAAAGTAAAAAAAAACAACAGACATAACCACCGCGATAACAACCTACTATGCGTATGCATATGCATGGCTCAGCTACGGCATTGTCCTATGGGAATGCAGTACTGATGCGTCAAGTTTACTAACTAAAAAAAACTAAAATAAATCATAGCTAATATACAAAACACAGAAAGCTTTACTTTAAGAAGTATAATATTTTAAGCCTGCCATGTATCTATACTTTGGAACTGTGCAAATTTGTCAAAGAAATCCAAGCTTCTACACAAAACGAGATGACATTATATCTAGGAATCTAAGACAGAGAAACAAACTAGTGTTACCAACTTCAAAACTAAAATCTCATTCTTCCAGCCCATTTGCCATGTCTATAAAATATTTAATAGATAGCTTGATTTTAAATAATGAGTACCATTAATTCTTTAATATCATTACTATTAAATATTAAAAATGGTATATATGTACGGTATTCTTTGCTACTTGTTATCTATTTTAATATAAAAAAAGAAATAATGATAAGAGTTATTATTATGTATAGACACTCTTTATAATAATAATAACCTTCTTTCATGTGGATCGCATAGAACTAATCTGTATGCGATGAAGGCTGAAAGCTTGCATACCAGCCCGTAGGCCACGGATAAAAAGTGTATGGATATTGAAAACAACAGTCTTATATCATATCTCTTATCATTGAAAATGTCCTTCTGTTTCCTATTAATATCATGAATGGACCTGTTATCATCAATGTGTTTTGAGAAGAAATCTTTAGAAATAATGATTATTTGCAATAATATATACAATTAAATTAAACATGTGTTTTTAGTAACCTTACACAACCAGTTAAAACTTCTTACTTTCTCTATATTTATCAGTGTGTAATAACATAGATAAACATAATATTACCTAGTCATTTCGGGTTTATTTTTACCCAGTCATTATGAGTTTAATGTTTTATATGGTGTATACTTACTAATAAACCAAAACTTAGTAAAACAAAGTCTTGACACCGCGCCTGTCTTTCTGTCTGTTCTAATAATATTAACTAACGACTTTGGAAATGTGCTGTGT
Organism: Parnassius smintheus behrii; assembly: GCA_036936625.1. Classification (NCBI taxonomy): domain Eukaryota; kingdom Metazoa; phylum Arthropoda; class Insecta; order Lepidoptera; family Papilionidae; genus Parnassius; species Parnassius smintheus. The sequence continues at coordinate 5,073,960 of JAUPFT010000006.1, forward strand.
TATCCATACACAACCAGTTTAAAACATCTTTCTTGCTTTATAGCGTTTGTAGGTTATATTATAAATGGATATATTGCTATCCCTTAGTTATCTTAGCTCTAATTATATTTCTGTAATGGTATTTGGGATGTATATCCACTTCAGCATTTATAACATGTATGTCCATTTCGGAGTGATAGTCTCATTCGGTATTCTTAGCTTGAAATGTTAAATCGCCTCCTTCCAAGAATCCCGTATCTGATCCTGAAGACTATAAATTCTTTTTATATTTTAACTAGAAAAAAAAGTAAAACACAGTAATGAGAATTCCTGCTTTATAAATTGAATATTAAATGGACATTCAGATTAAATAACATTACATGAAGAAATTCTGTTAATAATTATTATTTATCGTTTACATGGGTATGAAAGTGAATATTAAATATATTTTTTTACTTAATTGATTTAAAAGGAATCACTATTTTTTACTTAATTTATCTAAGAAGTAGTATGCAGTGATGGAATACAGATCTGAAGTTACGAATATTATCTATTTTTGGGGTGGTCCTTCGGATAACTTACCAATGTTCAATATTATCGCTTAACTTTATCACTTGGATTGTTTAATCCCATAGATAAGTCTTAACGTTGAGCTTCAAGTATCGTTTGATCTTACTCTATTTTGCTTATAGAGTATTTTTTATAGAATAAGGGTGACCAACGAGCACACAGTCTACCACTTTGATTATATACATGTCATGTGGACTAAGTTGGAATGCTTCGTTTTCAGTAACAAATGGTCTCTAAATCTCTGCAATCACCATACGAAACACGGCAGTATTAAGCTACTATTTTACGCTGGTATTCTGTGAGAGCGTGGTTCTTTCCCGGTCATGCCGACCCATTCGTGCTACAACCATAATATTTACTTAATAAAAAGTAGGGTACACTATTTTGTTGAATTTTATTCAATATTTCAAGCGCTGCAAATTGTTAATTAAATTTTATATCAAAAAGTAAATATTTCACCAGTTTAAATTATTTTTCTCCTTCAAGCACTCATTTGGTTCATCTTATTTAAGTTTTTGATCCTACAGCAAACAATATTATGCCAATATCATATTGTCTTTCTGCGCCTAGGTTTGGCATACTTTATTTGTAACTTTTACAAAACTTTCGTGAGAGTTGACTTCTTGAATTCGGACAATGTCTCATCGACATTTACAGCATCCAAAACTTTGCTGATTGTGTATAATTCATTATTGAATTGTATCCTTTGCTCCTTATACCTCTTATGTGTAAATTGTTCGAATTTTCAAAAATTCTTTGCTTTTGTGATCGTGGATCAGGGGATTCCACGCGCCTCTTTTCTTCATTTTCACGGAAAATTTTAAGAAATAAACTTTGATATACCCCCACGATCTCCGCAGTTTTGTCAACGATGTCTTACTTATATAGAAGTCTCTTCTTCATGCTTGGAAAAGTTAATGACCATCTCCTTATCCACCAAATGAACACAAAAAACCTATCCTCTAACTCTTGGGCCAAACAAATATTGCTCAATCTAGGTTCGCTCATTTCGTGAAAATAAACAACACTGAACATACAACAGTTTCTGGAAACTGAAGCCTAAGTATATGTTAATACAACGTATAAATGTATTTGTACATGAATTTAAAAATTATCCTTTTGGATTCCAATCTTTTTTGACTCCCCGAATTAATGCAGTGAATCGATGAATGTTTGCAGCAATTGCTTCACTCTGGAGGCTTAACTACTTCTTACCCATTTCCACCAAAACTATACATGCACACTCTGTGCTACTCCCTATCCTTGACTATGCTGACATTTGTTACCTTGACATCACCGAGGAGCAACTTAAGAAGCTTGAGTGATTCCAAAATCTCTGTATACGGTTCATATTTGAACTTGGTAAATATGGCCATACCTCGGATTACCGTTCTAATCTCAAGTGGCTCCCCAATCCGTCTTCGTCAGAATACTCATATACTTTCTGTGCTTCACTGCGACTTACTCAATATATCAAGTCCTCCCTATCTAAAAAAGCGTTTTAAATTTTTTAGCTCTTGTCACGATTTTTCCTTACGGTCCAAACAAAATCATTCCCTCCAATGTCCTGTACACTTCTCAAAATCTTATGACAAATATTTTGCTGTACTTGGAGTAAGACTCTATTACTCGTTACTCCAGTCAATTAAAAGTTTTCAATCATTAAATGTGTTCAAAAAACAGTTAAAGCAACACTATGTGTCTCTTTAACTCCTCTCTTTTCTTCCTCGTAGTTATGGTCATTGATCTACCTAAAGAATGTTGTTTTTTTTTGAGAGACTGACCAGTGACAAGTAACCATTTCGTGACGTCAAAAATATGGGTGCCAAATACGATATGATTTATTGATATTTTCTAAAATTTACTATGTCCGTACATTACAAACAGTCCGATACAGGAACATCAAATTTATTCATGCGATAACATTAAATCCATTACAATGTCTTACTTTACTTAAAACACTATAATTCTCAATTTCTTCTATACTTGTAACAATATTAAAAATAATATCTTTATCTAGTCTGCAACATTGTTTTTTTTTAAAGAAAACATGCATAATTTATCCAGTAGCAATAATTTTTTTTAATATTAATTGTCGTAAAATCGTACGTGATCAGTTAGAAGTAAATCGGTTAGTAAGAAAGCCCTAAATAATGATCATGATAAAATATGTAGGTTTTATTCACTTCAGCCGTATTCCAACTACCTATTTAAAATCAAGTATGACCTCATGAGTGTGGTAGGTTCTTTTACAATTTAAGGGATTTCTAATATTGGAATGGTGATTGAATTTTTATTGTAGCTTCTGCTTGAAGTTTATTCGAAATAATTTTAAAATGTGATTCAAATTTTAAAAAAAAATGCAATAAAGCCTTAAAAATACGATAGATCGATTACAATTGATTATGTATCATTAATCATTTCCGACACGATACGATGTTCAGCAAAGAAAAATAAAGAAAGCGGCGATTAATGCTATTATTCGCATAGAATACATGTATGTACATGTACATTTTGGCATGCAGCTAGTCCGTGTTATGAAAGCATTTGCAACTAATATAATAAAATAGACAATTAGTTTTTGAATATGTCCGATGCTTTACTGCACAGGGCGATATTGTCCTTTGTAAATTGTGTGATTTTTTACAATATTTTCTGACGATTGGGGCTTTATAAGAAAACAATATTAGGCATTAGAATTAAATAAAAATAATATATAAAAATAATTAGTAAATTATTGATCTAAAACAGGTTATGCGACCGCGATAGTTGCCATCTATATATACATATATTATAAGTTTTTGGTATTAATATTTTTGGTGCTCTTATATATAAGATAAAGACTGTATTTTATAAAAAAATAAGGTAAATAAGGAATTGAATTTTGGGCACTCTAGCCAATTTTAACGGAAAATAGCCGTCTGTGGAGGCGTGTACGCAATCATACATGCACTATCTATACCCTCGATCTCATATGCCGATGGTACGGTACTACTATGTGACTAGAGAGAGAACAAGCGCAGGGTCAAAGACTTTACAAGCTTTCTAAGGTCCAATAATTGATGCCAGTCCGACCCGCAATTCAAACCCGGAACCATATAATCAGCAGTTTATTTACGTGGTAGAGCCACGCTGCAGCTATATTATGGTTGTAGCACGAATGGGTCGGCTCGACCGGGGAAGGACCACACTCTCAAAGAATAGCATCGTAAAATAGTAGCTTAATGTTGCTGTGTTTCGTAAGTTGAGTGTAGAGAACCGGAGAGCCTTTTTATTTGAAACGAGGCATACCAGCTTAGTCCTCACGAGTGACAATATATCTGCATTTTGATTCGTAGTCGAGAATAGATAAGGATGTTTATGGGCTACAGTAACCACTCACCATCAGGTAGACGGTGTGTTCGTTTGTCACCGTATCCTATAAAAAATGTTACGCTTAAAACACGAACCTGCAAGGTCGTTAAATGAGCACACAGTTCACGCAATATTAAGAGGTTACTGTGGGCCATTACCAGCTACATATTATCTTACCCGTATTAGTCAAGATAACTTTTTACAATCGTTCACACGATGGAAAACAATAATTGATAGATTTATTTAAGAATAAGTGTGACACAAACCTACTGTTGAACAGAAAGGATAAAAGCTAATAGAATGGAAATCAATGGAAAATAATAGAATTTTATACATTAATATGTATAAAATGCAATTTTTTTCTATAATGGAAATGGTGACAAGTATGATTTGTCGGTAGTGCGGTCAGTGATTAAAGACTACCAACCCCTTTTCCTGATCTTGTATCTGTATTATTACTTTTTAATTTATCAAGGGATTTTGCAATAACAAAATGCGCTTCTCATCAATTGCATCAGATACATTGTCTTCGTAAATATGATCATATCACTAACTATCGCTCTCGTCTTAAATTGCTAACTATTAAACAGAGACGTGACTATAGAATTTTGCTTGTTCTCTTCACTATCTTAAATGATCCATCTACTCCTTCTTATCTCAAGGATAAATTTCAGTATATTTCTTCAACGCATGATGGAACTCTGAGTTCCTTTTTAAATAATAAAATAAGTATCCCAATATATTTTACTAATTTTGTTGGTAAATCCTTCACCGTTTAGGCTACACTGCTCTGGGACTCGTCGTTGCCCGACGACTTTAAAAATATCTAATGTTAACAGATGAACAGTCATAATAACCAATTTGATTTACCTTTGTTGTTATTTCATTTATAGGTTTATGTTATCTTTTTGTACTTAATATATATATATATATATATATATATATATATATATATATATATATATATATATATATATATATATATATATATATATACTGATGACTGAGATAAAACTCTAAAAAGCATTAAGTCCGCCCCGCTCTTTGTAATCCTTTTATGAAGGCGAAATAATAAAAAAGTGTAAATAAACAAATTAAAAAAATAAACGAATGAAAATAACAAAGCAAATTCATATTTAGAGTGTTTTATACTTTTCAACTTGCAATGAAATGAATTCTTAATTACCTACTTAGCGGAGACTCTGAAATTTGTCCTACATTAAATGTTGTTGAAGAGCAAGTTCATGAATAGCCCAACGCTGAATAATTAGTGAGTTGGCTGGATGCTTTCTGAGAATGCAATTCATTGGCGAAAATAAAACAACATTTTTAAAATTTCAACGACTAATTTAGCTGTCAAGAGCATATTTCCGTAAATCCGGGTGTTTATATTGAAATAGAGTATATTAGATTATTTATTGAATTAAATAACTGACAATAGAACTTAATAAAATGTGCTTTATTAAAATTAAATTTATTAGAACAAGCGACAGTTAAATACTACTCTACTAGTAAAACCCGTAAAGTATAACTCTGCGAGTTGAGTAGTTTTTTATAATGGTGACTGCCTGGTTTGTCTGGTGGACGTGAAAGTGATTGCTGATCATGAGGTACTGGGTTCGAATCTCGGCTCATGCCACAATCAGTTATTACATTTTTCCATATAGAATCTCTCAGTAGCAGCCGGATGTGAGGTGTCAAACAGTCTCATAATATTTATTCTCATAATAATTATATAATCTTAGTATAGAAATATGTTAAAGATTCGTATTGCTGAATACAACCCTCAAGGTATTACTAGGGTAAAACTACCATCTCCGCAGTCGAGTTACTTTTACGGGCTACGGCATTGTAACCAAATTTTCTTCTCCATGATCAGTCGGTAAATACCCACTGCTACTCTTTCATTATACGCGTAAAGAGCATTTGCCTAACTTTGGGCTTTGTATGGACGGATTTAAGAACGCACTACCAGACATTTCGTACATTTGAGGCTACTTATCGAAATTGGTATGGCGAAAGAGATGTAAACCGCCGTTCCATCGGAAGCCATAGGATTATTTTGGCATTTATAATAATCACCTCTTATGATTACCTCGATATAACTCGAAGAACAGACAATCGATGACCAAGAAACGTTCCCGAGTAGCAACCTCGTATCGGTAAGCGAAGTGTAGGGCGGCCCCCCACTAAATGGACTAACGACTTGGTATGATATATAGGAAGTCGATGGATGCAGATTTCTCAGGACCGTGATTTATGGCATTCCTTGGGGGAGACTTATATTCAGCAGTGGACTTGTGAAGGGCTGTACATACAAAACCCTGGGGATGAAACACATTACCTTTATGTAATGTAAAAAGTAGTAAAACTAAAACCCATAATCACCCCACGTGGCAAGTTTTGTCACTTCTTACGAAAAACCTTAAAAAAATACATTCAACTTTATATTATCCTTTTATAAAAAATCTAAATTATAAAATAATTAAATTCGCTATACCTCTGGAACACTTATTTACGTTTACTTACTGATAATAAAATTTGATAAAATATAATTTTAAAAGGCATTTTTTAATTCTAGCAATGCTCTTAACGTTACCAATATCAGACCAACGAACGACTCCTGATAAGCTTATAATGATAGTATTAGTAGTGGTCTACGATAGTTATTGAATGGCGGATTCGAACCCACCACCATTGAGTTCGTAATACCATTAGGCTACTTTCACTCAACATCGTCAAAAATGTTATTTTAAATTATATTTCAAAACTGTTAGCATTACATGGGCTGCTCAGCTTTGAAGCATTTTTAATATGAATTATTTAGAGAATTAGAAACCTTTTTATGTACTCCATTTTTAATAAATAGTATCTTAAACATAATATAATTAGAGTGAGAAAAGTTGCGCTAATTACAAATAGCTACTTTCTTGCGCTTTTGTTACTTGTTATGTTAATTAAGAGCTGTTTTATGACTTACAGGGAGGGAAAGTTTAATCACTCCGCATTTATAATATTTTGGTTACAAGAAATAAACAAACTTAATTTGGGGAGGGTTGTATGAATAATTTTAGCCACAGGCTCGTTTGCCATCTCCCATATAAAAAAAATTAAATGGTGTGCACCATTTGCAAGAAAAGAGTAGCCGTAGCTCGTGGACTAAGCGCTAGCTGTCAATTATAGACTATGTGGGAAAACTAGGCAATCCATCGTGAGAAAGTTTACCACAAACCCATCGTGAGAAAATGCGCATGTCTGCGAAATGACTAAAATGAAATGAAACACGCAGCAAGTACGAAGCTTCTTAGTGAGATAAGGAGCCTGTAGCCAGCATCGAAACATATATGGATTTAGTCTATTTCCAAATAAGTGTAATAATGACCTCTAGACCGAATTTAGGTCAAGGCTTACTGCATTGACCTAAGTTAATTGATTAAATGTGTTTGCAACAAGAACATGTGAGTTTATGGCATTAGTTATTGTTCTACACTTTATTCTAATGTCGGCTCTACACGTTGACCAGCATAGTGGCGAATGTTGTGGCAAAGATCATTCCAATACATACCAAGGTAATTACAAACAACCGCTCTACACGATGGCCATTGCTATTGTCCGCAACATTCACCACTATGTCAACGTGTAGAGCCCCTGTAAACTGTTCTACTGCAAAATGTAAACCACTTATTTTTTAATCAAAGTTAAGTTCTTCTTGTTTTTTTTTTGTAATTTACTTTATTATTATTATTATTATTTTAAATTTCGACGCTACCCATTATGTTGTATTTATACCTGCGGGAAGAATAGTAATAAATATGCACGATCGCTTTTCCCGATAGCGGCCTCAGAACTCATTTTTATTTTAGCATCTGATAGAGAAAGTATCATACACATCATATATAGTCTGTACCATACAACCTATATTGATTTTATACTTTGCGTTATCGATTTATTTTGGTATACAAGGTATACAAGGTACACTATTAAAATAACAGAGCGCTTAATTTAAAATACATTAATACCATACTTTAAAAGTCAGGAATACATTTTTATTTCATCAATGAGTGAGGCGTGCACTTTTGGATTTTACAAACTATTTCAATTTTACGTCACTACGAGTATAGCTTTAAAATTGCATCACTCACTTTTCTATCTTCATTTCTCTCTTGTATACAAACGGCTCATCTGATAAATGCAAGCTGTGAATATTAATTCTAACGTAAAAAAAAAAAAACAAGTGTAACTTTTTCACACTACGGTGTAGAAGTAGAAAAGTAAAAAAAAACAAGAGAAAATGTAAATATTTTCTTTAACGAAATTCAATGATTCAAATGCTATTGTGAGAGTGGTAAATTATTTCCTTTTTTGTGTACGTTTATAAGTATGTGTAATACGTACGTGTGCCAAGTTATATGAACGTATACTTATCACACATCTGATTATCGGACTACCCTTTGTACATAATATGTATGTAATAATATATAAGAATAATAATTTAGTAATAATTCAGTAAAAAGTGTCTCTGGTTCTCTATACACACCGTACGAAAAACAGCTGCCTTAAAATACTATTTTACGCTGGTATTCTGCGAGAGCGTGTTCCTACCCTGGTCGAGCCGACCCATTCGCGCTACAAATATACAAGTGACATAGCTGCAGCATAGATCTACCACGTAAGCAACGTTTAGAATTATTCTGAGATCTTTCATATTAACTCAAATTGACATATTTTCACAGCAACGTATTTTTTAAAAAATAAGGGTGAGAAACGAGCACGCAGTCCACATAATTGTAAGTGGATGTTGTAGCTTTTAGGCATCTACGTAGTCATCTGCATTTTCTCCCCTGGTGGCTAAAATGTAATTTTTTTGGGGAGTTTTATTGACTTAAAAAAAACATTTGGCACAGTAAGCCATCATAAACACACACAGTTACAGGCAGCGCTCTCGGAATGTTCACATAATTTTTACAAAATAGGCGACAAGCTGTTCAAATGGATAATTTTTATTAGTTCAATTAAAAACTCACTCAAGGCTCAACTATAAGTCCATTATTGTTTTTAATTTATACAAATAATATAAACGAAAAAGGGCTGACTACAGACCGATTTTCCTTCTGAGCCGCGTCTACGTGCTGTTTTCGAGAGTCATTACAAATCGTCTCGCACGCAGACTCGACGACTTCCAGCCTCCTGAACAAGCCGGTTTCCGAAAAGGCTTCAGTACTATAGACCACATACAAACCCTGCGGCAGATTGTACAGAAGACCGAAGAGTACAATCTGCCACTTTGCTTGGCGTATGTGGACTATGAGAAAGCCTTTGATTCCGTCGAAATTAGGGCGGTGCTACAGTCCCTTCAGCGGTGCCAAGTTGACTGTCGGTATATCGATGTGCTAAAGTGTTTGTACAGTGGGCTACGATGGCTATCCGAGCACAGAACCAGAGTTCGAAACCTATCCAACTGCAGAGAGGTGTAAGACAGGGTGACGTTATATCCCCGAAACTCTTCACTGCTGCGTTGGAAGACGTTTTCAAGCTACTGGACTGGAAAGGATACGGTATTAACATCAATGGCGAGTACATCACTCACTTTCGATTTGCCGACGATGTAGTCGATATAGACAATATAGTATGGCAGAATCGCTGGAGGACCTTAGCGCTATGCTCAATGACCTCAATGGTGTCTCCCAACGGATAGGTCTTAAGATGAACATGGACAAAACAAAGATCATGTTTAATGTCCATGTCACACCTATGCCGGTAGTTGTTGGGAGCACTATGCTCGAAGTTGTTGACGAGTACGTTTACCTGGGACAAATGGTCCGACTAGGTAAGTCCAACTTCGACCGAGAGGTCAATCGACGGATTCAACTCGGCTGGGCAGCGTTCGGGAAATTACGACACATCTTTTCGTCAGGTATACCTCAATCTCTGAAAACTAAAGTGTACAACCAGTGCGTGTTGCCAGTGATGACTTACGGATCAGAGACGTGGTCCTTCACTACTGGCCGTATGAGGACGCTCAAGGTCGCTCAGCGAGCTATGGAGAGGGCTATGCTCGGAGTTTCTCTGCATGATAGACTCAGAAATGAGAATATCCGCAGTAAAACCAGAGTGACCGACATAGCCCAATGGATTAGTAAGCTGAAGTGGCAATGGGCCGGCCATATAGCTCGAAGAACCGATAACCTATGGGAAAGAAAGGTTCTCGAGTGGCAGCCTCGTACCGGTAGGTGTAGTGTAGGGTGACCCCCACTAGATGGAGTGACGACCTGGTAAGACATGCAGGAAGTCGATGGATGCAGGTGGCTCAGGGCCGTGCTTTGTGGCGTTACTTGGGGGTGGCCTATGTTCAACAGTGGACTTGTGAAGGGCTGTAATGATGATGATGATGATAAGGGTGACAAACGAGCACACATTCCACCTGACGGTTAGTGGATGCTGTGGCCCATAGACATCTACATTTTCAACCTCGCTTAAGAATCAAAATGGAGATGAGTTGTCACCCTCGAGGATTAAGATGAAATGCCACGATTCCAGTAAAACGGGTCTCCGTTTCTCTACACTCACCATAGGAAACACAGCAGCATTAAGCTGCTATTTTACGCTGGTATTCTGAGAGCGAGTCCTTCCCGGGTCGAGCCGACCCATTCAGGCTACAACACTGACCTCAATATATACATAGAGGTCAGTGTGCTACAACCATTTTAGCTGCAGCGTGGTTTTACCAAGTTGAAATTCTATTAGTAGATGATAAACTCACTTGGAAAATGCATACTGATCACGTCGAATCAAAACTGACATCATTACTAAGTGCATTACGTAAAGTCGCATACTGTATCCCGAAAACGGTACGTACAATTATATACATTTCTTTAGTTAAATCACATATCGAATATCTAATTGAGATGATGGGATCAGCCACTAAAACTAATCTAAACCCACTTCAGAGGACACAAAATAAAAATATTTAAACATTATTCCACTATCATTATCCAACTCCAACAAAAGTACAATACAAAAAAACTAACTTACTAAATCTTATACAACTATACACTTATTGCACTTACACCCTAATAAAAAATATTATCACTAATTCTATTCTATCTAACTTATAATTACATAAAATAATAACAACACACATCTTAAAAAGTAAAAATAAACTACAACTGATATCTGCACGAACTAATTATGGCAAAAGGGGGTGCACAGCTGTTCAATAAATTGTTTAAAAGTAAACGTATTTTCAAAGTACGTACGTACGGTGAAATCTTTTTAGAATACGTGGCACATCATATGTATAAGTATATAAGCTTAAACTATAACACTTCTGGCACTAGAGGTAGATGTGATAATAACTTTAGTATAACAATTACTTTGTAGTTCATTGTTAGAGAACTATTGTATGTTCTTGTGAGAAATCTATTTCTTTTAACCGAAATGAGTCATTCCCAGCAAAAATGGTCTCTGGTTACAGCGATCATTACAGATGATGATGATGACGATGAAAGCGTAAATGAAACAGTGATCGTAAATTAATCTAAACATAAAATTATTATATTATTTGAAGGCAACCAAGCATTATAAATGAAATTAAAAAAAAATTAGGCATAATCTCTTTTTCCATTTCCAGAAAACTGTGCTTTATTTTCCGGTTTGCTGTACAATGCATAAGTTTATAACATTTTAATGAAATTTTCCTTAATCCAGCCTCGGATTTTAAATTGTCTCAAGAACATAATGCCTGCAAACTGTAGTGAATAACTGGAATTTATCATTGAAGAGAGTGTTTCCATGTAGCAGTGGATTATTGAGCATTAGCTATTTTCACTTTGATTTAGGTTTAATTCTGTGCAATTAACATTGTAACTGGCTCTGTCATAAGCCATTTTAAGCCCGCGATGAAAGGGGGGTGTGTTATAAGTCTGCCCGCCATGTGTCTGTCTGTTCAGCTCTTACACTTGTGAACCAATTTGGATGCTTTTTATTTAAAATTAGAAGTTTTCTAGCGGTAGTCCCTAAACATGTTTTTATCATAATCGGTTCAGCCGTTTCAAGATCTTCAGCTTTTTTTGCTTCAATTGTTTATAAAATATTCAATTTAAGTTATTAATTTAAAAATAATAATTAATTGGTAATTAGAAACTTCACCGTAGCCCCTTTTGATTTTGTTATTTTTTGTGTAACTTTTTGGCATAGTTTTAGCGAACTTTTCGTAATTATTATTTATGTATAAGTAAGAAATTCAGCTTTCAGCCCATTTCGTATTTAAATAACTTATCTGCTAGTTATTATGTCATTACATTATTCAAGATCAGGTTTTTAAGACGTATTAATGATACAACTAATTTGTAACCTTTTAATTATAATTCAAACACATTTCAGTCACCAAATTTTTAAATAATGAAGAAGGTTTTTTACGTGGTAGAGCCATGCTGCAGTTATATTAACAGTATAGTTGTAGCACGAATGGGTCAGCTCGACCGGGGAAGGACCATGCTCTCACAGAATACCAGCGTGAAATAGTAGGTTAATGCTGCTGTATTTAGTATGGTGAGTGTAGAGAACCGGAGACCCTTTTTACTGGAAATGAGGCATTCCATCTCAGTCCTCACGGGTGACAACGCATCTGCATTTTGGTTTGCAGTGGAAGATAGATGTAGATGTCTATGGGCCGCAGCAACCACTTACAATCAGGTGGACTGTGTGCTCGTTTGTCACCCTATTCTATAAAAAAAAGGTAAAGCGTTAGGACGTGGTTAGCGCTTGTAGTTACATGCTTCCTTCCTAATGATTTCTTATATTTACGCGAACACTACACATATAAATAATATGTGTAGTGTTCGTGTAAATATACTATACTTTTACGTTATATACTAGTTTTGACGGATTTTATCGCGTATATTAAACTTTTTAGATACCCAACGTTTCGAGCACTTTACAGCACTCATGGTCACGGGGGAGACTGAGATGTTCAACGTCTACATGTCATAGTTAACCGCGGTTACCAAAGATTAAAATTATTAATTTTTGTTCCGATCTATGCAGTACGAACGTATAGTATCTTGATGTCTTGCAGTTTTATGCTTGAGTTGGGTTTTAATTTTATTAATGATAGGATCCCAAGCAGATGGTAGCCACCCACCATCTTCTCTATTGAAATTAGGATGTTTTTTTTTGATTTCAATAGACTCGCAAATCATCCTTGTAAGGAATCGGTGTTCGTTAACGAGGATTTGTGGTCTATTAAATTTGATGTAGTGACGGGGGCGATCCTGTATATATTCACAGACTGCAGACTTCCCGGAGCGTCGATTCTTAACATCAGCTATATGTTCTTTATTGCGGGTTTAATTGATATTATAGTTTGTCCTATGTAGGACAGACCACATTCGCAATCAAGATTGTACACTCCTGCATCTTGCAGAGGGACATTACACTTGACTGATGGTAAAAACTGACTAATCTTCTTCGGCGGCTTGAAGTATGTTTTAATGAAAGCGCGCTTCAAGATGTAGCCAATCTTGTCTGTGACTCCTCTGACATATACACGTGTACAGCAGGTACACGCTCGATCGTGGCCGGCTTCACTCGTTCACTGGGATGTAGGCGTGGGACCCGAAGCTTGTTTTCATGCAAAACTTGCTTGACGTATTGGAACTCGGCAGTCAGAAAATTACTGTCACAGATCCATCGTGCTCTCTGAAACAAAGATTTACTCACGGTAGCTAACTGTGAATGATGGTGGTGAGAATCACCGTTTAAATATCTATCTATGTGGGTCTTTTTTCTATACACAGTACGGCTCAAGGTGTTATCAGGATTCCGAATTACTACCACATCTAGAAAAACTAAAGAATTGAATGCCTCTAACTCCATTGTGAACTAAATTTTAGACTTTGTAAAGTTGAGATTGTGAAAAAATGCACTTTATTTATCTAAAGGTAGAATTGTGAAAGTGTCGTCTACGTACCGCTTGTAGAATCTTAGATTTATGGGAGAAGTAAGCAAGGATTTCTCTTCAAAGTGTTCCACGAATATGTCAGCGACAATGGGAGATATAGGTGAGCCCATCGCCACACCATCTACTTGCTTATAGAATTCCTCCTTCCACAATAGGTAGCCAGATTTAATGCAGTGTCTGAGTAATACTACATATTCTACGGGCATGTTGTTTTATTCCAGCCTTTTTGTTACAATTGAGATGCATTCTTCAACAGGTAAGCATGTAAACAATGACTGCACATCAAAACTGACCACAGTTTCATTGTCTGCCAGATGTAGGTCTGTAATCTCGCTGAGAAAATGGTAGGAATCCTTTATGTGTGCTCTTGTATATCCCTTGAGCGTTGAGAGTTGCAGTGGGCAAGACTTCAAAACATAGTTATTTCTGCGTAGATCGGACTAAAGATAATAATAAAAAAGCTTAAAATACTCCGGGTTAACTTTGACATCGGGACGTCAGTCACCTCAGACCTCCGTGACTATGGGTGCTGGAAAGCACCCGAAACGTCAACGTTAAAAAAGGTAACGCATCTTTGGCCGCCATTGTCACGTTTCTTTTAGAACAAACTGACGTAACGCGCGTTTTATTTATTTTAAAGGGATGAATTTGCGAAAGCTGAATATGGTGATGATATTGCTACAAATATTTTTTTCTAATAAAACTGTTATTAAATGAATTGCTGCATTACTTACCATAAATTGAAATATAAAATATAATACATTTTTCGCGATGTACCGTAAGATTTTACGATGTTTAAAGGAATCACAGTCGACATTATTTGAGAAACAAAAAAACATAACATATGTGCTGACCTAGAAGTGTGAATAATATCAATATATAAATATTGTTATCACATCCAAATTTAGATTTTGTAAGTTAAGCCTTTTAACACTCGGCTCATCTCTGAGGTCATTGTCCGTTTTTCTCAATCGATTTGGCACATACTATAGATTTAGTCACCCCCAATCCGAGACTTTGTAAAGCAAAGACTCGAACTTCAAACACGAGTATTTCCCGGTAGTCGGCGACTTTTTTCCGAAAAATATTGCCACGGCCGGTGTATAAGGCAACACCAGTGCTGTTGTCAGCATAGCAATGAATGTTACCGTTTGGCAACATATTATTGATATGCAGAAGAAACAGGAATTCACTAATCATTCATCATGGAAGACCAGCGTTAAATGGCTTGTAATCAGAGCACGCTCTACAACTGTTCAAACCTTCTCGTCAGTCCTCAGGGTACGTGAGTTGTATGTTGCACCGCCTGCCCCGCTGTTACCATGGTCGCCAAAGCCAGGGATAGTGGGGCCGCCGGGGACTCAGGCCCATCTATTTGTGTCGTTGCTCATGGGGGGTATATTGCCATATTTGCGACGCTTGGCGAGTGGGTTGGCAACCGCAGTTTTTTTGTTTTAAATTTGCTGTTATCAGGACGATGATGCTGCCCATCTCCTGTCTGTGTACCTCTGTTGCCTCTGTCGCCTTTTACGACACCCACGGGAAGATATGGGGTAGTGGATACTTTCAACCGCCACTACACGGTTTACTATAACAATACTATAACAGTATTTAATTAAAATTTATAGTATATATTGTCAAGTATAAAGTCTCATTTTTACTATCCAAGACTTTGCGACTGCACAAAAATAATGTATGGCTGAATTGATCCCCTTAAAGAATTGTAAAAATTCCGCAGTAGCTTAAGTTTTTCTTCTGAGATTTTTATTAAATAATAAATTGTCATTTGATTTATTAGATGATTACATTTACATTGTTTTTCGCGTATTTTGTTATGAGCTGATTTTAAATTTGATTAAAATATGAGTTGAAAATGTTTGATTGAAAATAATTGCTAAAGTTCTTTCTACAATTGTGTATACTCGTATAACTGCTGTTTACTTTGTTTTAATTGATTGATATTTTGACCTTGTACAAACTGGTTTATAATTAAAATTAATTCTAACTTTACTAAAAGAATGAATAATTTATGCAAAAGTATAAATTCACGGAGTAATCTCGCACGAAAAGGTTGATAATTAAAGTAAATTCAAATTTTGTGAAGGCAGTCCCTTGCAGCAAAGCAAATAAAACGCAATAGTTATTATGAATTTATTAAATTAAAAATCAAGCAATATTGCTTGATTTTTAATTAATAAAGATGTACGGAACACCTTGAAATGATAGTTGTATTTTTTATGATATGCTTTAAATGATATTTAAAATAAATAATGATATTATATAATGATATTGATAAGATATTGAACGCGTCTATCGTGTTCTGAGCGACAACGTCAACTGTCGATTGCTCAAAAACTAAAGTGAATGACACAAATTATGTTGACCTAAATAAATCGCTTACACACTAAAATGTATGGTTGCATTGATAGGATTTTACGTTGCCACATAAAATCCACCCGAGACGTGTTTGCTGTGCCACAGGTTGTGATTGTTGTGATGAAATGATACCGCCTAATATGATAGAAGAATAGACGTCCGCCCCCAGCAACAAGTCTACTGGGCGGCTCACGTTGAATTCGGAATCGGCGAGTAGAATGTTTTCTAGATATGACCAGTCTGGTTTGTCGAATGTCTTGTTGGGCAGATTGTTAATTAAGTTTTTCATGATAAACACATCTGATGTAAATTGATAATCGCTGTAAGCCGATGAGCAAGTTATGTTAATAACACCTTTACAGTTGTTTTTCTTTGCTCCTACTCCGAAAATGGCACCTTTGCACCTCTGTCGAGAAAGTTGTAACATTTGAGCTGCCTTCTCAGTAATCAGGGAGGTCTGGGAACCCTGATCAATCAGCGCTCGAATTTTGACATAAGTGCCATTAACACACTGTACTTTTACTAGTGCTGTTGCTAAGAGGGTTTCATTTATATTATTTTGTGACACGTTGCTAGCATTTCTACGTTGTTCTGTTGTTGAGGTCAACGGCTTCACGTAGGCCTCGTGTATGAGTGTGTTATGTCGGCCATTACACTCGCGGCAACGTTTTGCCGATATGCAATTTTTGCCGTAGTGATCGTAAGACAATTGAAGCAATATTTCAATTTCGCAATTGTATTTCGCCTTTCCGTTGGTTGTAATTTGAGAAAGTTGCTGCAGTGAAATATGCCGTGGTTTTCATTTTTACATAGTGGACATCCTGTTTGTGAGTTTTTCTGTGCATAATTTGTGACTTGATTTTGATTGCTGGTAAATGATTTAAAATAATGAGGCTTCTTTTGATGAGATGTTGTTTCAGGCTGAGAAGATTTTGTTGTGGAGTCTTGTTTGCGTCGGGATGATTCTAGTGACGTAAATTTATTTTCCAAAAAAATTTAAAAAATCTGCTAAAGTTGGTAAATCTCTAGGATTCTTTAGGGATTCGATGTAGTCTTTGTGAGTCTCGGCATCTAGTTTATGAGACAATATATGTACCACCAAAGGATCCCATGAACTTATGTCTATGCCTAGATTTTTTATGGCATTTAGGCTTTCGTTTACGCTGTCATAAATTTTCTTAATATGTGCTGCTGATTGCTGTTGAGCGATAGGTAAATTTAAAAGAATGTTGATATGAGACCCAAAAATCAATTTGTTATTATTGTATCGATGATTCAACAAATCCCAACAAACTTGATAATTGTCAGAACTGATATGCAGATGCTGTACCATTTTTTCCGGTTCTCCTCTAAGTTTACTTTTCAAAAACTGCATTTTTTGGGCATTTGACAACGGTCAATTGGTATGAACTGCTTCGCAAAACAAATCCTTGAATGATACCCACTGATGATAATAGCCAGTGAACGGAGGTATGTCCATCTGGGGTGTGGACTTTTCTCGGTGACTTTCAGACCACATCTTTGTATTGATATCTTTCTTGATATATATATATATATATATATATATATATATATATATATTAGGTTAGGCTAGATATGAGGCTCACTTACTTGTACCACAGAATAAATAGTAGTACTACGTACAGAAGTTACACTACTTTGATGTGAACTGCTTGTCGACGTTTAATAGCCTGCATAATTATTATAAATTAGATAAATCGCGCACGCAATCTAAATAAAATTGTATCGCTGCGTGCGAGTGTCCATATTACTTTGCATATTTTCCCCTTCTTCTTCTTCTTCGAGTAAAAAAATACAATGCGAAATGTTAATTAAGTTACTTAGGTGAAGAACCTATTCTGACTATGATCGATTGACCATATTATCGCACTTGTGTGAGTTCTGCGATGTCCAACGCATGTAAATTGCAAAGCTATTCGTCGGGAATCGCAATGCTTGGCTCGAAAGAAACAACAAATAAACCTCAAATACGTTCCCTAACAGAAATTTGATCATGTTCTACTTACTTAAAATATCGTTAGTTAACATAGCTTTAATTTCAGTGTTTTGTGCTATTATAACTTAAAATAATTTATTTACAAAACACAAGTATAGGTATGTAAGTAGATACTTGGATAGTGAAGTAAATTTCAACTAAGCTTCCTAATAATTTCATGAACGCACTACGCGGTAAAACTCCCGATACCATCCACACCATCTGAATGCTTGGCAGTCCGCCACAGTACATTTTACTAGGAGTTTTCTTCCGCGCACGATCTCTCTGTGGAATAGTTTACCACCGCCGATTTTCCGGACCGATAAGACTCTGGGTCTTTCAAGAAAAGGGCTTACTCCTTTCTAAAAGGCCGGCAACACATCTGCAATTCCCCTGGTGTTGCAGTAGTATGCTCGTAATAATATATAACCGTAATAAGCGTATGCTCGTTTGCCTCTCTTCTATAAAAAAATAATAAAGTACGTCGGTATTACTTGTGTAGATAAATTATTAATCAATTACTTTTTGCTATAAGTACCTAAAAACGAAAAAATGTCACCTTTCCTAACTTCCTATTAAAATCATTTGGTAACTTAAGGAATGATATATCTGAAACCCTTTGTTGGTCATTTAGCATTTATCCACGCAACAGTTATAGAAGGAACTGAAAAGGGCGTATATTAACCCTGGGTGCCTCGCAATTCGACTCTGAGCTTCCTCATATGGCTGGCAGTGAAGGAACACGTCTCAGATCCATAGGTGATCACTGGCAGCACGCACTGATTTTTCAATCTAGTTTTGAGATTTTGAGTTATGACTATGTATTCATATGGAGAGTGGTTACTTTAGGGACGAAGGATCATTTCATTCATTCAGAAATTCCAACGTCAAGACTTTGTTATTAATTGCGTTCTGAATTTTTCGTAAGAATATATTTTTTCGTGAAATGCGTACTCATTTATGCGAAGAGAATATTATGGTAAGTTACAATAATCCCGGGTTTGAATCCCGGGTCGAGCCAAAATCATTTATTGAGTATTTCTGTCGAGAAAAGCTCAGTAGCACCCTGGAGTCAATAAGTTGGCGTTGTTTCACCTCCGTGCCTCATAAAGCACGTAAAGCCCTTAATCTTGCGCCTGATATCTCTCTAGTTGTGTCGGCTTGCCGTCCCGTTAGATTATGAGAGAGAGGTAATGTAGAGTGAAACTGTGCTTACGCATACATCCTGACACTCTAATCCTGTCCAGCGCAGATGGCTAATCTCCTTTGAAACCGCCATAATGTTACTATTCTTATTAGTTAACATGTTATTGAATGAAACATCTTAATTTCCTTTTATTTTAAATATGGTTAATATTATAGATATACTGTGTAGTGGCGGGTAATAATACACACTACCCCATATCTACCCGTGGGTGACGTAAAAGGCGACAGTGGAAAACTGAGGCAGAAGATTGGCTTAAGCATCTTTTGGGATTACAGCAAACAGCAATAAAATCTGCGGTTGCCAACCTGCTCTTCAATCGTGGCAACTATGGCAATATACCCCCCGTGAGCAACGACACAAATAAATGGCTCACGGTCCCCGACGGCCCCGCTATACCTGGCTACGGTGGCGACCATGGTAACGGCGGGGCAGAGGGTGCTAAAATCTAAGGTGGAAGTTTGGCTGCCACCTAAGACGACTCAACCTGGCAACATGTAACGGAGCTGACAAAATAGGTAGACAAGTTGCGCGTATTATGGGATTATCTGAGGCTCGATGAGACGAGGAGAACACGGTAATCCTCGAATCTGGCAACTTGTTCGATCACCACGAGGGCAACCATCTGTCCTTATACACAGATTCACCAACCTCGACACATCCCGATGAGTACGTGGAAGAAATGGATGAGGATATCTCACTAGAGATCATATTCTATCTTCATTGCTCTAGCCATTCATTCCTCCAAAAAGCACAATACGGTGTTAATGGGAGACTTCAATGCAAAACTAGGCACAAGTGAGATCGGTGAGCTGAAATTAGTGAAATTCGGAACAGGGAAACAAAGCGCAATGGGTCAGCAGCCGGCCGACTTTATGGGGAAAGAATGACTTTTTATGATGAACTCCTTCTTCCAAAAGCGGCCTCACAGAAATGGACCCGGTCGAGCCCCGACGGGTCAAAAAAATAGATAGACTTCATTATGACGGCCAGAAGACAACTGTTTAGTGATGTCTCTGATGTCACTGATCGGTGAAAATTGACGGCAATCACCAAATGGTGAGAGGCATATTGAATCTAAAGGTGAAGTAGGAGAGGTTACGTCTAATGAATTCAATACTCCGTCCCCCTCGTGCACTAATTCAGAGCCTTAAAAACTTTTAAGTGGAGTTACAAAATCGTTTTTAGTGCCTAGAGAACTGCAATAAAGTGGACGATATAAATGAAAAAAGCTTGTAAAAGCTGTCCATGCGGTCGAAACTAAAATCTGTAAGACTCGTCACAGAAGAACACAATAACTCTCCGATCGCACTATTAATCTCATGGCTGTTAGACGGTAGATGAAACTGCGGTCTATGGCAAATTTGACAGTGTGGCCGAAGAAGGAAAATGGGAGATAAGATTGCTCTGTTTAAAGGCCAATACGTTTGTAAGGCCTCTACTATCTGGTCCTCTTGTCCCTGAAAAATATTCGATGTGGCAAAAAGGTTTTCGAGTGGCCGCTTCGTACGAGTAGACGAAGTGTAGGGTAACCCCCCACTAGATAGAGTGACGACCTGATAGACATGCAGGAAGTCTATAAATGCAGGTGGCTCAGGACCGTGCTTTGTGGCATTACTTGGGGGAGGCCTATGTTCAACGGTGGACTCGTGAAGGGCTATAATGATGACAATGTTGATTGAGCAAATGGAAGAGTTTGTGTATTTGAAATGTCTTTAAGTAACGTAGGCATGGTTGATATGTTATAAAATGACGAATGCATCCAGGAAAAAAGATGGCAGAAGATGGTACGTGTAATCTGTGGCCCATAGACATCTACATTTACCCTCCATTAAGATTCAAAATGCAGATGTGTGGTCGCTTTTGAGGACTAAAGGGTATAACATAATAATGCAGCCTATGGTCCCCTGAAAACAACTTCAAACAAAGAAGTATGCAGAATTTGCGAATTTCGCAACAACATAACTGGAGTGCTCACGTGCAGAATAAGCTTTTGATGTGGAGGACCCGATGGTTTCAGTGAATTAAGAAATCCGGGAATTCTGCATACTTCTTTGTAAATGTAAATGGGCTCTACACTCTATTATGGGAAGTCAGCATGTGTCAAAAAGGCACGTATAGCAATTCACAATGCTGTGATAGTTCCTTATCATATGGTAGTGATAGTTTGGTGTAGCAGAAGAAGCACGAGAGTAGAAGAACTACTGTAGTAATGCTGTCATTAAAAAGTATGTTAGTAACAGGGTAAGAAATTTTGTGAAAAGAGAAAGGCGTGGTTTGCAATATGATGTTGTGACCAGAATTAAGAAAAGAATTCTTCAGTGATTTGGTCATGTACGAGGAAAGAGTGACAAAACAAATCTATGTTAAAAAAGTGAACGGCAGAAACGGAAAGTGACGTGAGTGATGAAAGTTTATCTACTAAATTGCCGAAAAAGTACCCTTAACCGACGGACATGTATACTTAAATATATGGACATAAAGGAGGTGAGAGAGGTGCGTCAGGATCGTGCCAAATGGAAGTCTGTGGGTTACCGGTGTGTTTATTTTATGTTTATGAATGTAGTAAAACCTCATCATGCAGGATGTTTTGCTGGTTCTCAAACGGTGCTAACCGGAAAATGATAAAACCCCCACAAGGTGTGTTTATTTTATGTTTATAAATGTAGTAAAACCTCATCATGCAGGATGTTTTGCTGGTGCTCAAACGGTGCTAACCGGAGAATGATAAAACCCTCACAACGAATCGAAGTGAAGTAGAAGAATGGATACTTTTTCTATTCTTCAAATATGAAGGCCAATTACAAGCATTTCAGCTTCTTTCTCGTTTACTCTCACTTAATTTAGAAAATATATTGTCATTTTTGCGAACAACACAAGCCTTCGAAATACTTTTGTTCTTTCGCAGACATGTGGACTATTTCAGAATGTTTTTTTTTTTCACTCATAATAGAGAGTACATGGTAAATCAGGACGTTAAAACGCAATTTAAAAATTAATTGTTGCCAGCGAGCTTAGGCCCCGAGCTACCGCTACTCTCTTCTTACAAATGGTGCACACCATTTATTTATTTTTATATGGAAGGTTGCAAATGAGCATGTGGTTAAAATTGTTCTTATGATCCTCTCCAAATTAACTTTGTTTATTACTTGTAGCAATAATATTATAACACCGTAGTGAATTAACTTTCCTTTCCCAGTAAGTCATAAAACAGCTCTTAATTAACATCAAAAGCGCGTGAAAGTAACTATTTGTAATTAGCGCTACTTTTCTCACTCTCATTGTATCATGATTTAGCCACTGTTCACTAAAAATAGATTACATAAAAAGGGCTTCGAAATCTTTAAATAATTCATATCAAAAATGCTTCAAGGCTGAACAGTCTATGTAATGCTATTAGCTTTGAGACTTAAAACAACTTTTTTGTCTACTTTGGGCGAAATTAGCCAAATGGTATTGCGAACTCAATGGTTGTCTCAATGGGTTCGAATCCGCTATTCGACTACCGTCTTGAACCACTTCTAGCGCGAGCATTTTAAGCTTTCCTTAAAAATTCTTGTGATAAAAGTGGTTTAAGACAGTAGTGTAACGCTTTAGGTGTCGTTAAAAGGTATATTGGTAATTTTTAGAACATTGTTATTATTAAAAGAAAAACTTTTATAAGTTGTTATATTGTAAATATTACAGTCACATTTCACATTAAAACTAACATATTATGTTAACATATTATAATATATTATATATTTATAAATCTAAAAAACTAATTATTGAATTAGATAATTCGAAACTGTTTAAATTCTAAATAAACTGGTAAATTGGAATATATAACCAAAATATTTCTATTACAAAAAGCTAACTTTGACGTATTCAGTTGTTCCGCGCTATGTAGCAATGGATAATCTTTGTACAGAGAAGGCCTCGGAGCGAGTGACAAATGAAATCTTATTTTATTTTATTATCAATAAGTAAACGTAATTAAGACAAGCATGTGTCCCAGAGGTATCATAAAAGAGAATAAATATATCATTATTTTAATTAAAATACACAAATAAAAACAACAATTTTTATGAAAGAATAATATATAGTAAAATATTATTTTTTATACTTTATCACAAGAAGCAACAAAAGTTGTCACGTGGCGTGGTTATATGCTTTTTGTTTTCTGACTTCAAATTTTTTCAATTATACAAAGGTAATGTGTTTTTTCCCGATGGTATCGTAATGACAGCCCTTCACAAGTCCACTGCTGAACATAGGCCTCCCCCAAGTAATGTCATAAATCGTGGCCCAAAGCCACCTGCATTCATCGACTTCCTACTATCTTACTGGGTCGTCAGTACATCTAGTGGGAGGACCCTACACTTCACTTACCAGTACGAGATTGCCTCTCGGGACCTTTGTTCCCCGTCAATTGGCGGTTCTTCGAGCTACATCGGGGTATCATAAGAGGTGATTGTTAGAATTGCCATACATCGACAAGCAGCCTCAAAGGTGCGAAACGTCTGGTACAGTGTTATTAAATCCATCCTTGCTAAGCGCAGAATTAGACAAAACCTCTCCACACGTCTAATTGGAGTCTAGCAGTGGACATTTATCATCTGATCATGAAGGATAAAAGTAGTGCCAATGCCGTAGCCCTTATAAGTAACTCGACTGCAGAGATGATAGCTGTATCATATTTTTTCAGAACCACATTAAGTGGATGTGACACCGCCAACTTCCTGACTGGGCTGCTACTGAGAGTTTCTTGATAAAAAAAATCTAATGAATGATTGTGGCAAGCCCCGGGATGAACCCAGTTCCTCATGATCAGCAACCACTAGATAAACGAGGCAGTCGCCTTGAATATACTACTGCACTAGTAGAGTATTACTCGTCGGGGTACTAGTAGTAGTAGTTTAAGTATCACTAGTTCTAAAAATATTTTTATAAAGTACATTTTTAGGTTCCATTGTCAGTTAAATAAATCAAAAAATAATCCATTATACTTTATTCCAATCTTCATTCTTCTTCATTATTCCTTTCAAATATATTTAAATATTTTCTTGATAGCTGAATTGGTCGTTGTAATTTTAAAATGTTGTTTTATTTTCGCTAATGAATCGCAATTCTCAGAAAGAATCCAGCCAACTCACCTATTACTCAGCTTTGAGCTATTCATTAAGTTGCTCTTTATTAACATTAAACATGGGACAATTTTCAGAGTATCCCATAAGTAGCTACTTAGTGGAAATAACTAATTACGAATTCATTTCATAACAATTTGAACAATACAAAATACTCTTAATATGAATTTGCTGTGTTTTTTATTTCATTTAGTTATTTTTATACTTGTGGCTTCTATTATTGTAAAAATCTTTTATAAATTAAAAGGTAATAAAAAAGATACAAGTTCAAGAATGGGGATTGTTAGTCTTTAATCATTGACCACACTACCACCAAACACATCATATTTTTCATTATATGTATTATACATATATTAATATGTATAAAATTCCACTCTTTTCCATTAATTAATCTATTGCCTTTTTTACATTCTATTTTCTTCTATTCCATTCTTTTCCCTTTCTTGTCTCAGCATCCGCTTACCGTCAGTAGAACTGTGTCACTCTATTATATTAATTAATCTATAAATTTTTATTTTCTATCGTGTTAACGATCGTAGAAAGTTATCTTGGCTTACCCTGCTGATATAATATGTAGGTAGCGTGACTGCTGATTACATGATTCCGGGTTCGAATTGCGAATTGCGGTTCGAACCAACATCAATTATTGGGTTTTTCAGTCAAAAAATTCTCATTAGCAGCTTGGAATCTATAACTTGGCTGTGTTTCATCCCGTGCCTTAGAAAGATTGTAAAGCCTTTGGCACTGCGCCTGATCTCTCTTCATTCACGTAGGATTGCCGTCTCATGAGGATATGAGATCGATGGTTTTGAGTTCGCACCTGTGCTTGCGTACACACTTACACAGATGGCTATTTTCCCTTAAAACTGGCCTGAGTGACCGAAATTCAGTCTAGCGAAACATTATTTACCTTACTTATATAAAAAATAGTCTTTTACTTACGTAAGAGTGGACTAAAATAATTAGCATTAAAATTTATATAATGTAAAAAATAACACAATTTTACAAAGTACAATGTTAAGAAATCGCCCTATACAATAAAAGCATTGAACATACACGGTAATAATTAATTGTCTGCTTTATTATATAAGTTGCAAATACCAGCGTAAGACTAGCTGCATGCCAAGATGAACATTAAAAGTATTCTACGCGACTAATAAAATTAATCACTCCATCTTTTCCAATCGTCGTGTCGTGTCAAAAAAATAAGTGATTCCTAATCGAGTGTAATCGATACATTGAATGTTTAATAAACTGTTGCATATTTTTTTAATTTGAATCACATTTAGAATTTATTTTGAATAGAGCGCAAATAGAGGCTAAATTAAAAAAACACCGCCAGTCATCCAGATGGTGTGGATGGTATCGGGAGTTTTACCGCGATGTGCGTTCATGAAATTTTGCGGCTGGGAATAATCCGAATAAGTCCTCAGAGCACTCCTCGTGGTATATGCGAAAGAAAATGCAAAGAGATGCAACTTCTTTCCGCAGCCTAGCGAATCGAGTCGATCGGAAAGCGCTCTGTCGTCGACGATTCGAGCAGCTCTGCGTTGGATGCGGTTAAGTGGATCGAGGTGGCACTGGGGAGCTGCAGCTCAGAGATGGGACCAGAACTCCATGTGAGACCGAACTTGTGCCATGTAAAGTTGCAGTTTATGTGCCGGCTTGAAATACTGTCCCGCTCTGCTGAGCACACTAAACTTTTTAGATGCTAATTTGACCTTGTTTTCCAAGTGACCACAAAACTGCACGTCACTCGATATTCTGATACTGGCTAAGGCAATATGGGGAGTGCCTTGAAACTGAGGAGATACGACAACGAGGTTATTTTTAACGGTAAACGCGTAAACTTGTGTCTTCTGAAGATTAAACTGAACAAGATTAAATCGCCCCCAAACCGAGACTTCGCTCAGCAAAGACTCGACTTTAGACAAAAGTTTTTAGCCAAGTTTTTTCTAGCCAAGGCTGTCCAAGGGAACGTCTGTCAGCCATCTCTTCTATCTCTGCACAGGGAGGACGACTCACTGGCCCATGCCGCAAAAGCCAAAGCCGATCTGTCTTTGCAATCAACTCGACTTTTGATGACGGGGGAACACACCGCCAACCATACGAGGAGTGAGTGCTCCATGCAGGATGTCCCGTTTACCCAACGCTCAGTGCGCAGAGTACTTCTCTGCCTAAACGTCAACAAGTCGAGTGGGCCGGATGGCGTCCCTCCTATTGTGCTGAAGACGTGTGTTCCGGGGTTGGCACCGGTTTTAGCGCGTCTTTTCCGAAACTCCTACTCCTTCTGCATAGTTCCGAAATCATGGGAGACAGCCGGCGTGCGCTCGATCCCTAAAAAAGGTAACCACTCTGATCCGTCCAACCATAGGCCTATCGCCATCAACTTCTTTTTTTTACAGAAGTTGGGGCAAACGAGCATGCGGCTCACCTGATGTTAAGTGATTACCGCTGCCCATGATCAACCGCAACACCAGGGGAATTACAGGTGCGTTGCCGGCCCTTTAGAAAGGAGTAAGCTCTCTTCTTGAAGGTCCCCAGGTCGTATCGGTCCGGAAAAATCGCCGGTGGTAAACTATTCCACAGAGAGGTTGTACGCGGAAGAAAACTCCTTTTGAAACTTACAGTGGTGGATCGCCAAGCATCCAGATGGTGTGGATGGTATCGGGACGTTTGCCGCGTAGTGCTTTCACGAAATTTGGCGGCTGGGATTAATCCGAATAATTCCTCAGAGCACTCTCCATGGTATATGCGAAAGAAAATGCAAAGGGATGCAGCATCCCTTCGCAATGCCAGTGAATCGAGCCGATCGAAAAGCACTCGGTCGTTGACGATTCGAGCCGCTCTGCGCTGGATGCGTTCAAGTGGAAGGAGCTGGTACCGGGGAGCCCCAGCCCAGAGATGGGAACAGTATTCCATGTGCGGCCGAACCTGCGCCTTGTAAAGTTGCAGGCGGTGTGCCGGCATGAAATACTGTCCCGCTCTGCTGAGCACGCCAAGCTTTTTAGAGGCCAATTTGGCCTTCCCTTCCAAGTGACCACGAAACTGCACGTCACTCGATATGTCGACGCCGAGGATTCCGATACTGGCTGAGGCAACAAAGGGAGTGCCTTGAAACTGAGGGGATACGACAAAGGGGTTCTTTTTAGCGGTAAACGCGTAAACTTGTGTCTTCTGGGGGTTAAACTGGACTAGATTTAGTCGTCCCCAATCCGAGACTCTGTTCAGCAAAGACTCGACTTCAGACACAAGTTTGTTCCGGCACTCGGAGACGTTTTCCCGAGAAGTATTGGCTCGACCGGTGTAAAGAGCATCACCAGTGTTGTCATCTGCATAGCAATGAATGTTGCGGGTTTGCAACATATCATTGATATGCAGAAGAAACAGCGTTGGCGATAGCATGCAGCCCTGTGGAACACCAGCGTTAATAGACTTGCAATCGGAGCTTGCACCGTCGACAACGACCTTGATGCTCCGATTTGCATGAAAGCTGGTGATCCAATCGCACAATTTCTCGGAAAGCCCATAGGAAGGGAGCTTCGAAAGAAGCGCTTTGTGCCAAATCCGATCGAAGGCCTTCGCAATGTCCAAACTAACGGCCAATGACTCCCCCTTGGACTCTACTGCCTCCGCCAATCTGTGAGTTAGGTAGACCAGAAGATCACCAGCTGATCGACCACGGCGAAATCCGAACTGGCGGTCACAAATCAGCTGGTGAACCTCAAGGTACCTCATGAGCTGGCAGTTTACAATAGACTCCATTGTTTTGGAGAACAAGGAGGTGATGGCGATAGGCCGGTAGTTGGACGGGTCTGAGCGGTCACCTTTTTAGGGATCGGGTGGACGAAAGCCGTCTTCCATGATTTTGGGACTACGCCTAGGGAGTAGGAGTACCGGAAAAGACGCGTTAAGACCGGTGCCAACTCTGGAGCACACGTCTTCAGCACAATTGGGGGATTCCGTCAGGCCCACTCGACTTGTGGATATCCAGGGAGAGGAGTGCTTTGCGAACCGAGCGCAGTGTGAACTGCACTTCCGGCATGGAGCACTCACACCACGGGATGGTCGGCGGCGTACTCCCCCCGTCATCTAGAGTCGAGTTAGACGCAAAGAAAGAGCCTAGAAGATCGGCTTTCTCCTTTGCGGTATGGGCCAGTGAGTCGTCCTCCCTGTGCAGAGATGGAAGAGATGGCTGACAGGAATTCCCCTGGACAGCCTTGGCGAGAGACCAGAATGCACGGGTTCCAGAAGCAAGGCGAACTAGTTTCTCGCCAATTCTGCCTATGTGCTCTGACTTTGCCTTGACAATGACTCTTTTGAAGGACCTAGAGGCGGAATTATACTTCTTTTTTAGAGCGCTGGTATTTACACGGGACGCTGATGCATCAGCCCAGGCCTGGTAGCACTCCTGCTTATAGCATGATGCTATTTTACAGGAGCGACCAAACCATGGCTGAGATTTGAATCCAATGGGCACCACAGAGGAAGGAATAAAAGATCGATACCCTGAAGTACCACATCAGCGGCAGAATCCGCAACAACGTTGGGATCGTCCGGCGAGAAGCAAACCCGCCCCCAAGGGTAGGATGCAAAGAAAGTCCGCATCCCATCCCAATCGGCTGACCTATAGTGCCAAACACGGTGGCAGCCTGCATAATGCAACCGCGATTTCAGCGTGAGTGGCACCACACTCCGGACAAGACAATGGTCCGAGGAGCCTAAAGGGGCGTCGACGGAAATCTGATATCCGTCCGGGTGAGAGGTCAGCAAAAGGTCCAATAGGGAATGTGCATGTTCCTCCACATCTGGAATCCGCGTAGGCGAAGTAACCAGTTGTGTCAGACCATATGCCATATCGTGAACAGATCTCCCCGCATGATCGGTTAAACGTGAACCAAGCCATTCGGCGTGATGGTCGTTAAAGTCGCCGAGGATCACGATCTCTGCGGAGGGGATCTGTTGTAGCAACGAATCTGCAGCCATTTGGACGTGGTCGACGAAGAGTCGGTCTGTTTCGGCATTACCGCTATGGGACCTATAAAGGCACCCGTAGACGCGCGGATGGTCGTCGCTGTCTGTCATCGGTTTTAGTCGTCAGTTTTAGTCTTGTGCGGAATTTTGTCCCCCCCCCCCCCCCAGAATAAGCGGGGCAGCCTGAGCACCCACGCTCAGAAGTGGAGAAACATGGTCGTGGATGCTCAGCGAGGGATTCTCCAGGGGTGCTGGTACCCTCCTGGGGTAGTCTATCATTTCATTTCGCTACCACGTTGATGGGGGGGGGGGGGATTTGGGCCTCCGGCCACCTGCACTCACCAGACGAAACGCGAAAGCAAAGCTTTCACTTCACGCCGGTTATTCTGTGAGGTCGTGGTACCACCCCGGTTTGAGCCGGCCCATACGTGCAACAACAAAGCTGCCGCGTGGCTCTGCTCTTGTTTTTTAAAATAATGAAATCCAATATTAACAGCCAGCTCATGCTGCTCATGCTTTCTTTTTATGGGCTTCCCGAGAAATTGTGCAATTGCATCACCAGTTTTCTTGCTGATCGGAACATCAAGGTCGTATTAAACGTTACATGCTCCAATTACAAGCCCATTGATGCTGGTTTTTGGCCGGTTACAGGAACTTCATTTAGAAATTTAAAAAATGACACTTAACAAACAAAACTTTAATGTCAAAAAAATGAATGTATTTCATTTCATAATGCTCCCAAATTGGCAATACCATAGAGCTGTAAATACAATGTTACTTTCACTTAAGAGCTTTGCAATTACTACTTCAAAGAAAATAAGTTAAAAAATTGACTAGATTCGATTTGCTTAATGTAGTTACGAATAAAGGAAATAATATAATGTACTCTTTATGGGTCTATAGAAATGTTTATACTTAAAAGTATATCATGAAATTTAAAGGAGCTTTAAACTTTCTGTAGCGCTTCTTATTATAAGTTCAAGAAGTTTTGCAACAGCTGTGAAGTTTTGTTCTGCTGTATCTTCGAAGAGTATCGAACTGAGTTTTGGCGTACTGGCTATATTATATAAGGAAACTTTATATGTATGTATCAATGCATACAACCCTGTCCAATGATATAAATATTAACCTACGAACAAAACTCAACGTACTCCAATGGTTTGGGCACGTTGAACGAATGAGTGAAGACCGAATGGTGAAGAAAATATATAGAGCGAAAGTAAATATTAAAAGGTGTCGAGGTAGACCGAGACTAACTTTCGAAGACCATGTGAGCAAATTGCTCGAAGAGGGGAGGGTCAAGAGTACTCGGATACCTAGACGTGCATTTATGAAGAAGTTAATGAACCTGAAAGAAGCGAAAGAGGTATGTAAGGATCGTGACACTTGGCGATCTGTTCTCTCTGGCTACCCCGTTAGGGATTGTGCGTGACGATAAGTAAGTAAGTAAGTAAGTAACAAAACTCAAGCTAAGTTTAGCCGGCCAATAATGATTTTTTTGAAATGTAAATAACCGAACGTTTATTTTATTAAGCGATTACTAATAATGCTATCGAGATTACTCATACTCAAGGTAACCACTCCAAGTATGCTTAAATACATGTACTAAGTGATTTACTGAACAACCCTCACTTTTAAGGTAAAAACTTACAAACTCGGAAAGTCGTGGGTTTGAACCCATAACTAACTATTAAATATGAGGGTTATTAAGTGCAGTTACACCTGGACTTAGGTGGTGACAACTAGATATAGCCAATTGCGGATAATTAAACTAAGGTGTATTCTTTCGTATAAAATTAGGTATAGTAAAGTTCGAATAATAATTCAAACTAGTATAAACTACCCAAATATGGAAGTGAGATGAAAGTTCGAATGTTTCATCATTGCACATCCAAAAAAAATTTCTGAAACCATATTATTATATTTATAAGTGACATTTTAGTTAAGAAATTTAAATTACTAAAGAGAATGGAATTAGAAATTAATAAATGTTATATTTACTCTGCGGTAGAAAGGCAATATTTTATGTTAAATGAATATTTCAATATTTTCTTTAAATATGTTCTACAATAAACAAATCATTTTTAAAATATATACTATTAATTGGATTTAAAAATACATTGCCGTATAGTTGGGACGTAAGATAGCATCACATATAATTTTGTTGAAGTCATAGAATCGACAGGGAAAAACTGAAACAGGAAATGGACTGCAGCATCATCCAATCCAAAAAATAAATGTTCCAAATGCATAACAGTAGGATGACGTTCGTGAATGGGAAATGCGAATATACGCCAAATCGCTTCATTACAGTTCACATAACGACCAACTTGATAGCGTGAAATTTCATCGTTGATATTCGAGGATTGCAATCCATAAACTGCCATATCACTGCCTTTCGTGACATATTTGCAAATATATTTTATGGACTTAACTGAATAGCAGTATTCAACGTTGCAATGTATCTTGAACGTTTTAGGAATAAGTGGCGAATATGGAACAATCTAACTGTTGTCGACAACGAAATCCATTCTTTTCACTTTCGTTGTGACAGTTCGACCGTTGTCATCTGGTGATCGAACCATCATTGCCAGTGACAGTCTCCACCGTTAATTTCCGTGGATATCGTTTAGAGCACTTTCCATCGACCATGCAAGGTGATTGGGGATTGATGGCACCACACGGTCCATGAATCATATTAGTAATAACAACATCATGTAGGTCTGGATCGACTTCACGATCAGGAATCTCGGCACATATGATATCATCTATTTGGTCAGGCTGAATTCTTTCCACTAACCAAATAAGAATATGTGCGTGCGGCAGGCCTCGTTTTTGCCATTCGATTGAATACATCCAGCATCGAGTGTCTCCAAAGACGCGTTGTTTAACAATAAAGTTCATCAGGGACCGAATTTTTTGCCTGAATATACGTGCTGTGATGTCGTGTCTATAACTTGATGTCTGTCCGGGAAGCAGCAATTGAGTAATTTCTATCCATTTTGGATTACAGGTGAAAGTAATAAAGAGATCTGGCCGACCGTAATGACGAACATATGTTATTGCATCTTGTGCATATTCATGCATATGACTTGGACTACCAATGTACGTCGCCGGCAGAATAGTTAATCAACCAATATTAGCTGCATTTTCTTCAGTACTAACTGCATCACGTAAATGGATGTACTCCTCAGAACGCAGTTTGGCTTGGTTCAACTTAATGAATGTTAAACGTTCCGTTTCTATTATTACATACATGTCAACGCAATACTGCTGAAACAATCGACGAAACCGCAGCAAATAGTTGTCAGCGTTTTGACGAATCATCAAACGATATGCGTAATAATTCGTTGAGCTAACTTTCTTTGTAGTTTCTTCACCTGAAATTAAAAATTTGATAATTAACCATTTCAAAGGCAAACAATACAGACATTAACCATTTTTTAATAAGCATTATTTTAAATAATGCTTATTAAAAATACTGATACTCACCATTCAGTGGATTTATCATTTTAATATTAAAATAATATCCATCTTCTCCTTGCCAAAACATCAGCGAGATTTGCAATGCGTCATATGATCGATGAGTTTCAGATATTTGTTGCAGTTGCCCAGTATCGCGACGTGTTAGCACAATATCGCGTTTTTCCAATTGTTCACCAACAACCAGGATGGCAACTTCGTCTAATGTTGGAGCATTAAATGTGCGTTCGTGTGTTCCAGATGGTCGTTTATCTGCTTTGATGACAACTTTATAGTCATCACTTGGCATGCGCTCTAAAGCATTCTTAAACAACCTGACCAACTCATGATGTTCATGAAGCATACACTGCAAGTCTTGAAGAATTGCTCGCTTCATTCCTGCATTGATCCCTAGGCGTCGATCAAGTTGTTCTTCCATGTTGCCCATGAAATATATTTGTAAAAGTTTATTCTGTGTATCTTCGAAAGGTAGTAATGATCCAATTCGATGGTGAATCTGTCCTTGTATCTACAAAATAAAAACCAGACAGTATTAACTGTGTTATAAACACTTTTTTCGGTAGGAGAGTAGAGTTCAGAATTAGCAAATATTTTTGGGTGGGAGAGTAGAGTTCAGAATTAGCAAATATAATACATACCAATAGATAAAGTAAGTTATTCTTTAACTACATTCTATGTAAGTACAAAAATTAATACCTTAAATGTCGGATTAAATCCTCGTTCTTCGATAATATCTGCCCCAAATGACGTCATTTGGAAACAACCATTGTATTTTTGAGTGTTTGCAAGAAAGTGGCGTGATTTTGTGTTTCGCCACAAAGCAATGAATACAATGGCTCATGTGGCGGAGTCAACAACGGTAATTTCACTTTACCATTGAGGCAGCATAATCCAGCCGTTTCTCCGGAAAACTTTAATGCACCACAATACTCACAAACAACGTCCATTTGCCCAATACAAACGCTAGGATGCAAGCTGTAATCATTGCTGCAATCGTATCGAAACGCTGCTCGATTCAAATCAGCACTTGATAAATATCTTGTTCTGTGTCGCAAATTATCTATCTGTTGACCTCTGTTGTTCGTTCGACGATTCCGCATTGCCAACCGAGCTGTTTCACGGGCTGCTTCACATTGCTCTCGTGATTGCGAAGCACGAAGTCGAGCCATACTATCGCGGCGCTGTTCACGTGCAATTTCTTGTTCTTCTTCGGTCCTTTCATTTGCAGTATTTCGTATTCTTCTTGCATTACGGCTTTGTCGGGAAAGATTCGATCGTCTTGCTTGCGGCATTATTAACTAAACTTCACTTCACTTCAATTCACCTAAAAATTTATTTCAAAACTCAAATTTTCAACCATACCGAGTTTTATAGTTCACTTCACTGTTTATACGAATGGGCAATGGCACTATTATTACATTATAATTGTTATTTATTTATTTAATAGAAATAGTTTGAATATTGATTTCTTACAAATATCAAATTGTCATCTATACGTCATTACATAGCTGTCATTATACGTCAATTACATAGCTATCATTTGCGTTTTGTTATTCCAAGTCTGATTCTTTTTTGTTATACCACGTTTTATAGTGACTGACGTTTTATGTCAAGTCACACGGGAACGCTGTCGAACGGGATAAAAAGTATCTTATGTCCGTCTCCTGGCTCTAAGCTACCTCCATACCAATTTTCACCCAAATCTGTTCTGCCGTTCTTGAGTTATAAGTGGTGTAACTAACACGACTTTCTTTTATATATATAGATTATAGAGATCCTTTTGAAGGCTAGAACAACTTTCCAAATCTGTAATAGGACATAAGATATTCATATCGTCAGCGTAAAGAATAATCTCATAATATGAATTTGTTACTTCCATTTGGCACGATCCTGATATACCTCTTTCGTCTCCTTTACATCCGTATATCTACGCATACATGCTCGTCGGTGAAGAGTACTACTAACATGGCCCATTTTCAAAATATCGCCAATTTGGTCGATAAACTTTATTCTAGGGCGTCCCTTCCTGACTCTGCCGTTCACATCTGCCATATAAATTTGCTTTGTCACTCTTTCCTCATTCATTCTTTCAACATGACCAAACGGCCGAAGCATTCCCTTCTTAATCCTGGTCACAACATCATCTTGCATACCACATTTATCTTTTATCACGCAATTTTTAACCCTGTCATTCAGATTCAACCCTAGCATACTCTTTAAAGACCGCATTTCTACAGCATTTATTCTAATTTCGTGCTTCTTCTGCCACACCCAGCTTTCACTACCATACATTTATGGACTAACACAGCACTATGAATTAGCATACGTGCCTTTTTCGACACATTCTGATTCTTCATAATAGAGTGTAGTGCCTCGTTCACTCTATTCCTATTATTTACTCGTCATTCTATATACTTATCATATCTACCATCCCTGCTAAATACACATCACAAATACACAAACTCATCCACTTGCTCAATTAACTCTCATTCCATTATTATTTCACATACCGTTTTGCTTTCTTCTCTTTCAAAAACCATCACTTTCGTCTTACTTGCGTTCACATTCATTCCCTTTTCTTTTAATGCCCAGTTCATTATTGTAACCATCATATGCAACTCCGTAGTCTCTGCCAACCCCTTTGGGTGTCAGGCGTGAGTGTTTATGTTTTTTTATGTTATGAATTTGTTACTGTTACATAATAATTACTAATTTTTGAATAAGTATTCAATATTACTATTAACTTACTACTGAATTTTATTAACTTTAGACACTTCGACTCTTTTTGCCTTTAGGAATTTACAAAATGCCGAAATGTAATTCCTTCCGACCAAAAGTTATCATTCAATAATATATCTAATTTTTATCTGGGCAAAAATATTTTATATACATCATAATCCTTTTCAATCATCATATTCATTATTTCAATTGTCACTTCAATGTTTAATTTATTTCTAATGTACCTTGCTATGTCACACACAGATCCAACTTTCGATACGTTATAAAAATATAAAGCAATTTTTACGACAGGCGTTATAAAATGTGCATTATCCTCTTGTTGGCAACATTGTGATAGTAGTGTGAAGTTGCTGCGTAAAAGCGACAGTAGCCTAATGGCAGGGCATGGACCGCGAACTCAAAAAGGTCGTGGTTCGAATCCGCCATTCGATTACTGGCGTGAACCACTCGTTACACAAGCAATTTAAGCTTACCACGAGTGGTTAAGGGGAATATTAGTAATGTTTATTGCATTGTTAATATTATTATTTTTTTAAAGAAAAAAGAAAAAAAAAGAAAATAAAAATGTTGGCCACAACATGGTGGGTGAGTGAAGTTGTTGACTCCGGGGAAGCAAGATATAAACCGAAGCGAAGCACTTTCACTTCCACTACCGAACGCGATGTTGTATAATTATTTTATAATGATTATAATACTTTGTTCTATTAAATACTAATACGTAGAGTCGGTGTCTAATCTTCGTCGGCACCTAAGTAAAATTCTAAGTTTACATCAGACGTTGAATTGGAAACATACGGATTTCTTTTATTTACGCGAACACTACACATTTAATTATTATGTGTAGTGTTCGCGTAAATAAATTAAATAAAACGCATGAGGACTATGGTCCAGTTCTCAACTTAACGCCCCCTACAGGGGAGCGCGTTAAATGTTTAGCGCTTTTGAAAATAACCGATGAGCTTTTCTCAAGCAGGAACGTTAAAACTTCCCTATTCCACTTGTATCAGATTTACATTATTAATTTATTAATTATAAATTAATAATGTAAATCTGATACAAGTGGAATAGCGAAGTTTTAATGTTAATAACCTTTCTCGAGCCCTGTCTTCATGCACGGGGTTTACTTACCTTATAAGGCACTACCAACGGCTATCAATTGCTCTAGTTAATATTCTTTCTTCCAAAAGACAACTAAAAGATCTAAGTTACTAAACAAACACAACGTAAACAGGGGTCCTAACTATGGCGATCACGCCAAAAATATTACAAACGGCCTATTATTAAACCTTTAGAGAGATAATTTGGAAAGATCAAAAAATAGTATTTATCCTGGTCACATATATTTAACATAAAAAGGAAATAATATAAATAAGAACCCCTTCTTATTTATACTGGGGGGGGGGGGGGGTTACAATACCATGGCGGTAAATTGGGAAATTTTTGAGAAAACTAAGTTTGAAAAACAAGAAGATGAAAACACCTACATTAAATTTTCACCACTCCATAGGTTGACTGGTAAAGAATGCCTGAAGGCATTAAGTCCGCCCTTTGTATTCTTCTATAATGCAGTAATCCACCATGCACGTCCGGGTTGGCACTTTATATAGTTTAAGCTTCCACTGGCTTGAATTATTGCCGCGCCTTTGCAAAGACGCCCAACTTCCTTGCAGCTGCTCTGGCCCTGGACTCAATGAATCGCCCATAGTTGAGTTTTGAAACAACCTCAACTCCCAGATATTGAAATTCCAATCACACATTTCCTAAAGAGGAAACAAAAATAACCTGGCTTGTTTTTGCGGTGAAGATGAATGCATGTGTTTTAAACTTCACGAGATTGACATCATCCTATTCAGAGACTGCCTAACAAATGTCGCTGTGCTTCGTTATACTAACGGTTACTGCACATTTATAATTATACACAACTGAAAAATGTGACCTGTTGAATATTTCAATATTGTATTACGATATTTTTATTTCACACTATTTAATACTTTAATATATTCAAACAGCGCATCTCGTAAGCGATTATAAATTATGTTTTATGATGCGGAAGGAAGGCCATCAGTAACGCTTTTACGTGAGTTATTTAATTATTTATGACTTAAACGGGTTTACTTTATGTGAATTTGCGTACTTTAATATATTAAGTTAAAAAACGTTAATAATCAAATTCCTTAATTCACACCCAGTAAAATTTATATAGCAATAAATTAAAACTTTCTTCAAAAAAAATCAAATTCGAAGTCGAGGAGCTACAAAATAAAAACAAGTACAGAAAATTTGGTAGTATTTCTATTGACGATAACCTGCAATTTGAGTCCCAAATGTAGTATGTAGTGGATTGAGTCTTTAAACTAGTATATAAAATAGTACGAAGAGCCTATGGAGTATAGAATAGCGATGGAGCGAGTTTGCCCAGGAAGCCTGTTAACTTGCACTTTGAAGAGGTTAATGTTATATGAACTCGGAAAAAAAGACGCTGGCAGGGCATTCTACTACTTGGCTGTTCGTATTGTTTAAAAATGACTTATAGCGCTTAAAGCGAATATTCGAAATATAAACCAAGTGTGGATAAAAGAATTTTGGCGGCGCCGAGCTAAGCTTTGCAGCTTGGCCTCCACCAGCTTTAAACGATTTTACAACCTAACTTATGGTAAATGGCTACTGTAGCTGTGTTTAATTTTACTTTTAATTATTTTTATTTTTAATTCCCTGAGACGGCTGAGACAATTTTTTTTTTGTCTCAGCCAGTATCTGTAGTAACTGCAAACTTTCCGGAACGTTGATGCTTCACATCAGCTATATGTTCTTTTACGCGAGTTCTACTAAACTCAAACATACGTCAGGACACAGTCAGTTCATTTTGCATAGATCAGACCATAAACAATAATTAAAAAAGCTGAAGGTACTCCGGGTTTAACAATGACATCGGGACGTCAGTCACCTCAGTCCCCCGTGCCAAAGCGTCGGGAATTAAGAATAAAAAAATATTTTTTTGTCTCGGTCAGTATCTGTAGCAACTGCAAACTTCCCGGAACGTTGATGCTTCACATCAGCTATATGTTCTTTTACGCGGGTTCTACTAAACTCAAGCATACCTCAGGACATAGTTCATTTTGCATAGATCGGACCATAAACAATAATTAAAAAGCTGAAGGTACTCCGGGTTTAACAATGACATCGGGACGTCAGTCACCTCAGTCCCCCGTGACCATGGGTGCTGGAAAGCACCCAAAATGTCGGGAATTAAAAATAAAAATAATTAAAAGTAACATCAAACACAGCTACAGTAGCCATTTACCATAATTTAGGTTATAAAATCGTTCAAAGCTGGTGGAAGCCAAGCTGCAAAGCTTAGTTCGGCGCCGCCAAAATTCTTCTATCCACACTTGGTTTATATTTCGAATATTCGCACTAAGCGCTATAAGTTTGGTTGTATTGTGAGTCGAGAAAAAGGCAAGTAATCTGCAAGAGTGCCGTGAAGCAGAGGCGAGCAGTAAGGTTCAGAGCCATGCCGAACACTGTAGCGCAAAGAGTAGCTTGAAGGAACAGGAAGCATTATTATTCCAGTGCTGCGACGAACCTTGTGAAGTTAGCTGGCTTGCAGGATAAGACTGCAGTTGATATCTGCTCGGGAGAGAATGGGTGGGGGGTATTCTATGACGACGATGAAGCTTGAAGTTTCCGAAGGTAGTTAATAAAAAGATCACGTCGGGGTCACCACGGTGGACGTGGTAGTAAAAGGGAAGATCTCCCGCCGGGAAAGGTGTTCTGCCCGGGAAGCGGCCAACACTTCGTGTGATAGTTCAGAGATGTTCTATATATACTGTTTATGATTCGGAATTTTGATAGCGTAATTTAGGCATCGATATGTTTCGCTTGCGATAGCGCCGCCACAATTTAAATCGTTATTCAATGTAGCAATTGCATTCGGCAAATTCTCAAGAGTTGACTAGGTGTAAATCTGAATATCATCCGCATACATGTGGTAGAGAGAAGATATTTTATGAGTGATTGAATTAATGAAAATGGAAAAGTGTAAAGGTGACACCACGCCACCCTGCGGCACGCCTGCAGTAATATCACACCAAGATCAGTGAGTTTCATCGACACGAATACACTGCTGACGGCCACAGATACCTTTGAAACCAGTTAATTACCGATGGAGATATGTTAAGTGAACACAATATACTCAACAGTATATCGAAATTAACAGTATTGAACGCATTACTGAAATCCAGCAAGGTCATGACTGTGAGTTGCTTATTATCCATACCTCGCCGTATGTCATCAGTAACTTTAATTAAGGCAGTAGATGTACTATGACCAGGACGAAAATTGGATTGTAAAGGATTCAGCAAATTATGCTTAAATTAAGGAGAAATGTTAGCTATTGGCAAATAAGTTTTTCAAGGTCTTTAGAAAGAAAAGGTAAGATCGAGATGTTACGAAAATCAGAAAGGTTGACGGGGTTGGATATCTTCGGAAGGGGTATAACATGTGCACTCTTCCAGGCTTGAGGGAATTTAGACGAATATACACATGCATTAGGTAATTAGGTAATAATGGAAGCGATAACATCAAGGAGAGGAATAATCATATTACGGCTAATGTTGTCGCTACTGACAGCATTTGAGCAGATGGATAATATGATTTCTTGAGCGTCTTCCTAATAACAAACAAAAATTAAAACTACGGTTGTCAATTCACTTACCAAGCGCGGCAAAAATATAGCAAATATTTCCCCTATAAGGCATTATATGGGGAGGCCCGTGTTAAGCAGTGGACTTTTGATAAGCTGTAACGATACGGTAACGGAAATAAATAACATAAAAACTCTTTATTTTTCGACGTTACAAATTAAAATTTTGTGTGTCAAAGTCAACATGTTCTTAATCTACCATACGTGTTAAATTCACACTTCACGAAGTAGACATTCACAGCATAAAACCCATCTGGTTTAGTACTTTCTTACCCATTTAAGCTAAGCATTCAGCTGTGCACCGACTGTTGTATTCTGATTGATATAAGAAATAAATAAATATTCACTGCTGTGCTCCAAGTCGAATATTAAAGAAAGTTGAAGAAAGGGCACCTGCGTCCTTTAGTTAAAGTTGTTTCCAAGAGACATTTACGGTCAGCTGGATTAATAGCTCAATTGTTATTTTAATTAATATAAGAAAAATAAAAATTTAATTTTATTAAAAGAAGTTGTTGTTTTTTAATAATAGAAAATCATAACGGCATGAAAGAGATGGGTGTTTTATTATGTTATGAAAACAAAAAATTAAAATTTGTCTAAGAACAACTTGATCTATAAGATGATTCCCTACTTTTTTACTTTACAATATCGAAAAATGGAATGTTGAAAAGAATATAAGAAGATATAGCTCCAACTTCTGAATGCGAAATAATTATGTTCCGTTCAGTTGTTTGAATTTCGTTTTACTTTTTTATCAAAAAGGTTAGTTTTTAAGCCTTTCAAGTAGACTAAGGAATATTACAAACTTAACTCGACTTAACATCACCCAATAAAAACTTTAAACGGATTGGGAACCGTTATTTCTTTTATTTTTAGTTGTTATTAGGAAGATACTGCTGCCCATCTCCTAGATTGTTTCCGTCTTTTGCCATTTACAACACCCACGGATGATACCTTCACCGCCACTACACGGGTTTCAGATATCACCAATTGTTTTATTAGGTACGATAGGAGTTAGGTTTACCCATATTTATAGTTAATCATTTATGATAAATAAATGCAAACACTTGTTTCAATATTGAGTTAGGTAAATGTAGGTAGTTACTTAGAACTCATAGATACTATTTTACATATTTTTATTTTTTTATTATTTATCTGGACTTTATAATAAACAAGATTGTGTCAGAAGAGATATGTACAAGTATATAGCAAGTAATAGTACACTATCGAAAAGAAAAGAAATGGTTAGAAAGTGAACGCCTAGGCTGGGGAACGCTGGAATGAAATAAGTCAATATCCACGTTGTGAATATGTGCTGAAGCGTTAAAAGATTTGCATGATCGAATAATAAAAGAGTTTTGTCTATAATTACTTTTCACGTATGTTACCGATAAAAGTGTAGGTTTCCGCAAGTTAGAGGTACGTAAACCTATTTTACCCAGTAGTTAAGGGCAAT
Source organism: Parnassius smintheus behrii (assembly GCA_036936625.1). Lineage (NCBI taxonomy): Eukaryota > Metazoa > Arthropoda > Insecta > Lepidoptera > Papilionidae > Parnassius > Parnassius smintheus. Next base: position 5,115,880 of record JAUPFT010000006.1, read on the forward strand.
CAACAACATCATTAACAATTTTAGAGAGGAAAGAGAGATCTGCATTATTTATTCGCTCATATAAAGGTAATATATGAAATTTTTTACATCGAAGAGTATAGTTGGGTATACTTTTTTGATTTAAATTGAAGAAAACGCAAAAATCTTTTTTGTAAGCGCTCTATCCTGGCAACGTATACATTATATTTAGGGTTCCAAATTTCAGAGGCATATTCCAAGTAGCTGCGTACAAAAGCGCAATAAAGAATTTTGAAAATTTTTATGCTTTTAAAATCTGCCTATAATCTTAATATAAAACATAGCGCTTTGTTAGCCTTTGTAACAATATCATCAACGTGATTGTCAAACAGCAATTTTGAGTCAAAGGTAACATCTAGATCTCTGATAGTGCTGGTTCTATTTAGAGCAGTATGGTGTAATTTATAATTGTATATTATGGGATTAGTTTTACGAGTAAATGAGCAGATAAAACATTTAGATCAAGTTTATTGTTAAAACAACATGCTTCTTTATAGAGATACTAGCTGACCCGGCGAACTTTGTTCCGCCTTAATGGCAATAAATAAGCAGTTTGTGTTTTTTTATTGTAAAAAATACAAAAAAATTAAATACCTACATTAATCATTCATTATTATTTCAGTATTTTAGTACATAGGTTGCTCTTCACTTAAGTACCTTGTGATACACGACATTTTTTGTTTTATTATCAGGCGCAAAAATAAACAACGCAGATGGTCTTCCGACCCGTGAACATGCCACGTATAATTGACCATGGGAAAAACATGAATGTTCTAGATTTAAACTACAAACCTTTAAGGATTGGCCTTGTGATTTGTTGATGGTCATGGCAAATGCAAGACGTATCGGAAATTGAAGTCTTTTAAATTCAAACGGCATATCGGTTGGGATCATCGGGATCCTCGGAATAAGAACTTCCTCACCTTTGAATTTTCCTATCATTATCGTAGCGTAAATTACATTGTTCATCAATTTTCTAACCACCAAACGCGTACCGTTGCACAGTTTTGGTTGGTTTATGTTTCGAAGCATGATTACTATGGAGCCAACCTTTAGGTGTAAATTGTGCGATGGTAAGCCAGACACGTCCAAAGAGTTTAAAAATTCAATTGGATAATTGGTGGCTTCATCTTCATTTGTGACGCAGTCAATAGATTTGAATGAATGCATTGTTCCAATGATCTTATTTTGGATTATGTAGTTCAGATCATCTACATCTTTATTCTTAGCCGCTAAAATTGCTCGCTCACTCAACCATTCATTATTTTTGTAGTTAGAAATAATGTTTGGAAATACATTGTTGATAAGTTCGTCTTTTGATGAGACAAAATTACAGAAATTATTAGGAAATGATATTAATCCGCTCGATTCATCGACAGGTACTTGACCATTACCGATAGTCAGCAATTGCTCCGAGAAATCTTCAGCAGATGTATCATTAAGCAATGTAACTCTCATGTTTGTTGTCGGCTGCAGTTTCTTCACAACGCGCCATAGATTTGACGATTTGAGGCAAGCGTTTATTTCGTCGGCAGCCGTAGATCTTGGAATTACTGGCAGTATTTGGCGGAAATCGCCAGACAGTAAAATCATTGCTCCTCCAAAACTTCTCGAGTCATTGCGTAAATCTTTTAATGTTCAGTTAAGTGCTTCTAATGCGCGTTTATGCGCCAATGTGCAATCGTCCCAGATGATGATTTTCGATGCCGCTAAAACTTTGGCCATTGCTGAGTGTTTTGCAATATTACACGTTGGTTCTTCAATAGTTTGAAGATTTAACGGTAATTTTAATGCTGAATGAGCCGTACGGCATCCTTCTCACAATGTGGCTGCTATTCCAGAAGAAGCAGCTGCAACCGCTATGTTGGATCTCACCCGAACAGTTGCTAAAACTAATGACATGAGGAATGTCTTGCCAGTTCCACCAGGGGCATCTAGGAAATATAAACCACCATTTTCATCATCGATTGCCTTCATTAAAGTGTCATAAACTTCCTTTTGTTGCTAATTCCTGGTAATCATATCCACGTTGCCGTTCCAATTCTCGATTAAATGCGTCATTCATTTCACGATATGGCGCTGGCATTCCTAACCTGATTAATAAATTACCGCACATGAGGTAACACATATCTTCGATCAAGAGTAAAGCACGATTATATATCTCCTCATTCATCTCAATATCGTGATTTCTGGAATTGACACGAATTTGATGTAAAATATCTTCTGACATATTATCCTTGTATTTGTGCCACAGGTTACATGGGTTTTATGGAAAACATGTCGAAATTATGATAGCGAATAATGTGCGTATCTGACTTGGAGATGCAGAGATAATGGCTTCAGCGATTGTCGTATATCAATGGGTATCGTTTTCTAATAAGTTCAATTCTTCACATGCAGCACGATATGTTGGGAATATTACATCATTAACAGTTCGTAGTGTCTCAAATGACTTTGACCCACGCACATTTACCAGCAACAACCGCAAATAGAAACATTCATGATTCTTTGGATGAACTGTATACATACGACCAAGAGCATCAGTAGAACGCACATCTGGATACCCAGGAACCGCATCGCCTTGCTTCCGTCTTTGAAAATTCTTCGATGAAGCATTCCAAGTATAATAACGTGGCATCTCCGAGTAAAGCAAAGTTCGTGCAAACTGATCGCTTTGGCAGATTGCAAAAAAACTGGTCAATGTAGTTGCTGGAGGTGTTTCAGTACGTTGCGTAGCATTCGAAGCCGTGATATATACTCGTTGACCATTCTCCAGATGCACCGCCAAATGCATAACAGTAGGATGACGTTCGTGAATGGGAAATGCGAATATACGCCAAATCGCTTCATTACAGTTCACATAACGACCAACTTGATAGCGTGAAATTTCATCGTTGATATTCGAGGATTGCAATCCATAAACTGCCATATCACTGCCTTTCGTGACATATTTGCAAATATATTTTATGGACTTAACTGAATAGCAGTATTCAACGTTGCAATGTATCTTGAACGTTTTAGGAATAAGTGGCGAATATGGAACAATCTAACTGTTGTCGACAACGAAATCCATTCTTTTCACTTTCGTTGTGACAGTTCGACCGTTGTCATCTGGTGATCGAACCATCATTGCCAGTGACAGTCTCCACCGTTAATTTCCGTGGATATCGTTTAGAGCACTTTCCATCGACCATGCAAGGTGATTGGGGATTGATGGCACCACACGGTCCATGAATCATATTAGTAATAACAACATCATGTAGGTCTGGATCGACTTCACGATCAGGAATCTCGGCACATATGATATCATCTATTTGGTCAGGCTTAATTCTTTCCACTAACCAAATAAGAATATGTGCGTGCGGCAGGCCTCGTTTTTGCCATTCGATTGAATACATCCAGCATCGAGTGTCTCCAAAGACGCGTTGTTTAACAATAAAGTTCATCAGGGACCGAATTTTTTGCCTGAATATACGTGCTGTGATGTCGTGTCTATCACTTGATGTTTGTCCGGGAAGCAGCAATTGAGTAATTTCTATCCATTTTGGATTACAGGTGAAAGTAATAAAGAGATCTGGCCGACCGTAATGACGAACATATGTCATTGCATCTTGTGCATATTCATGCATATGACTTGGACTACCAATGTACGTCGCCGGCAGAATAGTTAATCAACCAATATTAGCTGCATTTTCTTCAGTACTAACTGCATCACGTAAATGGATGTACTCCTCAGAACGCAGTTTGGCTTGGTTCAACTTAATGAATGTTAAACGTTCCGTTTCTATTATTACATACATGTCAACGCAATACTGCTGAAACAATCGACGAAACCGCAGCAAATAGTTGTCAGCGTTTTGACGAATCATCAAACGATATGCGTAATAATTCGTTGAGCTAACTTTCTTTGTAGTTTCTTCACCTGAAATTAAAAATTTGATAATTAACCATTTCAAAGGCAAACAATACAGACATTAACCATTTTTTAATAAGCATTATTTTAAATAATGCTTATTAAAAATACTGATACTCACCATTCAGTGGATTTATCATTTTAATATTAAAATAATATCCATCTTCTCCTTGCCAAAACATCAGCGAGATTTGCAATGCGTCATATGATCGATGAGTTTCAGATATTTGTTGCAGTTGCCCAGTATCGCGACGTGTTAGCACAATATCGCGTTTTTCCAATTGTTCACCAACAACCAGGATGGCAACTTCGTCTAATGTTGGAGCATTAAATGTGCGTTCGTGTGTTCCAGATGGTCGTTTATCTGCTTTGATGACAACTTTATAGTCATCACTTGGCATGCGCTCTAAAGCATTCTTAAACAACCTGACCAACTCATGATGTTCATGAAGCAGACACTGCAAGTCTTGAAGAATTGCTCGCTTCATTCCTGCATTGATCCCTAGGCGTCGATCAAGTTGTTCTTCCATGTTGCCCATGAAATATATTTGTAAAAGTTTATTCTGTGTATCTTCGAAAGGTAGTAATGATCCAATTCGATGGTGAATCTGTCCTTGTATCTACAAAATAAAAACCAGACAGTATTAACTGTGTTATAAACACTTTTTTCGGTAGGAGAGTAGAGTTCAGAATTAGCAAATATAATACATACCAATAGATAAAGTAAGTTATTCTTTAACTACATTCTATGTAAGTACAAAAATTAATACCTTAAATGTCGGATTAAATCCTCGTTCTTCGATAATATCTGCCCCAAATGACGTCATTTGGAAACAACCATTGTATTTTTGAGTGTTTGCAAGAAAGTGGCGTGATTTTGTGTTTCGCCACAAAGCAATGAATACAATGGCTCATGTGGCGGAGTCAACAACGGTAATTTCACTTTACCATTAAGGCAGCATAATCCAGCCGTTTCTCCGGAAAACTTTAATGCACCACAATACTCACAAACCACGTCCATTTGCCCAATACAAACGCTAGGATGCAAGCTGTAATCATTGCTGCAATCGTATCGAAACGCTGCTCGATTCAAATCAGCACTTGATAAATATCTTGTTCTGTGTCGCAAATTATCTATCTGTTGACCTCTGTTGTTCGTTCGACGATTCCGCATTGCCAACCGAGCTGTTTCACGGGCTGCTTCACATTGCTCTCGTGATTGCGAAGCACGAAGTCGAGCCATACTATCGCGGCGCTGTTCACGTGCAATTTCTTGTTCGTCTTCGGTCCTTTCATTTGCAGTATTTCGTATTCTTCTTGCATTACGGCTTTGTCGGGAAAGATTCGATCGTCTTGCTTGCGGCATTATTAACTAAACTTCACATCACTTCAATTCACCTAAAAATTTATTTCAAAACTCAAATTTTCAACCATACCGAGTTTTATAGTTCACTTCACTGTTTATACGAATGGGCAATGGCACTATCATTACATTATAATTGTTATTTATTTATTTAATGGAAATAGTTTGAATATTGATTTCTTACAAATATCAAATTGTCATCTATACGTCATTACATAGCTGTCATTATACGTCAATTACATAGCTATCATTTGCGTTTTGTTATTCCAAGTCTGATTCTTTTTTGTTATACCACGTTTTATAGTGACTGACGTTTTATGTCAAGTCACACGGGAACGCTGTCGAACGGGATAAAAAGTATCTTATGTCCGTCTCCTGGCTCTAAGCTACCTCCATACCAATTTTCACCCAAATCTGTTTTGCCGTTCTTGAGTTATAAGTGGTGTAACTAACACGACTTTCTTTTATATATATAGATTATAGAGATCCTTTTGAAGGCTAGAACAACTTTCCAAATCTGTAATAGGACATAAGATATTCATATCGTCAGCGTAAAGAATAATCTCATAATATGAATTTGTTACTTCCATTTGGCACGATCCTGATATACCTCTTTCGTCTCCTTTACATCCGTATATCTACGCATACATGCTCGTCGGTGAAGAGTACTACTAACATGGCCCATTTTCAAAATATCGCCAATTTGGTCGATAAACTTTATTCTAGGGCGTCCCTTCCTGACTCTGCCGTTCACATCTGCCATATAAATTTGCTTTGTCACTCTTTCCTCATTCATTCTTTCAACATGACCAAACGGCCGAAGCATTCCCTTCTTAATCCTGGTCACAACATCATCTTGCATACCACATTTATCTTTTATCACGCAATTTCTAACCCTGTCATTCAGATTCAACCCTAGCATACTCTTTAAAGACCGCATTTCTACAGCATTTATTCTAATTTCGTGCTTCTTCTGCCACACCCAGCTTTCACTACCATACATTTATGGACTAACACAGCACTATGAATTAGCATACGTGCCTTTTTCGACACATTCTGATTCTTCATAATAGAGTGTAGTGCCTCGTTCACTCTATTCCTATTATTTACTCGTCATTCTATATACTTATCATATCTACCATCCCTGCTAAATACACATCACAAATACACAAACTCATCCACTTGCTCAATTAACTCTCATTCTATTATTATTTCACATACCGTTTTGCTTTCTTCTCTTTCAAAAACCATCACTTTCGTCTTACTTGCGTTCACATTCATTCCCTTTTCTTTTAATGCCCAGTTCATTATTGTAACCATCATATGCAACTCCGTAGTCTCTGCCAACCCCTTTGGGTGTCAGGCGTGAGTGTTTATGTTTTTTTATGTTATGAATTTGTTACTGTTACATAATAATTACTAATTTTTGAATAAGTATTCAATATTACTATTAACTTACTACTGAATTTTATTAACTTTAGACACTTCGACTCTTTTTGCCTTTAGGAATTTACAAAATGCCGAAATGTAATTCCTTCCGACCAAAAGTTATCATTCAATAATATATCTAATTTTTATCTGGGCAAAAATATTTTATATACATCATAATCCTTTTCAATCATCATATTCACTATTTCAATTGTCACTTCAATGTTTAATTTATTTCTAATGTACCTTGCTATGTCACACACAGATCCAACTTTCGATACGTTATAAAAATATAAAGCAATTTTTACGACAGGCGTTATAAAATGTGCATTATCTTCTTGTTGGCAACATTGTGATAGTAGTGTGAAGTTGCTGCGTAAAAGCGACAGTAGCCTAATGGCAGGGCGTGGACCGCGAACTCAAAAAGATCGTGGTTCGAATCCGCCATTCGATTACTGGCGTGAACCACTCGTTACACAAGCAATTTAAGCTTACCACGAGTGGTTAAGGGGAATATTAGTAATGTTTATTGCATTGTTAATATTATTATTTTTTTAAAGAAAAAAGAAAAAAAAAGAAAATAAAAATGTTGGCCACAACATGGTGGGTGAGTGAAGTTGTTGACTCCGGGGAAGCAAGATATAAACCGAAGCGAAGCACTTTCACTTCCACTACCGAACGCGATGTTGTATAATTATTTTATAATGATTATAATACTTTGTTCTATTAAATACTAATACGTAGAGTCGGTGTCTAATCTTCGTCGGCACCTAAGTAAAATTCTAAGTTTACATCAGACGTTGAATTGGAAACATACGGATTTCTTTTATTTACGCGAACACTACACATTTAATTATTATGTGTAGTGTTCGCGTAAATAAATTAAATAAAACGCATGAGGACTATGGTCCAGTTCTCAACTTAACGCCCCCTACAGGGGAGCGCGTTAAATGTTTAGCGCTTTTGAAAATAACCGATGAGCTTTTCTCAAGCAGGAACGTTAAAACTTCCCTATTCCACTTGTATCAGATTTACATTATTAATTTATTAATTATAAATTAATAATGTAAATCTGATACAAGTGGAATAGCGAAGTTTTAATGTTAATAACCTTTCTCGAGCCCTGTCTTCATGCACGGGGTTTACTTACCTTATAAGGCACTACCAACGGCTATCAATTGCTCTAGTTAATATTCTTTCTTCCAAAAGACAACTAAAAGATCTAAGTTACTAAACAAACACAACGTAAACATGGGTCCTAACTATGGCGATCACGCCAAAAATATTACAAACGGCCTATTATTAAACCTTTAGAGAGATAATTTGGAAAGATCAAAAAATAGTATTTATCCTGGTCACATATATTTAACATAAAAAGGAAATAATATAAATAAGAACCCCTTCTTATTTATACTGGGGGGGGTTACAATACCATGGCGGTAAATTGGGAAATTTTTGAGAAAACTAAGTTTGAAAAACAAGAAGATGAAAACACCTACATTAAATTTTCACCACTCCATAGGTTGACTGGTAAAGAATGCCTGAAGGCATTAAGTCCGCCCTTTGTATTCTTCTATAATGCAGTAATCCTCCATGCACGTCCGGGTTGGAACATTATATAGTTTAAGCTTCCACTGGCTTGAATTATTGCCGCGCCTTTGCAAAGACGCCCAACTTCCTTGCAGCTGCTCTGGCCCTGGACTCAATGAATCGCCCATAGTTGAGTTTTGAAACAACCTCAACTCCCAGATATTGAAATTCCAATCACACATTTCCTAAAGAGGAAACAAAAATAACCTGGCTTGTTTTTGCGGTGAAGATGAATGCATGTGTTTTAAACTTCACGAGATTGACATCATCCTATTCAGAGACTGCCTAACAAATGTCGCTGTGCTTCGTTATACTAACGGTTACTGCACATTTATAATTATACACAACTGAAAAATGTGACCTGTTGAATATTTCAATATTGTATTACGATATTTTTATTTCACACTATTTAATACTTTAATATATTCAAACAACGCATCTCGTAAGCGATTATAAATTATGTTTTATGATGCGGAAGGAAGGCCATCAGTAACGCTTTTACGTGAGTTATTTAATTATTTATGACTTAAACGGGGTTACTTTATGTGAATTTGCGTACTTTAATATATTAAGTTAAAAAACGTTAATAATCAAATTCCTTAATTCACACCCAGTAAAATTTATATAGCAATAAATTAAAACTTTCTTCAAAAAAAATCAAATTCGAAGTCGAGGAGCTACAAAATAAAAACAAGTACAGAAAATTTGGTAGTATTTCTATTGACGATAACCTGCAATTTGAGTCCCAAATGTAGTATGTAGTGGATTGAGTCTTTAAACTAGTATATAAAATAGTACGAAGAGCCTATGGAGTATAGAATAGCGATGGAGCGAGTTTGCCCAGGAAGCCTGTTAACTTGCACTTTGAAGAGGTTAATGTTATATGAACTCGGAAAAAAAGACGCTGGCAGGGCATTCTACTACTTGGCTGTTCGTATTGTTTAAAAATGACTTATAGCGCTTAAAGCGAATATTCGAAATATAAACCAAGTGTGGATAAAAGAATTTTGGCGGCGCCGAGCTAAGCTTTGCAGCTTGGCCTCCACCAGCTTTAAACGATTTTACAACCTAACTTATGGTAAATGGCTACTGTAGCTGTGTTTAATTTTACTTTTAATTATTTTTATTTTTAATTCCCTGAGACGGCTGAGACAATTTTTTTTTTGTCTCAGCCAGTATCTGTAGTAACTGCAAACTTTCCGGAACGTTGATGCTTCACATCAGCTATATGTTCTTTTACGCGAGTTCTACTAAACTCAAACATACGTCAGGACACAGTCAGTTCATTTTGCATAGATCAGACCATAAACAATAATTAAAAAAGCTGAAGGTACTCCGGGTTTAACAATGACATCGGGACGTCAGTCACCTCAGTCCCCCGTGCCAAAGCGTCGGGAATTAAGAATAAAAAAATATTTTTTTGTCTCGGTCAGTATCTGTAGCAACTGCAAACTTCCCGGAACGTTGATGCTTCACATCAGCTATATGTTCTTTTACGCGGGTTCTACTAAACTCAAGCATACCTCAGGACATAGTTCATTTTGCATAGATCGGACCATAAACAATAATTAAAAAGCTGAAGGTACTCCGGGTTTAACAATGACATCGGGACGTCAGTCACCTCAGTCCCCCGTGACCATGGGTGCTGGAAAGCACCCAAAATGTCGGGAATTAAAAATAAAAATAATTAAAAGTAACATCAAACACAGCTACAGTAGCCATTTACCATAATTTAGGTTATAAAATCGTTCAAAGCTGGTGGAAGCCAAGCTGCAAAGCTTAGTTCGGCGCCGCCAAAATTCTTCTATCCACACTTGGTTTATATTTCGGGGAAGATCTCCCGCCGGGAAAGGTGTTCTGCCCGGGAAGCGGCCAACACTTCGTGTGATAGTTCAGAGATGTTCTATATATACTGTTTATGATTCGGAATTTTGATAGCGTAATTTAGGCATCGATATGTTTCGCTTGCGATAGCGCCGCCACAATTTAAATCGTTATTCAATGTAGCAATTGCATTCGGCAAATTCTCAAGAGTTGACTAGGTGTAAATCTGAATATCATCCGCATACATGTGGTAGAGAGAAGATATTTTATGAGTGATTGAATTAATGAAAATGGAAAAGTGTAAAGGTGACACCACGCCACCTTGCGGCACGCCTGCAGTAATATCACACCAAGATCAGTGAGTTTCATCGACACGAATACACTGCTGACGGCCACAGATACCTTTGAAACCAGTTAATTACCGATGGAGATATGTTAAGTGAACACAATATACTCAACAGTATATCGAAATTAACAGTATTGAACGCATTACTGAAATCCAGCAAGGTCATGACTGTGAGTTGCTTATTATCCATACCTCGCCGTATGTCATCAGTAACTTTAATTAAGGCAGTAGATGTACTATGACCAGGACGAAAACTGGATTGTAAAGGATTCAGCAAATTATGCTTAAATTAAGGAGAAATGTTAGCTATTGGCAAATAAGTTTTTCAAGGACTTTAGAAAGAAAAGGTAAGATCGAGATGTTACGAAAATCAGAAAGGTTGACGGGGTTGGATATCTTCGGAAGGGGTATAACATGTGCACTCTTCCAGGCTTGAGGGAATTTAGACGAATATACACATGCATTAGGTAATTAGGTAATAATGGAAGCGATAACATCAAGGAGAGGAATAATCATATTACGGCTAATGTTGTCGCTACTGACAGCATTTGAGCAGATGGATAATATGATTTTCTTAACATGACATACAGTAAACTGACTAAAAACAAACGGAGGATAATTAGGAGTCGGAGTTACAGAAAGAGAACGAAGTGTTGCGGTTTATGTTCACTATCAAACGAGTTAGAAGGATTAGAAAAATGTTGATTTAATAGTTCAACATCGACACTAGGAGGTGAAGAATTTAGGGATGTTCTTCCAACTTCAACAGTTTTAAGAAACTTCCACACCCTGGATGGGTTGCCGTTCTCGACTGATGTATGAATATGGCGTCGTTATACATCTCTACATAATGTATTGCAGCGATTCCTGATTTTGGCATATTTCCTTTGGTTTTCCTCTGTTTTATTCCTCTTAAGCTTTGACAATGCCACATTTTTCTTCAAGATAAGTCTTTTCAGATCATAAGAGAGCCATGGAGCAGGTAAATGTTTGAGTTTTACGTAATGCAATGGTGCGTGAGTGTCAAAAGCTAAGTAAGTAGGGAACAGAAAAGTTCAACTTTATCATCAATGCACGATGCTCGCTCAATCACTGACCAGTCAATATTATGCGCATTTTCACAAAGTTGGTCAATATCCATTCCTCCAAAATTACGTCGCAGAACTAATTTAGGTTTGATTTTAGGACCGCGTAGTTTATACGAAAGGAAAATTAAATCGTGATAAGAGAATGCATCAGCAGGACACTGTCCGTGTTTGAAAACTAGTGTTGAAGAGACACTATTATTAAGTCAAGAAGGGAAGGAGTACAGTTAGGTAAGTTATAAGTAGCAGAAAGGGGTAGGATTTGCATATTACACGCTTCAAATATAGACTTAAGTTTTATAGCCCGATTGTCGACTTTAAGCAAACAGGTGTGAAAGTCTCCCATCAAAATAGTATGACTATACGTAGGGACAAGTGATTCCAAAAGAGATTTGAAAGAAGTAAAATAGTTTACAGGTAAGAGAGGGACTGTAGAATATTCTAAATAGGATTTATTCTGAGACAGGGAGACCTCGACCAGCAAATGCTCAGCAGAATCAACAGGAGGTGGTTGACATGACGAACTAACAGTTTTAAATGGAAAGTAGGTTATAAGATAGATCGCTACGCCCCCACCACCCTTATTAATGCGATCGTTTCTAATTAAATGAAACTCAGGCAAAGAGTAGGAAGTAGAAGGCAGACAGGGTTTTAGCCAAGATTCTGAAAATAAAATAGCGTGAACATTTTGGGATTCAAATGACGCAAGTATGTCAGGAATGCCTTGGGCGTTGATATGAATAGCATTGATGTTATTCACAAAGTCTGAGAAACAAGAATTCAAGGTAATGTTGAGTAAAGGAGAAGCAGTTGTACTGTGATAACTAACATCACTAAGTGTCTCATCGTCCGAAGGTAACGACATAAACAAATCACTGTAGTTACAAATGTTTGAGGATAACACAAGATGCTATATTAGGATCAAAGACATTTATTCTCATAAGAATTTACAAAAATTCACTTAAATGAGAAATACATTAAAAACAAAATACATAATTAGTGTTAGGTAGTAAGTGGTCACCGAGCGTGCCAGGCAAAGTACACAAATATTTTATCTTACAAAATTATATAAATAGTGCGGGTAGAAATTTTACCATCATAATATGATCGAAGATCGCCCGTGCAAACAAAAACAAACGGTGCAAGCGAACACAGATACGTGGATTTAAAGATTCTTTGCTGGAATTGACTAGCCATCATAACGAGAATTATTGTAATATTGTTATATTATATTAATTATTAATATGAATGTTTAATGATTATGCACGACGCAAAACGACGGGATACCTGCTTAGTACAACCAGCACGGGTTGAGCAACTCAGGGGCGGTGGGCGAAGCCACGGGGGTCGCGTCCGGCTAGGTTCGACAACTAGCGAGGGTGCATACAACAACACGGAAAAGCAGCCGTAGTCCTAATTATTGTATTTAATTTGTTAAATATGTACAACTTATATTCGATAATATAAAAGAATGATGTTGTAACTATGCAATAACTCTCCCAATAAAGGCATCGAATAAATAACGAGAGTTAGCATAGAGCTTAAAATATAAATTGTATTCTTATAGTTAATTTACCTTTGTTGCATATCACCTTTATTATGTATTACTTTTCTTACATATTACCATTCATATAAATTACCTTTCTAGTAAAAAAGATAATTGTAACATCAATAGGGCATGTTATCGTGACGCGGCTGCGGAGCAAATGAAGCTACGCGTAGGGCGACACGACGTTTTATATTTATAGTGCTGAGGTGCGGGGCAGGGTTCTCAGCTTAAAAATTGTGAATTATAAAGTTAAAAACCTTTTAGAATGCAAAATAAGTATTGTGTACATAATAATGTAATAAGTAGATGTAAGAATATTGTATAGTTAAATATGATTGTTAAAAAATAAAAGTTTTAAAGAAATAAAGAAAGGCGCGGGGGTGAGGCAAGGGTCCGCTGGCCAGCAGCGGCCGAATCATATAAAAGACGGGCCGGCCGGTAGGGTCGGCAGTCGCTCTCCAGCCACCGAAAAGGCACTACCAGAAGAAAAAGTACAAGTTCCTCCTCACCGCCGCTTGCCTCCTATATAAACAGTGAACAACGCGTTTTATTCATTTTTCGAACGGCGTTACGGCGATCCGTAACATTAATGGTCCTTCGAAGAGCCGAATTAAGAAGCAAACCACAAGAACGAAAAAATATTATTGTGAAGAAAAATGGTGAATACGCGTAGTAACAGTGGAGAATCATCGAAGCGTCGCAAGGATGAACAGATAACCCAGGGGGCCACGGAAGAGGCCTCCGGGGGCGACTCGGCCGCTAGTGGCTCATCAAACACCACTAGCGAAACCACAACGGTCAGCGGTACGACCACTACCTCTGCGACCGATGAAACGACTACAACGGAAGAAACCCAGCAAGAAAGTGATCAAAGGTCGCAGCGCACACTAAAGCCGGGCGAGACTAGGTCACGCCGCTCCGTAGTCTCACGCAAGAGACTCCTCGTGGAGTTAGAGGCGAAAGAGCGGTTGGCCGAACTCAAGCTCGAGCAGGCCCGATTGCAAGCAAGAATGGAATTGCAGGAGATACATGTGCAACGACTACAAGCAGAAGTCGGATCAACCGAGGACGAAGAGGAAGAAATAGAAGACGACTTAGCATCAGTGCGCATTAGTACATGGTTGCAAGAAAAACCTACATCGCAACCCGCGCCGCAACCCGCGCCGCAGCCCGCGCCGCAACCCGCGCCGCAGCCCGCACCGCAACCCACGTCGTACTTCACGTCGCAACCAGCACCGCAGATCGCACCACCCGTACTTCAACAGTATGCACCGCAATACGCTCCGCAACATACCGCGCCGCAGAAAGAAGACTATGTACAGGCGCAGCAACAAATCGACGTCGCTACCTTAGCCGCTGCTTTATCACAAGCAGTGAGAAGCACAAGGGAGCCGCCGAAATATTTGCAAGAGCTGCCCACATTCAATGGTAGCAGCAAAGAATGGCTCAGCTTCAAAACAACGTACGAAGAATCTTCAAAGTACTTCACGATGAACGAAAACATAGCGAGAATACGCCGAAGCTTAAAAGGGATAGCAAAAGAGGCCGCAAGCTGCCTACTTATAAGCCAATCAGACCCCAGAATAATAATAGAAGCTTTGGAAAGGAGATTCGGACGACCAGAAGCATTAATTCACTTAGAAATAGAGAAGCTGAAGCTACTGAACAAAGTCACGGACAATCCCAGGGAGCTATGCATATTCGCCAATCGCATAGCAAACGTAGTGGGCACCGTGGAAGCGCTCAAGAAAGCACACTATCTGCATAGTCCGGAGATGACGCGAGTTATCACAGACAAACTCACGCCCATATTGAGAAGCAAATGGTACGACTATGCAGCCAGAAAGAAAGAGGATATCCCAGAGCTTAAGAAAATATCAATCTTCTTAAACGAAGAAGCGGATAAATGCAGCGCGTATGCCTTGCCGGAATTTATCACGGAGGACAACGAACCGAGAAAAATAGAACGTGCCTTCGCCACAAGCAAGAAACAATATGAAGAACGCTGCCCTCAATGCAAACAAGAACACAAACTGCCCGATTGCAAGTCATACGCCGCTCTGTCCACAAATGACAGATGGGAAGTAGCAAAGAAGTATAATATCTGCTACCGCTGTCTACGAGGCAAACATCGCCGATTGCTGTGTAAAGCTCCACCGTGCGGAAAAGACGGATGCATGATGAAACACCATAAATTGCTGCATCACGACAGAAAGGCAGAAACTGAAAAAGAACCCGCTATGGAAACCGCAACATCAGCAAAGGAGGTCATCACAACGACTCGACCATACAAACACCGCCGCGCTTACCTAAAGATTGCGCCCGTAACAATAAAGGGGCCGCTAAGCTGCGTCGAAACGTACGCATTATTGGATGAAGGAAGCACAGTCACCTAAGTCGATGCCTCGATCGCTGACGTCATCGGCGCCGACGGTCCAGCCCACGCAATGTGGATACAAGGGGTTGGCTCGGAGGTGAAGCATGAGAAGAGCAAGATCATCAGCCTTAAAATAAGAGGAAAGCACGCGCAAGAGGAACACAACATAGAAGCAGCGCGTACGGTAGAGCGGTTGGACTTCGCGCCAGAATCCGTGAATGAAAATCACTTGGAGAATTTCTTATATTTACGCGAACACTACACATTGAAATAATACTCGTTTTTACGGAATTTATCGCGTATATTTAACTTTTTAATACCCGACGTTTCGAGAGCTTTACAGCACCCATGGTCACGGGAAAGACTGAGATGTTTAACGTCCAGATGTCATAGTTAACCGCGGTTACCATAGATTAAAATTTAACTTTTGTTCCGATCTACACAGTATGAACTTATGGTATCATGAAGCCTTGCAGTTGTATGCTTGGGTTGGGATTTAATTTTATTTATTATAGGATCCCAAGCAGATGGTAGCACCCAGCCATCTTCTCTATTGAAATTAGGGTGTTTTTTGATTTCAATAGCCTCGCGAATCATCCTTGGAAGGAATCGGTGGTCTTTAGCGAGGATTTGTGGTCTATCAAATCTGATGTAGTGACGTGGGCGATCCTGTACATGTTCACAGACTGCAGACTTCCCGGAGCGTCGATTCTTCACATCAGCTATATGTTCTTTGACGCGGGTTTTAATTGATCTTTTAGTTTGTCCTATGTAGGAGAGACCACATTCACAATCAAGCTTGTACACTCCTGCATCTTGCAGAGGGACGTTACACTTGACTGATGGTAAAAACTGACCAATCTTCTTCGGCGGCTTGAAGTATGTTTTGATGGAAGCGCGCTTCAAGATGTAGCCAATCTTGTCAGTGACTCCTCTAACATATGGCAGTACAGCAGGTACACGCTCGACTGTGGCCGGCTTCACTCGTTCTCTGTGACGTAGGCGCGGGACCCGAAGCTTGTTGTCATGCAAAACTTGCTTGACGTGTTGGAGCTCGGCAGCCAGGTGTTTACTGTCACAGATCCCTCGTGCTCTCTGAAACAAAGATTTACCCACGGTAGCTAACTGTGAAGGATGGTGGTGAGAATCACTGTTTAAATATCTATCTGTATGGGTCTTTTTTCTATACACAGTATGGCTCAAGGTGTTATCAGGATTCCGAATTACTAACACATCTAGAAAAGCTAAGGAATTGTTTGCCTCTAACTCCATTGTGAACTGAATTTTAGAATTTATAGAGTTAAGATGGTCTAAAAATGCAGTTACTTTATCTAAAGGTAGAATTGTGAAACTGTCGTCTACGTACCGCTTGTAGAATCTTGGATTTATGGGAGAAGTAAGCAGGGCTTTCTCCTCAAAGTCTTCCATGAATATGTCGGCGACAATGGGAGATACAGGTGAGCCCATCGCCACACCATCTACTTGCTTGTAGAACTCCTCCTTCCACAATAAGTAGCCAGATGTAAGGCAGTGTCTGAGTAATACTGCATATTCTACGGGCATGTTGTTTTCCTCCAGCCTCCTAGTTACAATTGAGATGCAGTCTTCAACAGGTAAGCATGTAAACAATGACTGCACATCAAAACTGACCATAGTTTCATTGTCTGCCAGACGCAGGTCTTTAATCTCGCTGACAAAATGGTAGGAATCCTTTATGTGTGCTCTTGTGTGTCCCCTGAGCGGTGAGAGTATTTTCGCTAAGTGTTGAGCCAATCTGTAAGTTGGTGAATCGATTTGGCTCACTATGGGACGTAATGGAGCATTGGGCTTGTGTATTTTTGGTAACCCGTACAACTTTGGTGATTTGGCGCACGTAGGTATTATCCATTTTACGTCCAGATTTAATTTTTCGGAGTGTTTCTTTATGAGGTCACTAGTTGTTTTTAGTGTGCTATTTGTTGGGTCGTTTTTAACCTTTTTATAAGTACTTACATCCGACAAAAGTTCTTGTATTTTTGAATTATAATCTGACGTATCCATGACTACCGTGGCGTTTCCCTTATCTGCGCGGAGAATCGTAAGTTCTGGTTTATTGCGTAGGTTCTTTAACGCTATAAATTCGTCTCTGGGAAGATTCGGTTTAGGCACTGAACATCGACGTAACATAGACGAAATGTCTTGACGTATCGCCTCCCAATCTTCTTTCCGCATATTGTTTTTAAATAAACAGTCCTCGACGCTACAGATAATTTCTTCGTACGGTAATCTGCGCGGACTTATAGCAAAATTTAGTCCTTTGGATAAAACCTTTATTGTTGCATCATCCAGTGTTTGTTTTGACAGATTATAGACCGCGATTAATCTATGATCTGTGTTTGTCAATGGTTGCTTTTGGTTCTGGCATTGATTCGGATGTTTGACATTTGATTTGGCCGTTAATTTTTGATATTTTTCTATATGTTTGTTTTTGCATTCGTTATATTTACTAATTTCGCGTTTATTTAATGTTTCCATGCAAAAATTATAATCAAACGTCGTTAAAACTTTCTTTAATTCACTGGATGATGTGTCTATGGATTTATTGATGTCATATAGATCGGAGCGTTTTTGTTGGATTACCGCCCGTAACAACTTTTTACTCGCCTGATTTAAGATCTTAGCGCTTCCTCGAATGTCCTTTTTGGTGGATATTTTGACACACGTAGGAATGAGATTATGGTCTTGGCATCTCTTCAAGAAATTTAAGTCTGTTAGATATCTTGCGCGCTTAGTCTTTAGATCTTCTAATCGGCGTATTTTATTTGCAATTACCAGTCCGTACTGGTTTACATAATGATTTCTTATATTTACGCGAACACTACACATTGAAATAATACTCGTTTTTACGGAATTTATCGCGTATATTTAACTTTTTTAAAAAAAAAGTTGTTACGGGCGGTAATCCAACAAAAACGCTCCGATCTATATGACATCAATAAATCCATAGACACATCATCCAGTGAATTAAAGAAAGTTTTAACGACGTTTGATTATAATTTTTGCATGGAAACATTAAATAAACGCGAAATTAGTAAATATAACGAATGCAAAAACAAACATATAGAAAAATATCAAAAATTAACGGCCAAATCAAATGTCAAACATCCGAATCAATGCCAGAACCAAAAGCAACCATTGACAAACACAGATCATAGATTAATCGCGGTCTATAATCTGTCAAAACAAACACTGGATGATGCAACAAGAAAGGTTTTATCCAAAGGACTAAATTTTGCTATAAGTCCGCGCAGATTACCGTACGAAGAAATTATCTGTAGCGTCGAGGACTGTTTATTTAAAAACAATATGCGGAAAGAAGATTGGGAGGCGATACGTCAAGACATTTCGTCTATGTTACGTCGATGTTCAGTGCCTAAACCGAATCTTCCCAGAGACGAATTTATAGCGTTAAAGAACCTACGCAATAAACCAGAACTTACGATTCTCCGCGCAGATAAGGGAAACGCCACGGTAGTCATGGATACGTCAGATTATAATTCAAAAATACAAGAACTTTTGTCGGATGTAAGTACTTATAAAAAGGTTAAAAACGACCCAACAAATAGCACACTAAAAACAACTAGTGACCTCATAAAGAAACACTCCGAAAAATTAAATCTGGACGTAAAATGGATAATACCTACGTGCGCCAAATCACCAAAGTTGTACGGGTTACCAAAAATACACAAGCCCAATGCTCCATTACGTCCCATAGTGAGCCAAATCGATTCACCAACTTACAGATTGGCTCAACACTTAGCGAAAATACTCTCACCGCTCAGGGGACACACAAGAGCACACATAAAGGATTCCTACCATTTTGTCAGCGAGATTAAAGACCTGCGTCTGGCAGACAATGAAACTATGGTCAGTTTTGATGTGCAGTCATTGTTTACATGCTTACCTGTTGAAGACTGCATCTCAATTGTAACTAGGAGGCTGGAGGAAAACAACATGCCCGTAGAATATGCAGTATTACTCAGACACTGCCTTACATCTGGCTACTTATTGTGGAAGGAGGAGTTCTACAAGCAAGTAGATGGTGTGGCGATGGGCTCACCTGTATCTCCCATTGTCGCCGACATATTCATGGAAGACTTTGAGGAGAAAGCCCTGCTTACTTCTCCCATAAATCCAAGATTCTACAAGCGGTACGTAGACGACAGTTTCACAATTCTACCTTTAGATAAAGTAACTGCATTTTTAGACCATCTTAACTCTATAAATTCTAAAATTCAGTTCACAATGGAGTTAGAGGCAAACAATTCCTTAGCTTTTCTAGATGTGTTAGTAATTCGGAATCCTGATAACACCTTGAGCCATACTGTGTATAGAAAAAAGACCCATACAGATAGATATTTAAACGGTGATTCTCACCACCATCCTTCACAGTTAGCTACCGTGGGTAAATCTTTGTTTCAGAGAGCACGAGGGATCTGTGACAGTAAACACCTGGCTGCCGAGCTCCAACACGTCAAGCAAGTTTTGCATGACAACAAGCTTCGGGTCCCGCGCCTACGTCACAGAGAACGAGTGAAGCCGGCCACAGTCGAGCGTGTACCTGCTGTACTGCCATATGTTAGAGGAGTCACTGACAAGATTGGCTACATCTTGAAGCGCGCTTCCATCAAAACATACTTCAAGCCGCCGAAGAAGATTGGTCAGTTTTTACCATCAGTCAAGTGTAACGTCCCTCTGCAAGATGCAGGAGTGTACAAGCTTGATTGTGAATGTGGTCTCTCCTACATAGGACAAACTAAAAGATCAATTAAAACCCGCGTCAAAGAACATATAGCTGATGTGAAGAATCGACGCTCCGGGAAGTCTGCAGTCTGTGAACATGTACAGGATCGCCCACGTCACTACATCAGATTTGATAGACCACAAATCCTCGCTAAAGAACACCGATTCCTTCCAAGGATGATTCGCGAGGCTATTGAAATCAAAAAACACCCTAATTTCAATAGAGAAGATGGCTGGGTGCTACCATCTGCTTGGGATCCTATAATAAATAAAATTAAATCCCAACCCAAGCATACAACTGCAAGGCTTCATGATACCATAAGTTCATACTGTGTAGATCGGAACAAAAGTTAAATTTTAATCTATGGTAACCGCGGTTAACTATGACATCTGGACGTTAAACATCTCAGTCCTTCCCGTGACCATGGGTGCTGTAAAGCTCTCGAAACGTCGGGTATTAAAAAGTTAAATATACGCGATAAATTCCGTAAAAACGAGTATTATTTCACTTGGAGAATTGCCAACATCTGCTGGATATCAAAGAGGATATCACCTACGAACGCGCCTCACCGAAAATACTAATCGGGCAAGATAACTGGCACCTCATAGTGTCTAGAAAACTGCGCGTCGGTCGTCGAGATCAACCAGTCGCCTCATACACCAACCTGGGCTGGGTTCTGCATGGCTGTCATAGCTCATTGACGTCGACGGTCACCTTCTGCGGCAGACTACATCAAAGGGAAGAGGCACAGCCAATAGAAGAAGAAATAAAAAATTATTTCAAATTAGAATCATTGTGCATCGAGCCCAGGAGACCTAAAGAAGATCCCGAGCAGCGAGCTATGCAAATATTGAGGGAGACCAGCAGGAGGTCGGCGGACGGCAGATTCGAGACAGGGTTGCTGTGGAAAGAAAAGGATTTCCAAATACCAAATAATTACAAAGACGCGGAAAGACGTCTGCACACTCTAGAGAAGAGGCTCGACCGAGACAGCACTCTCAAGCTACAGTACGAAGAACGCATACAGAACCTCTTCAACTCAGGTTACGCAGAGCGCGCGCCCATGCCACCGCCACAAGGAAAGACATGGTATCTACCACACTTCCCAGTCATCAACCCTGCGAAGCCTAACAAGCCGCCGAGATTGGTACACGACGCCGCAGCGAAGACAGCAGGAATATGTCTCAACGATATGCTTCACTCGGGGCCGGACTTATTACAATCATTGCCGGGAGTAATCATGAGGTTCCGACAGTATCCGTATGCAGTGAGCGCCGACATAAAAGAAATGTTTATGCAGATCAAAGTGCGCAAAGAAGATAGAGACGTTTTACGTTTCTTGTGGAGAGGCAAGCGGCGGGAGGGCCAACCGGAGGAATATAGGATGACATCGATCATCTTTGGAGCGACATCATCACCATGCACAGCATTATATATCAAAAATAAAAATGCTGAAGAACACTCAGAGGCATACCCGGAAGCTGCGGTCGCCATAAAAAGAAATCACTATATGGACGACTACTTGCAGAGCTTCCACTCTATCACGGAAGCTCAGCAAACTGTAAAAGCTGTCGATCACGTCCACAAACAAGCGGGATTCGTACTCAGCGGGTGGACATCGAACGAAGGAAAAACAATAGAAGAAATAACGACAGAGCATAAACAACACGACGCGACCGTGCGCCTGGGCGGAAAAGAAACTGAGAAGACGCTCGGCCTGCTCTGGCATGTACAAAGCGATCATATTGGATTTAATACAAACAACATGAAGATGCCGATCGACGTAAAAGAAAAACAACGCTTGCCAACTAAACGTGAAGCGCTGAGCATAATAATGGCATTATTTGACCCGCTGGGGTTAATATCACCAGTGACCACCCCAGCGAAGAGAATATTCTAAGACACATGGCGTTACAAGGCGGAATGGGACGACCCTCTGCCAATAGAGTTAAAAGAAAAATGGGAAGGCTGGATTACTTCACTTCACGCCCTAGAACAACTGAGGATACCACGATGCTACGATTACAACCCAGTGTCGACGCGGCAACTACACACCTTCGTCGACGCAAGCGAGGAGGCCTACGCAGCCGCCGTGTATTGGAGAACGGAGCGAGCAGACGGCAGCGTTAACATATCATTGGCCGCCGCCAAGAGCCGCGTGACACCACTAAAACCAGTCTCCATACCACGGCTCGAGTTACAAGCGGCACTACTGGGAGCTCGTCTCGCGTAGACCGTGATCAGTGAGCACGATGACGATATAGCGGGCAAGACATACTGGTGCGACTCTCGTACTGCACTAGTGTGGATAAGGTCGGAGCCCCGCGCGTACAAAGCTTTCGTCGCTCATCGCCTGGCGGAAATAGAAGATACGACCAAAAAGAACGAATGGCGTTGGCTACCGTCCAAAGAAAACGTGGCAGACGACGCGACCCGAACCACGCCAGAAAGGTTCGACGAGTCGCACCGGTGGTTCCGAGGGCCCCCGTTTCTACAACGTCCACCGGCCGAATGGCCGCAGGAAGAAAAAACAACGCAATACGACACTGGGGAAGAACGAGAAATATGTAACATCACAGTTAAAAGTGAAGACTCGCCAACAGCACATCTGCCACAAATAGAAAGATTTTCAAAATGGATTCGCCTCATAAGGGCGACAGCGAGAGTCCTCTTATTCATCGACATGTGCAGACCAAACAAGCACGTGGTGAAGGCTGGGCGTAAACGCAACAAAGCAAGACAAGATAGCGACCCTGGCTGGCAAAGAACAAACCGACGCAATACCCCCACCAAAGAAAAAAGGGCAACACCTACTGTCTCATCGCTTGTAGGAATACCAGCCGCTTATCATGTAAGAGCCGAACAACTGTGGGTGCAAGCCAGTCAGCGGGAAAGCTTCACGAAGGAGCTCAAGAGGATCACCAACGGAAGTGTTCCAGGAGGCGACGACAAACTAGGCCACCTGAGCACATACGTCGACGAAGAGGGGACCCTACGCCTCAGAGGTCGAATAAAAGCAGCATCAGAAATAGAGGAGGACACGTACGATCCTCCCGTACTAGACGGGAAGCACGCATACACTCGTCTGTACATAGCACACGTACACGAGAGGTTGCATCACGGAGGCGTGGAAACAGTCGTGAACGAATTAAGACAGAGATTGTACATAAGAAAAATACGTCCAGTAGTAAAGACTGTCATCAAAGGCTGCCTACCGTGCCGTCTAAGAAAAGCCAAGCCTGCATCACCGTCTACAGGAAACCTGCCGTCCGCACGCCTCGCTCATCACGCACGTCCGTTCACATACACAGGACTGGACTACTTCGGGCCAATAGAATTCACAGTGGGACGACATCGTGAAAAACGCTATGGCGCGTTATTTACCTGCATGACCTCACGAGCAATACACATAGAGGTGGCCCACTCATTAAGCGCCGACTCAGCTGTGTCAGCGCTTAGGCGCTTCATGAGCCGAAGAGGATGCCCAAAAGAAATCTGGAGTGACAACGCTACGTGTTTCAAGGCAGCAGACAAGGAGCTGGCCGAAGCAGCACTCGCAGCCCTCGAGAACGAAACCACATGTCAACAAATTGTGTGGAAGTACATACCACCATCAGCACCATTCATGGGCGGCGCCTGGGAGCGAATGGTTCGCTCCGTGAAAGAAGCCCTACGCGTCACCCTCAACGAACGCTATCCCAGTGACGAGACACTGGTGACTCTGCTCGCCGAGGTCGAAAACACGGTCAATTCAAGACCTCTTACACACGTCTCAGTTGACCCAGGAGACCCGGAAGCAATCACGCCGAATCACATCCTCATCGGTCCCAACTCACACGTACCTGCACCGGGACACTTCAGCGAGAGCGACGTGACGGCCCGCCAGCAGTGGAAACGAGCTCAAGCCCTAGCCGACGTGTTTTGGCGAAGATGGGTGAAGGAATACCTGCCCCTACTCCAACACCAGCGGGAGCCCAGCAGCATAGGTGCATCACCGAAGATTGGAGACCTGGTCATCATTTGTGACTCCAATTTACCGCGCAACATCTGGCCCAGGGGAAAAATAAGCAACGTATATCCTGGCGTCGACGGAGAGGTACGAGTAGTGGACGTAACCACTAGCAGTGGGCATACACTACGCAGACCAACAAAGAAGATCGTCGTGCTACCAGAGGGATCGCAGCGTGGCGACGGCGGGAGAATATGCACGACGCAAAACGACGGGATACCTGCTTAGTACAACCAGCACGGGTTGAGCAACTCAGGGGCGGTGGGCGGAGCCACGGGGGTCGCGTCCGGCTAGGTTCGACAACTAGCGAGGGTGCATACAACAACACGGAAAAGCAGCCGTAGTCCTAATTATTGTATTTAATTTGTTAAATATGTACAACTTATATTCGATAATATAAAAGAATGATGTTGTAACTATGCAATAACTCTCCCAATAAAGGCATCGAATAAATAACGAGAGTTAGCATAGAGCTTAAAATATAAATTGTATTCTTATAGTTAATTTACCTTTGTTGCATATCACCTTTATTATGTATTACTTTTCTTACATATTACCATTCATATAAATTACCTTTCTAGTAAAAAAGATAATTGTAACATCAATAGGGCATGTTATCGTGACGCGGCTGCGGAGCAAATGAAGCTACGCGTAGGGCGACACGACGTTTTATATTTATAGTGCTGAGGTGCGGGGCAGGGTTCTCAGCTTAAAAATTGTGAATTATAAAGTTAAAAACCTTTTAGAATGCAAAATAAGTATTGTGTACATAATAATGTAATAAGTAGATGTAAGAATATTGTATAGTTAAATATGATTGTTAAAAAATAAAAGTTTTAAAGAAATAAAGAAAGGCGCGGGGGTGAGGCAAGGGTCCGCTGGCCAGCAGCGGCCGAATCATATAAAAGACGGGCCGGCCGGTAGGGTCGGCAGTCGCTCTCCAGCCACCGAAAAGGCACTACCAGAAGAAAAAGTACAAGTTCCTCCTCACCGCCGCTTGCCTCCTATATAAACAGTGAACAACGCGTTTTATTCATTTTTCGAACGGCGTTACGGCGATCCGTAACAATGATATTTAGTAACCGTGGTGATGGTTTTTAATATTTATTCGCTTATTATATATTCATTGTTTGATAGTTTTTTTTTAGAAGTAGTTAGGTTGTTATTATAGTTTGTGACTTTGTAGGCTATTTTTTATCAGTCTTTTAAATGTTAGCATACTTTTAGCTTCCTTAATATTTACAGGCAATTTATTGTATAGTTGTGAGCTTTCATAAGTGATGTTCTTTTTTCCGTAGTTGGTTCTTGGCCATCGCAGAATTAAGTTATTAGCACTTCTTAACATTTTTGTTTGCACATTTTTCTTTTTTGTAAAGGTTAAGTTAGTATGTATGTTTTTATTTAAAATTTTTCGTATTAGTGCGCAGGAAAAGTATTTGTATGATTGTTCTATATTAAGTATTTTAGTATCTTTGTATATTTTGGTTGTAGATGTCAAGAAATCATAACTGAAAAGAGTTTTGATCAACTTGCTTTGCGCGATTTGAACAGAATTGAGATTAGTTTTGGCAGCCGATCCCCAGATTTCTACCAGATAATCAATGTGTGGCTTAGCTAGGGAGTTATAGATAGTGTAACGAACTTTTTTTGGAAGGCAGCGAACTATTCCGCGTAGTGCTCCAGATAGGGATATCAGTTTTTGTTTTATTTTTTTCAAGTGTTCTTTCCAAGTCAGTTGGTTATCTAAAGTAAGGTCCAAATACTTCTCGCTTGTTACTTTAATGATTACTATGTCATTAAGTTTTAGAGGTGTGAGATCGGATATTTTTTTATTCTTTGCTGCAAAAATCATATAGTTTGTTTTGGCTACGTTTATTGTAAGTAGATTTGAGCAAAACCACTTACTAAGTATGTTTAGATCATTCTGCGCGTCTCGGTTAATTGATTCAATATTGTTACCGAAGTAAAATAAGCTGATATCGTCCGCATATAGTGATAGGTCTCCTTTTAGTTCTAATGTGCTTACGTTATTTATGTAAATAAGGAAAAGCAATGGTCCTAAAATGGAGCCTTGAGGGACACCGTACGTTATTTGTTTTAGGCTGCTTTTGTGTTCTGCGAGTTTAAGTATCTGATAACGGTCGGAGAGTTATGAATTAAGAAGTTCAAGAGGCTTTGCTGTTATACCTATATCTTGTAACTTATCCAAAAGTATTTTATGTGAGACTGTATCGAACGCCTTTTTTAGATCAATGAAGACGCCAAGAGCAACATTTTTTTCATCTATATTGTTTTTTATTTTGGTAACAAGGTCTACAGTCGCTGATAGTGTGCTAGATTTGGGTCTGAAATCATATTGTTTGTGATAAAGAAAATTTGTAGAATTTAAATAAGTCTCAAGTCGGTTGTAAATAATTTTCTCGAAAATTTTAGAGACAACGGAAAGAACCGATATAGGCTGGTAGTTGCCGGGGTCGGTTTTGCTGCCAGATTTGTGAATAGGTGTAACTTTGGCGATTTTGAGACTACTGGATAATGTACCTTGTTCTAGACAACTATTTAAGCATCGAGTTAGTTCTGGAGCTATAAGGTTTTAAGGATCTAAGTTGTCTATTATTTTAATTACCTCCTCAACTGAAGCCGGTGCCATTGCCGTTAGTCTTTTATCGTTGTTGTTAACTTTTACATTTGTAAAGATTCTGTTATCATGGTACTGAAGAGGAATTTTTTGTGCTAGTTCTGCTCAAATAAATGAAAAGAAGTGGTTGAAACATTCGCAGATCTCATTTGTATCGGTTACCGAAGTTCCTCCTATTAGTAATTTGGGTGGTATCGATATTTCTCTAAATTTGTTATTGCTGAGGTTATTTATTAATTTCCAGGTCTTGGCTGGATTGCATTTATAATCTGTAAATTTCTTGTAGTAGTACTCTTGTTTAATTCTTTAAATTTTATTGGCTACTAGATTCCTTTGTTTTAGAAAGTTGTCCTTGGCGAGTTTATTATCTGGATGGCGTTTGTATTGTTGCCAGAGTATGTTTTTATAAGTAATATCCTTAATTATTCCCTTATTAATTCATTCCTGTTTCGGTGGATTTTTAATTTTGACTTTCTTTACCCTACAATTTTCTATACTTTTCATAAGTTTTTCTTCAAATCTTGTGTGTTCTTTATTTTTGGTACATTCTACGTTTGATTTTTCTAGCGTTTCATATAGTTCTTTTTGTTATCTAATGCTTCATATTCTATTCTTTCTTTAGGTTCTGGTTTGTATTCTATTATTTCAAAAAAGATCTGCTTATGGTCTGACATAGACGATTCAACAATTGCTAGATGGATTTTGTTTTCCTTTAAGTCTGTAGATATATTAAAATACACAATAAATTCTTATATATACTTAAAAATAAAATATAAATAACAAATGCAAGATCGAAGAGTACCTACACTATTACAACCACCAGTAGCATGAAAGAAAAAGCATATAACAATACAACAACTTAACGAAATAAAATAATCAGTTTAGTAGTAAAACTTCCCAAAAACTTGCAGTCTGAAACCAATAAATTGTAAAAAGAAATATACACGTCAGACAAGGCAGTATGGGTTTATATGCCTTTGCCAAACTAATAAACTAAAAAAGAAACAAAACAAAGAATGCCTCTGTGGTTACAGGTAACAAAATATTTTCATTATAAAATTAAACGTAAAAACAAATATCAGAAAATAAAAACTAAAAAAAAGAATTATCAATTAATCTACCTGTATTGTGCAATGATTAAAATAATTTAAGTAATAGTCATCAAACCTGTGCAAACCTATTATGAAAATTAATGACATTGCAAATGTATTATTGTATGGCAAAATATAATAATTTAATACATGATAACCAAAAGTTACAAAAAAAATTTGTTATATATGAATTGAGCTGCTGGAGTAAACGAATTAAAGCGAAATTACATAAGAAACAAGCTACTACTACCATTTTTTCGTCGTCTTCCTAGCCCTAGCAATAGTAACACAGGGCTTGGGAGCCGAAGATGCCGCCACTGCCGTCACCGCAGTCAAGGATGAGTTAGTAGGAACCCTACCATCTGCATCAGGAATGGCGATTACCTCAACCACGGTGTACACCCGGTGCTTCGTGCCATCGGACCCAAGCACCACAACATAACCATCTCATGTCCATCATTGGGAAACACCAAACCGCTTCTGAGCAGCAACGGACGCCTCATGACGGCCCTTAGTCCTGAACTCAGATAGAGTAACTCCGTTAGACGAATTGGCGAGAAACTACTTCGCCTTCCTTCTGGAACCCGTGCATTCTGGCCTCTCGCCAAAGCTGTCCAGGGGAATTTCTATCAGCCATCTCTTCCATCTCTGCACAGGGAGGACGACTCATTGGCCCATACCGCAAAAGAGAAAGCCGATCTGCTAGGCTCTTTCTTTGCGTCCAACTCGACTCTCGATGACGGGGGGAGTACGCCGCCGAACATCCCGCGGTGTGAGTGCTCCATGCCGGAAGTGCAGTTCACACAGCGCTCGGTTCGCAAAGCACTCCTCTCCCTGGATATCCACAAGTCGAGTGGGCCTGACGGAATCCCCCCAATTGTGCTGAGGACGTGTGCTCTAGAGTTGGCACCGGCATTAACGTGTCTTTTCCGGTAATCCTACTCCCTATACGTAGTTCCGAAATCATGGAAGATGGCTTTCGTCCACCCGACCCCTAAAAAAGGCGACCGCTCAGACCCGTCCAACTACCGCCTATCGCCATCACCCCCTTGTTCTCCAAAACAATGGAGTCCATTGTTAACTGCAAGTTCATGAGGTACCTTGAGGATCACCAGCTGATTAGTGATCGCCAATACGGTTTCCGACGTGGTCGGTCAGCTGGTGATCTTCTGGTCTACCTAAATCAGAGATGGGTGGAGACAGTAGAGTCCAAGGGGGAGGAATTGGCCGTTAGTTTGGACTTGGATCGGGTTTGGCACAAAGCGCTTCTTTCGAAGCTCCCTTTTATGGGCGCTTCCCGAGAAATTGTGCGATTGGATCACGAGCTTTCTTGCAGATCGGAGCATCAAGGTCGTTGTAGATGGTGCAAGCTCCGATTACAAGCCTATTAATGCTGGTGTTCCACAAGGCTGCGTGCTATCGCCAACGCTGTTTTTTCTGCATATTGTAACGCTTCCCCCCTCTCATAATAATAAATATATTAAATATTAAATATATTATATACAATTAATTTACCCCTCTTCAATAAAATTATATATATGTGACCAGGATTAATAAAATATGTTTTGATCTTTCTAAATGATCTTTCATATTAATAGGCCGTTTGTAATATTTTTGGCGTGATCGTTTTAGTTAGGACCCTTATTTACGTTGTGTTTGTTTAGCAACTTAGTTCTTTTAGGTATCTTTTGGAACAATGAATATTCACTAGAGCAATTGAAAGCTGTTGGTAGTGCCTTATAAGCTAAGTGAACCCCGTTCACGAAGACAGGGCTCAAGAAAGGTTAAGAACATAAAATGTCCTATTCCACTTGTATCATATTTACATTATTAATTTATTATTAATCATCCCTTCCCACTTGGAAAAGGCTCATAAAATATTTATACATAATACCCGATACAAGGGCTTCGCTCTCCTACATTTATTTTTTTAAATAAATGTAGGAGAGCGAAGCTCTATAAATGTAGGAGAATAATGCCAACCATTTTGATGCACTCTCCCCGAAGGGAACCTTAATTCGGGAACTGGACCGTAGTCCACAGCAAAATAACAGGCGAACCAGTAAAAGAGGCTTGACCCCTTGTTAGTGCGTAAGCACAAACATCGACCGAAGTCGCGCATGTCAATGCGTGTAAACGCCATACAGAATACGAACGAATCCAGCCACAGTGAATGTACGTCACAGGGTTTAGGCAAATATCACCTGCCAGACCGCCGCTCCTGCAGACGTGATGTAAGTGTATGGCATCACCACCAGTTGCATGATCAGCACGGCTACTAGTCGCAGAGCGTATCGTGAGTCTACCGCTCACCTCAAGAGAATGGGGTCCCACGTCGTGCGGCTTTCGGCCGCGGCCTTGAGAGTCTCCTCAGATCCTCCCACTAGCTACCACCTGCATGAGGTCGACACATATGCTCCACGAACCAATACAACGGCGGATATAGCCAAAAGGCAGTTATAAGTTGTTAGTAATAATTTGCCATCAGAAAGGTTTTGTGTCACTGACGTTGAGTAAATGCATTTTCGATCATGTTTGTCATACCCACCAACAAGTTGCCTTCAATCATTCAAAGGTGGGAAAGTTACAGAGATATATTATTATGTTGTTATATAAAACATCGTGGAGGGCAGACAGTCTGCAGCCCCGTAATGAAGGGACCCGACTTGGGCAAAGCTACTTAGGTGTGAGTCAAACCAAGACGCAGAGTGCGCCATTGAGAATAGCGTCCCACCAAACAACCATCGCAGAGACGCAATGCTGCAGAACGCACCAAGCATCAATACGACTATCGTCAGGCTTACACCATCCCAAGGTCCCCCATACATCCCAGCAGACATCACCACCCGCATACCTCCATCGACCAGAACCACAAGAATGCGTCAAATCAGGCGCAGCACACCCGCAGAGACAAGACGCAATACCGCAAGTAGCAGTAAGCATCAATGCAACTATCATACGGATGGCGCCCCCTCACAACACTCCCACACGACCCCTATCGACTTTGGTAACAAAGTTTGTATTGTTGTTAACTAAAAAATATCACCAACGCATCATAGTAGCACGCTACTAAGACGCCAGTGGACAAAACTCCACGTATCATAGCGCTAATGCACTAAGACATGAATTTGAGTATACCTGTTACACTTAAAGGTGCTACCAAACACACTCACCATCCAAATCCGAAAGATAGACGACGCATCGCTATGCGCTACGATGTCGCCCACAAACGGTATGGGTGTGCGATGTCCATGGGAAAGCCGTATTGCTACAACAATCCCGCTTACCACCGGCACTAAGATGATATGTCTAGGACACATAGGTTAGCGAGCTCAAGTTTACCTCGGACCAATTACTCGTGAAGCAGCATACACGCCACCATATTATTCCTTTTCAAGTCCCTAATAAGGACTAGTCATTTTGCTACAGTACTAGGAGCAGTCGGTCACCCAACCTTCCCATACAATACTTATGCATCAAGAAGACCTTTTATAATATTACTTTTGTATCATAGACCTTACTTTCATAACTCATATATATATAGGATTCGAACCCATGACCCTACTATTGTAACGCAAATTCATCATGGAGACCTTCTATAGTATTGCTTTTGTATCATTGAGTTTAATATTAATCATAGAGACCTTCTATAGTATTGCTTTTGTATCATAGACCTTACTTTCATAATTCATTAATATATAGGACTTCAACCCACGACCCCACTATTGTAACGCAAATTCATCATGGAGACCTTCTATAGTATTGCTTTTGTATCATTGAGTTTAATATCATAGTTCCCAATATAGGACTAGTCATTGCGCTACAGTACTTCAAGCAGTCGGGCTCCCGACCACCCCATATATATGTACAACTGCAGGCATGTATCTCCGGCAGCTCATCTATACATGAACACCTTCCATAACTTAGGAAAATTTTCTTTTATACATGAACTCCTTCCGCAACTTACACAATTTTAAAAAAAAACTCTAATTATCTTAAAACGTTATTTATCATTACTTTTATAATATGTTCAACTTGTATTTCTATTGCTTATTATGTTTTAAATTTTTTTACAAGTTTTTATAATAAATTTATTTATTACGGAAGACAATTGTTTTGCCTTTAATTTACTATGTTATTGGTCTAATGTCTGAAATGTATTTATATTTACTTTATGCTAATTAATGTTATTTTATTGCTCAATATATATATTTTAAGACTATTTTTGATACCCCTTTATATTGAATTTAATTATTAATAATAATATTGGGCCGTCACAATATCAATGATATGTTGCAAACCCGTAACATTCGTTGCTATGCAGATGACAGCACTAGTGATGCTCTGTACACCGGCCGTGCCAATATTTCTTGGGAAAACATCTTCAAGTACCGGGACAAACTTGTGTCTGAAGTCGAGTCTCTGCTGAATAGAGTCTCGGATTGGGGGCGACTAAATCTAGTCCAGTTTAACCCCCAGAAGACACAAGTTTGCGTGTTAACCGCTAAAAAGAACCCCTTTGTCGTGCCTCCTCAGTTTCAAGGCACCTTGTTGCCTCAGCCAGTATCGGAATCCTCGGCGTCGACATATCGAGTGACGTGCAGTTTCGTGGTCACTTGGAAGAGAAGGCCAAATTGGCCTCAAAAAAGCTTGACGTGCTCCGCAGAGCAGGACAGTATTTCATGCCGGCACATCGCCTGCAACTTTACAAGGCGCAGGTTCAGCCGCACATTGAATAATGTTCCCATCTCTGGGCTGGGGCTCCCCAGTACCAGCTCCTTCCACTTGACCGCATCCAGCGCAGAGCGGCTCGAATCGTCAACGACCGAGTGCTTTGAAATCGGCTCGATTCACTGGCGCTGCGAAGAGATGATGCATCTCTTTGCATTTTCTTTCGCATATACCACGGGGAGTGCTCTGAGGAATTGTTCGGATTAATCAAAGCCGCCAAATTTCGTGAGCGCACTACGCGGCAAACGTCCCGATACCATCCACACCATCTGGATACTTGGCGGTCCACCACTGTACGTTTCAAAAGGAGTTTTCTTCCGCGTACGACCTGTCTGCCTGTCTGATCTGTAAAGTAGTTTACCACCGGTAATTTTCCCGGACCGATACGACCTGGGGACCTTCAAGAAAAGAGCTTACTCCTTTCTAAAGGGCCGGCAACGCACCTGCAATTCCCCTGGTGTTGCGGTTGATCATGGGTGGCGGTAGTCGCTTAACATCAGGTGAGCCGCTTGCTCGTTTGCCCCCTCTTCTATAAAAAAACCCTTTAACTTGGTTTTGGAAAACCAAACTTTTTCACGGAGATCCTGATCTCGAAATTTCACAAGCAGTGTACGAGGCTTGTCTCCACAGGGGCGCCCTAAGCGGTGGCATCTGGTGATAGAGCCCGCAGTTATTTCTGGGATGTTCAGTCACTCCGATAATACCTTACTCGTGCAATGCACTGAGTTCTCATCTCAGGCTTCTGGTACTCCATGGACAAGCAAAATCTTCCTCCTTATCCTTACCTTCATTTTCTCTTGCTTCCTAGAGAGAACCTGGAGTTGAAGTTGCAGATTCTCAAGTGCTGACAAAACAAATGCCCTAAAGGCATTAAATTGTGCATTAATGTTGGAAGAAGGGCTTGTTGCAGGGATAGATGTTCTGACCTACCTCTGGAACTCATCTATACGTGAAGTGAAATTCAGTGTTAGCTTTTCAATTGACTTCTTAAGCAAATCCATGATGAATATTAAAGGTTATTTAAAGGTCAATGTCAGGTGACAGTGAAATGGCAAAATTAGTTTTAAGTTGTGCAGTGGAAAACAAATTATTAGAAAACAATGCTGGTAGATTTATGTAATAACAGGTACATACATACATTTATATACTTGATTTTTCTTTATTTACTATAATTAAACTTTTAAAAATCGGGAACGATTTTAAATATGACAAATGTGACAGAACACCTACCCACCGAAAAAAGCTTTGCTGTTCTGTCTCCTAGGTTTTCCCCTATTAGCCATTACTTTGCAAATGGCTTTTGCTTTATTAGTGACATTCCTTGCGTGTGTTCGAGATTCATTAATGGACTTGTGAAGAGCTGTCACGATTATGATGTGAAACTAAACATATTATTAGTTAATTTAATATTAAGTTATGATTGCCAGGAAAATGTTTAACGTACACGAAAATAAAAATGTAACAACGTAATTTGAAATATTCAACAGTGAAAGTCGAGATCTGAAAACAAAACGGTTTCGCAAAGGCTTAATTAGCATAAAATACTGTTTTGTCAGGTATACGATATAAAGAAAATATTTATTTTACGTTCGTTTTCTTTATGTGAAATATAAACCAAAGGAAAACATTTTGATAATATCAAATGTTGGATTTTATTTGCTTTGAATATTCACTTA
The DNA here is from genome assembly GCA_036936625.1 of Parnassius smintheus behrii. Classification (NCBI taxonomy): domain Eukaryota; kingdom Metazoa; phylum Arthropoda; class Insecta; order Lepidoptera; family Papilionidae; genus Parnassius; species Parnassius smintheus. The sequence continues at coordinate 5,150,301 of JAUPFT010000006.1, forward strand.
ATGTAAAAGAAATTATGTAAATGGCTAATTTGAATTGAACTTGTTTAAAAATTAAGGAAATTATTTAAATTTGTAACATTTATCTGGCTGTGATGAACTTTTTGACCTAATTATGATTCAAATTCTTGTATCAATGGGTGGGTTGCTCTATTCTCAAAATTAAGTGAAAAATCCAGAAATAAATAGTATTCTAATGTTATTGCATGATTTCTTATACACGCAAGTGTGGTCATTTGAGTTATAAGTAATTTCATCGTGGAGACAGTCTATAGTTCATGATCTCCATAACGTTCGTGTGCCATTTCCGCGTATTTCTATCGGTCTATGCCGGTTTACTTCGTGCCCTGCCCGGTATTTTCATTCTTCCATGAAAAACTAACCACATTGGAGGATAAAACAAGCCAATCATATAAAAAGATTACCCAATTTGATCGCAAAATTTTACAAAATAAAGATTGGACAGCATATTTTCAAACTACCTCCAAATTCAAATCATAAGTTGGAGTGTGACAGTCATTAGCTTTGGGCTGATCCAAGTGAAGTTGAAAGCAAGAGAGTGACATTTGTGATTGCTACCAGCGACAAAATAAATTCTGACCTACCTCTTGACATATCCTGTCGGTGTCAATTCTGCCTGTGCTTTTTAGTGCAGCCGGTCAATTAAATGAGGAGAGGTGATTCCGCCGGATAAAGTGGATGTATCCTGTGAACTAATACACCCACCCGCGCTAAGATCTGGCGCAATCGAGCGCTGTGAGCCAACTTCGTGTCCTTATATTACCCCGGTAATCCTAACGCCTGAATTTTTTTTATTCTAAACTCGATAGATAGTGGGGGTACATAAAAAATATGGACAATTTAAGACCCATTAGGAAAGACGGAGAAGTGTCCTTAGAAATTAATGTACAAGGAGGAACCACCATTAAGCCGACGGTTCTACGGGCTGTACCATCCAGCGTATGTGGCCCCACCAAGGGAACAATTTCCGCAATGGATACTCCCAAACCCAGTTCCAAATCTGAGAAGCTGGACGCAAGCAAGCGACAAGAGCAAGGGACCGCGAGTAGCGGAACTCTTGCAGAGCCGGAAGACCTTTTCTCTGCTGCCTGGCACTTGTCGGGTGAGCCATAAGAGGAAGGGAAAGGCACCAAAAAAGGTAACTTGCTAACCTGACAGACTATCAGGTGGAACTATCCTAGCAAGCAGTACTGCAAAGGCCAAAAAAAATAAGAAGCAGTGACAAAATGGAACACAGAGAAAGGGCCGCGCTATATGCTATGCTTCTAAGAGCAGCACTAAGGGGCTAGGAAAGCTACTATCACTGCGGTGCTTGGGGCTGCAACCAGTAGCCGCGCTGAAACTGTTAAGAATAAAAATTCAGCCCAAGTATTAGGCATAGACGCAGGGACCAGCTCTAAGTCTCCTCCAGAAAGCAGAGGGCGGCCAAGCGTCCTGTTAGGAAGGAAAGAATGCTGGAAGAGTCCACCTTGCCGAGAGACGAGCACAAAAATGTGTGACTTGAACAACAACCAAAGGCTGCAAGAAAGCGCTTTAATTACTTTACGTAACTGTGTTTGGTTTTACTTTTTCTATCACCGGGAGGGCAACCATTTTTCCCAAAGACGTGTTGGATTTATCCTTCACAAGTCCCTCGTTAACAACATTGTAAAGATTGGAAGTGTGTTGATGAGGTTTGCGCATTTTATGCACAGAATCATTAACCCTTCAATCCCCATAAATTCTCATGCAGTCGCATGCAACCGCACCCACCGACAGCACTTTAAATCATTTAAACTTATATTTAGAGACTACTTTTCCATGAAAAAGTTTGGCATTATAGAATTAATACGAAATTCTCTATCTGAAATCTAAACAAAAGTCAATTATTCTATGTATGTATTGACTTTTGACTCAATGACAAAAAGTTCGCATTTTAAATAGTTCAATATGAGGCCAATAGAACTAAAAGTAAAAATAAGACTTATTAAATGAACAAGCAAAAGAGGGGTCAAGAGCATCTGGTAAATTTATGGGAGTCGATGGAAGTTAATGTTTGGCTCACAGGGAAAACAAAGTCTCCGGAGTATCAGGGACCACCGCATCACTCTAGAAAAAGAGGCGAGCTGCACTTCTCACATCGCTTTTTTTAATTATGTTGTAACTAATTTTATTAATAAATTCATTTTGTGTGTTAGTATTATCGACCGCGTTAGTGAGCTAAAACAATTATCTTTTATTCATTGCGTAAGAGAGATATCATTGCCTACCTACGCTATCCTAGCAACGTGCAGTGTACGATATGAAAAAATAAGTAATTTTTCCGACTTTCCAAATTATTTCTATTTTTATGTCATTGGTGGTTGGTGTCATTGGTGTCATTCAGAGGGCTAAAGTATTTCTTGCACCTCTTGGTATTCTTTTTATGACTGGACAATTGAACTTTAAATATCTTAATTTTAAAGAAATGTTTTCGTTTGATGGGAAATCTATCTGTGAGAGACAATCTTGGACTTGTAATGAATTTTGGGTTCCGGTTTTATAAATATTTGAGCCTCTTTGCCCTTTAGAAAAGCGTAGTTGGGAATAGTCTGTACACTGTATGAGGTCTGGTAATGCGGTCACCGCAGACCTCTCCCTTGGGGAAAGCCAACAGTCAGAGACATGCAAATTATTTACATTTAATACAGAGATATATACAAAAATAATAAAAATGTAGTCAAGCAAAAATGTATACTTACAGAACTAGAGCATAAAAAAGAAATATTATATTTACATCAATAACACACTTATTTACATACTTGTATGAACGCGGAATTAGAATAAATTAATCATTTAAATAAGTAGGAAATGTCTTTAAATAATATGTCATATAAATTCCCCTCGATCATTAAGCGCAGGTGTGACCATTATAATAAGCTACTAACACTGACCTCTATATATACAAGTACGCTGGAATGGATACACCGTGACATGAAGAAGCGATTTGATTTCCGCCGTTTTGGCGCTGATAGCAGAAGTGCGCGTCCACGGAACTAATAATAAGGATAAGACGGTGTACCAAATTATATCGATAAAAATTCTATATCCTACCATACCTAAATAAATAGAATGGACTCTATGGATAGATGGACTCTACCCGTAACGTCCATTCTATTTATGTATCATATTCATATAATGCCATTATCATTTAAAACCTATCTTAACGGTATAAAATCGTTGCAAATCCGTTTTTTTAAATACCTTGTCAAACCACAAACAAAAATTGCATGTAAAGACAATTATGAAAAAATTTTTGTTGCATGTAAAATGCTTCCTGTACATGAGATGGTCAAGTACCTGCTGGTTCTAGAACAGTTCTATAACGACCAATTTAAAGAACAAGTGCAAAATAGGTATAATACTAGAAGCGTTAGAGAACGTAAACTCGTTCGACCACCAGTAAAAAATTACTATGGGAAAAGAACCAACAAATATTTGACCCCCACACTTTTTAATGACCTCGATTGGCTGAGAGAGGATAATACTAGAATAAGTAAACAAACATTAAAAAATAAATTGAAAACTGTTTTCCTTAACGAAGTTGTTGAGAGATGTGAAAAAGTTAGTAAATCCTAATATTAGTAGTAGTTTCTATAGGCCAAATGTTAGTAATTCTTAATAATAGCAGTAGTTTTTTTATATATAATAGGCTAAATTTTGGTAAACATTTCTTAATAATAGTTTAATACCGGTTTAAAAAAAATTAAAACTTGTTTTATTTATTTACACTTTTATTTTCATTACTTTATAGTTACGTATTTGAACCAAATGTATTAAGACAAGCGCTAATCCCGCCGACAAACTGTTACGCAGTTTGGTGGGTGTGAACAATGTATAAAAGGTTTGGTCCAGAATAAATGATTTATTATTATTATTATGTGGGTGTATCTATATAGTTTTCTCATCGGGTTGGGATGTATAAATATATAATTATAAATGAAAATGAAAAGATAAATATACATAAATATTAATTAAATAAAATAAATACAAAAATACATAAATAAATAAAAGCCCAACCAGATGGAAGCCCTCGGCAGGGGAGACCAAACGGCCAAGGGTTAGGGGGAAAGGGAAAGAAACCGGCGGACGATGCGGGCAGTATCAAGGAGCACCGCCTCCTGCATTTGAGCCCGGAGCGGTCCGTCACGGAGTCCCAGTCGCCTCAGATGACCAGAGAGGCTAACTGGGATTAGCCCATTCGCAGAGACGACTACTGGAATAATTTCGGTCGGCATACCACCCCACATGTCGGTCACCTCGTGAGCCAGGTCCAGATACTTTGATTGCTTATCTGTTTCGGCTTTCACGAGGTTCTCGTCATAAGGGATGGTAATATCGACCAAAATTATCCTTGACTGTGCCCGGTCCATCAGCACAATATCAGGCTTATTCGCAAGAATAGTCCTGTCCGTGATGATGGCCCGGTCCCAGTAGAGCCTGGCGCGATAATTTTCGAGCACGGCCTCCGGCAAGTACTTGTAGTACGGCACTTTCCGGTCCACGAGACTGTATTTCAGAGCGAGCTCCTGGTGTAGAATTCTGGCTACTAGGTTGTGCCTGTGCAAGTACTTAGAGTTAGAAAGCGCTGAACAACCGGAGATGACATGCCTAAGTGACTCCCCGGGATGGCGACAAGCTCGACAGACGTCGACGGTGCCATCCTTTAGGATGTATCTCCGATAGTTGTTGGTCTTAATAACCTGATCTTGTATTGCACAGACAAAACCCTCGGTTTCCCCGAAAAGGTCACCGAAACGTAGCGAGTTGAGGGAGGCGACTGTATCTACGAAGGGCTCATGTAGAGCCTTGTGGTACCTCCCGTGGAGCTCCTTCTCCTTCCATACGGTCTCCCGGTCAGAAATGCTAAGCACTGCCGGGTCCTGCCATTGCTCGTTGGCTAAGGATAGAGGGGTAAGCCCTTTATCACTAGAAATGACGTCATTATAGAATGGATCATCCGATCTCGTCAAGAAGTATTGACGGAGACTGCACACTTCGCGATTATGCATGGTGAGCGTGCTCAGAAAGCCACGCCCACCATGCTTTCGCGGCAAGTACAGCCTCATTACCGACGATCTCGGATGATGCATCCTATGGGACGTCATGGTAGTGCGGACTTTTCTATCCAGGGCGTTAAGCTCAGTCTGAGTCCACCTGAGTATGCCAAAGGTATACATGAGGACAGGCATGACCCAGCAATTATATGCGTGTGACTTATTCACACCAGACAAAAGGCTGTTAAGCACTTTGGTCAAGCGTGCATAAAACACGTCGCAAACTGACTGTTTCATACCAGCCTCATCGATACCGATGTTCTGTGACATACCCAGGTATCGGTATGTTTCAGCCTTGGAAGGGGTCCTTAAGTTGACGGGCATAGCCAAGTCTATGCCCTCAGAGTTAGCAACCCTTCCCCTCTCAACATGGAGCACACTTATCCGTCCCCAGCTCCATTCCAATGGAACTGCTAAATTCACAAGTGATGTTTAGCAGTTCCATAAGATGGGAGCGACTGGAGGCGAATAACTTGAGGTCATCCATATAGAAAAGGTGGGTCACTTTTTTCCCTCCTCTCCGTAGCTGAAATCCCCTCCCGGAGCCCTCCAGTAAGGTACTGAGAGGGTTCAGAGAGAGGCAGAACCAGATTGGACTCAGACAATCGCCCTGGAAGATACCCCTTCTTATCCTTATGTGGTTCTCCGCAGCCATCATCCGCTCGCCCAGATGACAAAGGATCGTACTCCACTGCCCCATACACTGCCCGAGGAAGTCTATAACTGTACAGTCAATCTTGTACAGCTCGAGGACCCTCTTTAGCCATGTATGGGGCACCGAGTCGAACGCCTTTCTATAGTCTATCCAGGCGGCAGAGAAGTTCCGACGGTTGCGTTTCACCACTTTGCCTATGACCGCGTAAATGAAGAGTGGTTCCTTAGTTCCACGACCACCGCCCCGACATCCATTTTGAGCGCGTGACATCACCTGGTTTAGCTCCAGGTGCCGAGTGATTCTCGAGCTCAAAATGGATGTCAGTGTCTTATATATGGTGGGTAGACACGTGATGGGGCGGTATTTGCTCGGGTCTGTGGTATCCTGATCTTTAGGAACCAAGTGAGTGATCCCAGTAGTGAAAAGGCTCGGGAGCAACTTCTGGTCGAGGGCCTCTTGAAACTGTCGGGCGAGCACAGCGTGACACACTATGAACCCCTTCAGCCAGTAATGATGCAGCCCGTCAAGCCCCGGACTTTTCCAGTTCGGGGCCCTACGGACCGCCTCAGCCACGTCTTCCGGCGTTACGGTGATGGGGTCCATAGGCGTAACACTCGCACCCTGGCTTGCCACAACTTCCATCCAAGGGCCTTTGCTGTGGTTTACGGGCTCTGACCACAGGCCACGCCAGAATGCGATAATGTCAGCCTGATCCGGTCCTTGGCCCGCTCCACATAGCTTTGGTCGCTCCAATGATTTATAGAGCCTCTTCTGATCACTTTGGAAGAGACGATTCTGGTTGAACCGCCTTGACCTCTCGGTAAATCGTCGAATCCGCTTCCCCCAAGCAGCGATCTTTTGCTTCAGGTCGTCTATGCGCTCCGTTAGTTTCTGCGTGATATCCGGCTTTGCTGGGACAAACTGATATTTGTCCCAGCAAACGCCATCCTAACGGTGCGCATAATCCTCGGTCTATTATTACCCGACCTGAAGCTTGTCAGTCTGCCGATAAGAGCCCTTGCCTTTGCGATAAGGTCCTCGATTCTTTTTCTCCAGGCTGGGATGGCGCTACTTTGTGTAGTAGCGCGTCCAGCCATGGGAAGTTTGGCGCCAATAATACGGCAAACTGCCACTGCGGCGCCAAAGAGAATTGAGAAAAATTATTATTATTATTATGGGGTATCTATATAGTTTTCTCATCTGGTTGGGTTCTATAAATATATAATTATAAGTGAAAATGAAAAGATAAATATACATAAATATCAATAACATAAAATAAATATAAAAATACATAAATAAATTGATTATTAGTATTATTTTTATTATTATTATTATTATTATTATTTTTGGGGTATCTATATAGTTTTCTCATCTGGTTGGGTTCTATAAATATATAATTATAAATGAAAATGAAAAGATAAATATACATGAATATCAATAACATAAAATAAATATAAAAATACATAAATAAATAAAAGCCCAACCAGATGGAGGCCCTCGGCAGGGGAGACCAAACGGCCGAGGGTTAAGGGGAAAGGGAAAGAAACCGGCGGACGATGCGGGCGGTATCGATGAGCACCGCCTTCTGCATTTGAGCCCGGAGCGGTCCGCCACGTAGTCCCAGTCGCCTCAGATGACCCGAGAGGCTGACTGGGATTAGCCCGTTTGCAGAGACGACTACAGGAATAATTTCAGTCGGCAGACCACCCCACATGTCGGTCACCTCGTGAGCCAGGTCCAGATATTTTGTTTGCTTGTCTGTTTCGGCTTTCACGAGGTTCTCGTCATACGGAATGGTAATGTCGACCAAAAATATCCTTGACTGTGCCCGGTCCATCAGCACAATATCAGGCTTATTCGCAAGAATAGTCCTGTCTGTGATGATGGCTCGGTCCCAATAGAGCCTGGCGCGATCATTTTCGAGCACGGCTTTCGGCAAGTACTTGTAATACGGCAATTTCCGATCAACGAGACCGTATTTCAGAGCGAGCTCCTGGTGAAGAATTCTGGCTACTAGGTTGTGCCTGTGCAAGTACTCAGAGTTAGAAAGCGCCGAACAACCGGAGATGACATGCCTAAGTGACTCACCGGGATGGCGACAAGCTCGGCAGATGTCCACGGTGCCATCCTTTAGGATGTATCTCCGATAGTTGTTGGTCTTAATAACCTGATCCTGTATTGCACAGACAAAACCCTCGGTTTCCCCGAAGAGATCACCAAAGCGTAGCCAGTGGAGGGAGGCTACTGTGTCTACGAAAGGCTCATGTAGAGCCTTGTAGAACCTCCCGTGGAGCTCCTTCTCCTTCCACACGGTCTCCCGGTCGGAAACTGTCTGCACTGCCGGGTCTTGCCATTGCTCGTTGGCTAAGGATAGAGGGGTAAGTCCTTTATCACAAGAAATGACGTCCTTATAGAATGGATCATCCGATCTCGCCAGGAAGTAATTACGGAGGCTGCACACTTCGCGATTATGCATGGTGAGCGCGCTCAAGAAGCCACGCCCACCATGCTTTCGCGGCAAGTACAGCCTCATTACCAACGATCTCGGATGATGCATCCTGTAGGACATCATGGTAGTGCGGACTTTTCTATCCAGGGCGTTAAGTTCAGTCTGAGTCCACCTGAGTATGCCAAAGGTATACATGAGGACAGGCATGACCCAGCCGTTATATGCGTGTGTCTTATTCACACCGGACAAAAGGCTGTTAAGCACTTTGGTCAAGCGTGCATAAAACACGTCGCAAACTGACTGTTTCATACCAGCCTCATCGATACCGATGTTCTGTGACATACCCAGGTATCGGTATGTTTCAGCCTCGGATAGGGTCCTTAAGTTGAAGGGCATAAATAAGTCTATGCCCTCAGAGTTAGCAACCCTTCCCCTCTCAACATGGAGGACCGACACCAGCACACTTATCCGTTCCCAGCTCCATTCCAATAGAATTGCTAAATTCACAAGTGATGTTTAGCAATTCCATAAGATGGGAGCGACTGGAGGCGAATAACTTGAGGTCATCCATATAGAAAAGGTGGGTCACTTTTGTACCTCCTTTTCGAAGCTGAAATCCCCTCCCGGAGCCCTCCAGTAAAGTACTGAGAGGGTTCAGGGAGAGGCAGAACCAGATTGGACTCAGACAATCGCCCTGGAAGATACCCCTTCTTATCCTTATGTGGTTCACCGCAGCCATCATCCGCTCACCCAGATGACAAAGGATCGTACTCCACTGCCCCATACACTGCTCGAGGAAGTCTCTCACTGTACAGTCTATCTTGTACAGCTCGAGGACTCTCTTTAGCCATGTATGGGGCACCGAGTCGAATGCCTTTCTGTAGTCTATCCAGGCGGCGGAGAAATTCCGACGGTTGCGTTTCACCACTTTGCCAATGACCGCGTCAATGAGGAGTGGTTCCTTAGTTCCACGACCACCGCCCCGACATCCATTTTGAGCGCATGACATCACCTGATTTAGCTCCAGGTGACGAGTGATTCTCGCGCTCAAAATGGATGTCAGTGTCTTATATATGGTGGGTAGACACGTAATGGGGCGGTATTTGCTCGGGTCTGTGGTAACCTGGTCTTTAGGAACCAAATGAGTGATCCCAGTAGTGAAGAGGCTAGGGAGCGACTTCTGGTTGAGAGCCTCTTGAAACTGACGGGCGAGCACAGCGTGACACACCATGAACCCCTTCAGCCAGTAGTGATGCAGTCCGTCGAGTCCCGGGCTTTTCCAGTTCGGGGCTCTACGGACCGCCTCAGCTACGTCATCCGGCGTTATGATGACGGGGTCCATGGGCGTAATACTCGCACACTGACTCGCCACAACTTCCGTCCAAGGGCCCTCGCTGTGGTTTACGGGCTCTGACCACAGGCCACGCCAAAATGCGACAGTGTTAGCCTGATCCGGTCCTGGGCCCGCTCCACATACCTCTGGTCGCTCCAATGATTTGTAGAGCCTCTTCTGATCACTCTGGAAGAGACGATTCTGGTTGAACCGCCTTGACCTCTCGGTAAATCGGCGAATCCGCTTCCCCCAAGCAGCAATCTTTTGCTTCAGGTCGTCTATGCGCTCCGTTAGTTTCTGCGTGATGTCCGGCTGGGACAAACTGATATTTGTCCCAGCAAACGCCATTCTAACGGTGCGCACAACCCTTGGTCTATTATTACCCGACCTGAAGCTTATCAGTCTGCCGATAAGGGCCCTTGCCTTTGCGATACGGTCCTCAATTCTTTTTCTCCAGGCTGGGATGGCGCTACTTTGTTTAGTAGCGCGTCCAGCCATGGGAAGTTTGGCGCCAATAATACGGCAAGCTGCCACTGCGGCGCCAAAAAGAACTGAGTCCGTCTCGCAAAGGTCCCGGCTGGCTTCCAAATAGGTTACCAGCATTGGGTTAAGAGCCCTCACGACAGCCCGATTTCGCTTGCTTAGGGGTATGCGGGGAAGTCGCGGTCGATTTTCGAGAGGCATGCTGCGCGTTTCCAAAATCGCCTCTTCCAATATACTCCTCATTTGCTCTAGTTCGTGGGAGACCATTTCATCATCGTCTGAATCAACCACAACTGGAAGATCCATGGCGGCTTCTACGCGTGGCAGCTGGTCTGTCGCCTGAGGAGCCGCATCCCCAGCCGTAGCCAATTCATTCGATGAGGGAATAGCCTCACGTCGTAGTCGTTCGAGCTCGGCATCATCAAATATTTTCGAGCGCATGATGTACCGAACTCGGTCTGCCAGGTTTTGTTCCGTGACGGGAATAGACGGCTCCAGCTCAGCAAAAAAGCAGTGCATCCGAGCCCGATACGCTATCCCCGCAGTTTCCTCCCCTTTCGCCCTATAGTACGCCCGCAATGCGTTTGCGTTCATATCCCTTGTCCAACGCATGCGGCGCACTCCACCAGCGGCGGATGCCGCTTGCCGAGTCCGAGAGGACCCTGCCGACATCAAGCCGTCTGGTGGGGATGATGGATGCGGGGGGCTGTTAGGTGATCTTGCAGCTCCTCGCGCTCGGCTGGCGGCCCGCATGCTGCCGCGCCCAGCGCCAGCTCCAGACGCGCCCCGGCGACCCCCAGGCAGCGGCCCTATACTCTTTCTACTCAAATCCATCATCCATTATTGGGCGTCAATTAACGGGAGACGCCCAGGCCCGGCACCGTTTCATTGTATCATTGTACGGCCGTAAGCACAAACGGGCCTTTGCACCCTGAGTACTGCCGAGGCACGGCGCTCACACCTCTTGGCAAGGCGCTGACTGGCTGCACCGACGTAACAGTTTTGTCACTTAACTGTTTCGTCAGCGGGCGATGGGGTCGTCACTTCCCTACGCCTTTTTATTATTATTATTATTATTATTATTATTATTATTATTATTATTATTATTATTATTATTATTATTATTATTATTATTATTATTATTATTATTATTATTATTATTATTATTATTATTATTATGGGGTATCTATATAGTTTTCTCATCTGGTTGGGTTCTATAAATATATAATTATAAATGAAAGTGAAAAGATAAATATACATAAATATCAATAACATAAAATAAATATAAAAATACATAAATAAATAAAAGCCCAACCAGATGGAGGCCCTCGGCAGGGGAGACCAAACGGCCGAGGGTTAGGGGGAAAGGGAAAGAAACCGGCGGACGATGCGGGCGGTATCGATGAGCACCGCCTTCTGCATTTGAGCCCGGAGCGGTCCGCCACGTAGTCCCAGTCGCCTCAGATGACCCGAGAGGCTGACTGGGATTAGCCCGTTTGCAGAGACGACTACAGGAATAATTTCAGTCGGTAGACCACCCCACATGTCGGTCACCTCGTGAGCCAGGTCCAGATATTTTGTTTGCTTGTCTGTTTCGGCTTTCACGAGGTTCTCGTCATACGGAATGGTAATGTCGACCAAAAATATCCTTGACTGTGCCCGGTCCATCAGCACAATATCAGGCTTATTCGCAAGAATAGTCCTGTCTGTGATGATGGCTCGGTCCCAATAGAGCCTGGCGCGATCATTTTCGAGCACGGCTTCCGGCAAGTACTTGTAATACGGCAATTTCCGATCAACGAGACCGTATTTCAGAGCGAGCTCCTGGTGAAGAATTCTGGCTACTAGGTTGTGCCTGTGCAAGTACTCAGAGTTAGAAAGCGCCGAACAACCGGAGATAACATGCCTAAGTGACTCACCGGGATGGCGACAAGCTCGACAGATGTCCACGGTGCCATCCTTTAGGATGTATCTCCGATAGTTGTTGGTCTTAATAACCTGATCCTGTATTGCACAGACAAAACCCTCGGTTTCCCCGAAGAGATCACCAAAGCGTAGCCAGTGGAGGGAGGCTACTATGTCTACGAAAGGCTCATGTAGAGCCTTGTAGAACCTCCCGTGGAGCTCCTTCCACACGGTCTCCCGGTCGGAAATTGTCTGCACTGTCGGGTCTTGCCATTGCTCGTTGGCTAAGGATAGAGGGGTAAGTCCTTTATCACAAGAAATGACGTCCTTATAGAATGGATCATCCGATCTCGCCAGGAAGTAATTACGGAGGCTGCACACTTCGCGATTATGCATGGTGAGCGCGCTCAAGAAGCCACGCCCACCATGCTTTCGCGGCAAGTACAGCCTCATTACCGACGATCTCGGATGATGCATCCTGTGGGACGTCATGGTAGTGCGGACTTTTCTATCCAGGGCGTTAAGTTCAGTCTGAGTCCACCTGAGTATGCCAAAGGTATACATGAGGACAGGCATGACCCAGCCGTTATATGCGTGTGTCTTATTCACACCGGACAAAAGGCTGTTAAGCACTTTGGTCAAGCGTGCATAAAACACGTCGCAAACTGACTGTTTCATACCAGCCTCATCGATACCGATGTTCTGTGACATACCCAGGTATCGGTATGTTTCAGCCTCGGAAAGGGTCCTTAAGTTGAAGGGCATAGATAAGTCTATGCCCTCAGAGTTAGCAACCCTTCCCCTTTCAACATGGAGGACCGCACACTTATCCGTTCCCAGCTCCATTCCAATAGAATTGCTAAATTCACAAGTGATGTTTAGCAATTCCATAAGATGGGAGCGACTGGAGGCGAATAACTTGAGGTCGTCCATATAGAAAAGGTGGGTCACTTTTGTACCTCCTTTCCGAAGCTGAAATCCCCTCCCGGAGCCCTCCAGTAAAGTACTGAGAGGGTTCAGGGAGAGGCAGAACCAGATTGGACTCAGACAATCGCCCTGGAAGATACCCCTTCTTATCCTTATGTGGTTCTCCGCAGCCATCATCCGCTCACCCAGATGACAAAGGATCGTACTCCACTGCCCCATACACTGCTCGAGGAAGTCTCTCACTGTACAGTCTATCTTGTACAGCTCGAGGACTCTCTTTAGCCATGTATGGGGCACCGAGTCGAATGCCTTTCTGTAGTCTATCCAGGCGGCGGAGAAATTCCGACGGTTGCGTTTCACCACTTTGCCAATGACCGCGTCAATGAGGAGTGGTTCCTTAGTTCCACGACCACCGCCCCGACATCCATTTTGAGCGCGTGACATCACCTGATTTAGCTCTAGGTGACGAGTGATTCTCGCGCTCAAAATGGATGTCAGTGTCTTATATATGGTGGGTAGACACGTAATGGGGCGGTATTTGCTCGGGTCTGTGGTAACCTGGTCTTTAGGAACCAAATGAGTGATCCCAGTAGTGAAGAGGCTAGGGAGCGACTTCTGGTTGAGAGCCTCTTGAAACTGACGGGCGAGCACAGCGTGACACACCATGAACCCCTTCAGCCAGTAGTGATGCAGTCCGTCGAGTCCCGGGCTTTTCCAGTTCGGGGCTCTACGGACCGCCTCAGCTACGTCATCCGGCGTTATGATGACGGGGTCCATGGGCGTAATACTCGCACACTGACTCGCCACAACTTCCGTCCAAGGGCCCTCGCTGTGGTTTACGGGCTCTGACCACAGGCCACGCCAAAATGCGACAGTGTTAGCCTGATCCGGTCCTGGGCCCGCTCCACATACCTCTGGTCGCTCCAATGATTTGTAGAGCCTCTTCTGATCACTCTGGAAGAGACGATTTTGGTTGAACCGCCTTGACCTCTCGGTAAATCGGCGAATCCGCTTCCCCCAAGCAGCAATCTTTTGCTTCAGGTCGTCTATGCGCTCCGTTAGTTTTTGCGTGATGTCCGGCTGGGACAAACTGATATTTGTCCCAGCAAACGCCATTCTAACGGTGCGCACAACCCTCGGTCTATTATTACCCGACCTGAAGCTTATCAGTCTGCCGATAAGGGCCCTTGCCTTTGCGATACGGTCCTCAATTCTTTTTCTCCAGGCTGGGATGGCGCTACTTTGTTTAGTAGCGCGTCCAGCCATGGGAAGTTTGGCGCCAATAATACGGCAAGCTGCCACTGCGGCGCCAAAAAGAACTGAGTCCGTCTCGCAAAGGTCCCGGCTGGCTTCCAAATAGGTTACCAGCATTGGGTTAAGAGCCCTCACGACAGCCCGATTTCGCTTGCTTAGGGGTATGCGGGGAAGTCGCGGTCGATTTTCGAGAGGCATGCTGCGCGTTTCCAAAATCGCCTCTTCCAATATACTCCTCATTTGCTCTAGTTCGTGGGAGACCATTTCATCATCGTCTGAATCAACCACAACTGGTTATTATTATTATTATTATTATTATTATTATTATTATTATTATTATTATTATTATTATTATTATTATTATTATTATTATTATTATTATTATTATTATTATTATTATTATTATTATTATTATTATTATTATTATTATTATTATTATTATTATTATTATTATTATTATTATTATTATTATTATTATTATTATTATTATTATTATTATTATTATTATTATTATTATTATTATTATTATTATTATTATTATTATTATTATTATTATTATTATTATTATTATTATTATTATTATTATTATTATTATTATTATTATTATTATTATTATTATTATTATTATTATTATTATTATTATTATTATTATTATTATTATTATTATTATTATTATTATTATTATTATTATTATTATTATTATTATTATTCATTAAAACCCTTCATAAGTCCACCGCTGAACATAGGCCTCCTCCAAGGAATGCCACTGTGGCCGAAGTAGGAAAAGGGGAGACCTCATACAGCCAGCAGTGAAGGACCTCGTCTCGGATCGATAGGTCACTGGCAACACGCACTGGTCGTACTAGCTAGACTATATAATTAAGCAGGATAAGACTTATGCAAGTTTGGTCGAATCCACACTTAAAGGTGTAGTGTTAGTACTCAGATGTTTTATTACTTTACTAGAATAACAAACGAGGAACACAATTTTCAAATGTGATGATGAAAAAAATTGTTTACTTCAGGTACTAAACTTAATACTATATGAATTTTTAAGCAGAAAAGGAAGTAAACTATTTTAATATTTCCTTAGGTAAAAGTTGTTACTCCGCGTAGTGGCGGTGTAAGAATTTTCACTGGCCCGTATCATCCCGTGAGTGTCGTAAGAGGCGACAGAGGGAAACTGGAACAGGAGATGGGCAGCAACGTCTTCCTAATAATGACTAAAAATACAAAACTGTGGCTGCCAACCCACTTGCCAAGCGTGGCAACTGGCAACTAAAACAAAATCCCCCATGAGGCAATCTACGAAGGAGGCATATTTTTAGCAGTTGACTTTTATAGGCTGAAATGGAATGTAAAGTTATTATTATTATATCATTGACGAGCTCAAATAATTTGACGAGACAAAAAATTACGTACTTTATCGCCTGTAATGTACAGGGAATAAGTTTTTATAGCTGCATACAGACGGATTTTTATATATTTGATGATAATATCTTTTTCTAGAATGTGAAAGTGGCTAGTAAAATATCTGAAACCAAAGGGTACTTAAAATGGTATTGTAGATCAGGAAACAATATTTCCGTTTTAACTATATATCTTTTAGTACCTTTGCAGTTAATACTGCGAAAAAATTCGGTTATATCGAAGGTTTTCCATTATTATTTTAACAGCATGGCGGAATAATGACTCAACCAATAAACAAGTATTTACTACACCTGTAGAAGGCATAGATAAACCGACACTCGTTTTTTGTACAAAGTAAGCAATACCATTTCTGCGATTCCTCACAGGATCTTTTGATACAGATTCGCAAGCTATCAAGCAATCGTCACATCTAATTTTCTTTCGTATCGCTCGAGTGGCAAATCATGCAATACCCACCAATCTATCATCATGTAGTTTTATTTTGCTAAGGTAATTAATTTCCTCCACCTTTTTTTGTTTGTAGTCCTGAGTGGACTTCTATATCCACACACCCATGGATTTCTCACATTCAAAAAATCAAAAATACGGTCAACTGCTCTTTCTTATAAATCTAACTGTTGTAGCTGAACCTTTAAATTCAGGAAGTTGTAAAACAGTGAAGCAAAATTCAATTGCATCTGCTACACTGCTACTAAGTGTTTGAGCTACAAGATAAACTTTCATTATCATTTTTTATAATGTATATGCAAACTCTTTAGTCGATTTCCTAACCTCCGGCCCTCAGATTCCTGCAATGCTGCCAAATTTTCAATATACTCCCACTTTATTAAATTCCCTTCGTGGTCCTTTAAAACCTTTAGATCACCTACACAATTTCTTATATTTGTAAGGATATGACGGGGATAGAATACTACATAAATCTTGTGGTTCTTATCTATTGGGTGATAAAAGAAAGATTTAGTGTCGTTTCCTGCTTTCAACACTGCCCCTAGTTTAGCTACCGTAGAAAAATGCTCGGGTGATCCATCTAAAGTTATGGAGCATATTTTTACTGAAACATAGTGCAAGCGAATTAAAGCCTGTTTAATTAAGGCACTCTTTGTTTCAACAGGCAACCCATTAATAATAAAATAGGCGATTGGTATTTTCTAATTGCCTTTTAACGGAACAATCATAAGAACCAATGCGTCCTTATAATCAGGTAAATCATTACATTCGGAATCAATGCCAAAATTAACATAACCACGCGTTACACCATCACGGCTGCGAGAGCAACTTTTCTTTAAGCTCATTTCGTCTATTATCAAAGCACAAATTAGTTTTTCTCCATTCCGTTTTGCTTGGTTACTTTTAAGTAGTAAAGCATTAAAACTTTCAACTAAGAACCCCGGATTCGAATCTATAGAGATATACCAGGAGCGTATTACCCGAGGATGTGGCAATGCTATATTAAATTTTTTTCTGACGAAAGAGTATGCTATATTTTGGTGAGTAAAAATGGAGAGTTATAGCAAAAGCTCTTAATTCTGAGTGATACTTAGCACGGCTGACATTTTTACCGGTATTTAATATCATCCTTTTAAAGAACTGTTGCTTGAAGTCGTCATACACATTTAATAGATTTGCACAGTCATGGTTAATTAATTTCTTCTCTTTAATTCAATAATTACATTTCTTAAACAAATAATGCCGACTTTTAATCGTTTAACATGTTGAAATAGGACTTTTACACGAGCTCGTGTGTTTTTCAAAGATTTCTGAACTCGTTCCAATGCCTTTTTGGCTGATGTAGGGGAGTATTCATAACGATGATCATGCTTGATATTATTACGGACTTCAGAAATAGACCTTCTTTGAAGAGGCAGTCTGTTCCCGGTAGCAATTTGTGTTCCGACCTATATGCCAAATTTATATTGATAAATAACACGAAAAAACAACAATTAAGAAAACTACACATGACATTTGCCAGGGTTTTCTTGTAATAAAAAAGAAAAGAAAAATCAAGATACCAACATCAAAAAGAAGAACTTCTTTCCAGGCTCTCAATCTCGGGCTGCTCCATATATCCTGGAGGCAACAACATACCGCCTTCCATCATTTCGAGATCTAAATACAGATCACCTTTATCCGCGCATATTGCACTAGCTCCTAAGCTTTCCAGCTTCGGCAGTGCCACGTATTCTGGGGGACTTGATGTATCGCAATCCGTGGGTTCTTGATCGGACACTTGATTACCTTTGTCGGTGGTGCGCGAGAGGAAGCTGTCAAAAACCGTGAATGTAAACAATGGCCAGAATTTGTTAATAAGAAAGAATATAAAGTAGGGCCACTACAAAGTTATGGCACAAATAAAATTTTGAGACTCGAGAGATAATTAAACCTCTAGACTCGCACTTACTAAAACCCCATGGTGTTCTACAGGGCGGGGCCACGAAAACGCTTTCATGCACATCCGCGGCCCTTCCGGCGCCAGCCGCCCAACCGCAGCCTCTCCTTAGTTGCTGACTTCTCCTCCCCATTTTCATTCTCAGATAAGGCGCACCAGAAACAAGCCACACTGCATTTCGCGTCCTCTAACTCTACCTGCACTACAACTCCGCGAGCCCGATATGTGATTGGAACCAGGGAAAAACGAGCACCTGGAAGCATCAAGTGGCGCAGCCTCACCGAAGTCGCGAAAGATAGTAGAGTGGCGCATCGCCAATCGCCATACCAACACTCCTCTTCCCTTACGACTCCATCTCGACTACAGCGGTACAGGGGGACGAATCTCCTCTAGCCGCAGCCCACTAAAACATATACAACGTGGCTCGACATCATCAGGTTTCGACACTTGGCTATGGCCCTTGAGTTTGGTGGAAAATGAAGAAAGAAGAAATAAAAAAAAACATTCAAAATAATAATATACTTTTATACTTACTGGTACTGGTACTGCTAGAAAATATTGTCGGTATACTGCACTTTTTTAAAGTGGTGCAGTTCTCATGTCTAATAAAACAGTAGTCTGTGAAATGTTTGGAACAAAAACGATCATTTTGTTTCGGACGCCAATTCGCAATATGTATACTTTTAAGCCATAATTTTAGTCTAGGTTCAGTTGGAAACCTGTTAATTAATAAACATTTGATAATCATCTGTTGTTGGCGACTTTGTTTGTTAAAATATATGGGTAGGAAAGAACATCGATAAGTATTATAGACAAGGAACTCGACAACCCTATTGAATTTCATTGTTTATCAAAACTCAGTAATATATAGCCAAAGATGTTGGTATATATATATATATATATATATATATATATATATATATATATATATATATATATATATATATATATATATATATGATATTAAGATTAGTAACAAATTTTTAAGTACTTATATTATCAAATAGTTTTAATTTGTTTAATATTTGCTGCAGATTCGCTTACTTGTGAAATTTTATACCACTTCCCTTTTGGTAACGATTTTTACAGATTACGCACACTCATTATTAATTAAAATAATTCGTATTATGTAACTAATATTATACATAATCAAACATTATAAAATACTTTAGTTTTTTAGTTTAAAAGTTCAAAATACGGACTTATTAAATAAGACAATATAAATGAGACAACAGACATATTATGTCAATTTTATTTTTCAAGACATCCTTTAGCGGCGCTTCAAATTGGTACAGTCATTTTCTATGGAATAGCCAGTCCAGCGTACTTTTATATATAGAGGTCAGTGGCTGCTAACCAATAGGAGTTTCGGCGATTGATTGTCGCCTTGGCAACAGCTGCTTTTCTTAATGATGGCTCTTTGGTGTTGCGATTTCAAAAATTTGCAAAACCAGCAAGATCCCCCGTAAAAACTATAGTTCATTCAACTTAATTAAGATCCGCAGCGGAGAGCTTAAACAGTAGCAGACTTGGGCTGATTGTAAAGGTAAAGTCCAGGTTTACTTTACATTTTTAAATATTATGATTTAAAAGGAGTATAATTTATCAAACAAGCTATATATGACATCTCGACCAAAGAGGTTATGGGGTAGTGCACATTCTTACACCGTCATTACATGGAACCACCGACCGATAGTCACAATAAAATAAACCCTTTTTTGCCCTGACATACACTCCACAAACTATTGAAAAAGGAACATTACTTAAAATCACAATCTCTACTCTATACGACTGTTTGATAACAGACTATTATGTGCTTGACATTGCCACGTTGAACCTAAACAAACGACAGACATAGGTTCTGCTCGAAGACGACGACGACGACGACAGGAATATTCGTGCCAGCAATACGCTTACAAAGGGGTATTAAATTTTCTCTTCACGTGTTATTATATAAATACTATAAAAGATTGCTTATATTACGATACATCGTCAATTTTTGATAATTTTAATTAGTGGTAGGACTCCGTCTTTGTCCAGAAATCAGTCTTGCTCTACCGTGGTAGAGCCATTCTTTACGTGGTAGAGCCATGCTGCAGTTATATTAGTAGTATAGTTGTAGCACGAATGGGTCGGCTCGACCGGGGAAGGACCACGCTCTCACAGAATACCAGCGTGAAATAGTAGCTTAATGCTGCTGTATTTCGTATGGTGAGTGTAGAGAACCGGAGACCCTTTTTACTGGAAATGAGGCATTCCATCTCAGTCCTCACGGGTGACAACGCATCTGCATTTTGATTTGTAATGGAAGATAGATGTAGATTTCTATGGGCCGCAGCAACCACTTACCATCAGGTGGACTGTGTGCTCGTTTGTCAGCCCATTCTATAAAAAAAAAATACCACGCTCTTACATATTTCTGAAGGGTATAGAGAGACAGTATAATTATAGGCTTTAGACATTCCATTTCAGACTTCAGAGGTTATAAAGCATTTGTGGCCTTCTGTATTTAAAGTTGGCTGCAGATGTTCATAGACTGCAGTATCCACTTATTACCATCAGTAAGACTATCGTTGTCACTTTAGTTTTAAGGGAAAAGTACGAACTTTTTATAAATTGAAAATTTATAAAACGAAACCGTAACAACGGTCAGTTTAAGCTATTTAAATTTAATCTATAAAATTATCTAGAATTTTCAAGTTGCTGTATTTAAATGATATTTGAAATTTAAATGGGCTTTTTTTAATTATCCCTAGTGAATGTTAATTTTTTATCTCAAATTAATAATATAAAAAATAATCATTTAAAATTACTTAAGGTATGGTTACTTGACTGCAGTGTACCTATAAATTACTTTGGCAGGTATGTACATGTACGCGTGAATAAACGCAAAGTGAAGCAGACATAAGTTAAAGTGTATTTGTGGGTTTGAAAAAGCAATTATTATCTACAATACACCAATACGTCTGTCAGTACAATTTTTACTGTCACTAAAAATACCAACTAATCACTGTATGTCACTAAAAAACTACTAATACGACGCCGTAGAGTAATATAAATAAAAATAATCAAAATCATAGCAGGGTTAGAACATTCGGGAATTAATACAACCTATAATTTTTTTTTACAAATTTTTAAAAAATACGAACATAGCAGTCGAGGAGCCTTATATGCTAGATTGTAGCAGGTTATTGGTGAAAGTGGGTCATGAAACTGCTATCCTTGCTGTTTACAGACCTTGTGGTCTTAAGCAAATAGACAATTTTATCACGTCATTAGACATTACACTTGGGAAACTGTCGTCGTTCAAAAATATAGTGTTAACGGGTGATATGAATATTGATATTAACCCAGAAGGCAGTGAAGGCGGAGCAAAAGACTACCTTAATATATGTGCATGCCAGGGCCTGCTTCCAGCACATTTGCTCCCTACACATCTAAGTGGTTCTTGTTTAGACCACACTTTACTAAAAACTAGGTTACCATCAATAACCATTGCCACCAGTCCTATAGTCACTGATCATAGTGCCGTCATTCTTAACTTAAGCCTTAAAGTATCGAAACCTAATTGTAAGTACTCTGTTACTAAAATTAATACGAAAAACCTTGAACAAGCAATTCAAAACATTGACTTTAGCCCAGTTTATAAAACCGATGACGTAAACATCTCTTTGCCTTACTTAATAAATAACATACGAAATGCCATTGCTAGCAATACTTCGTATAGAACCGTAGCAAAAAAAAATAACTTGAAGCCTTGGA
Source organism: Parnassius smintheus behrii (assembly GCA_036936625.1). NCBI lineage: Eukaryota > Metazoa > Arthropoda > Insecta > Lepidoptera > Papilionidae > Parnassius > Parnassius smintheus. Next base: position 5,171,979 of record JAUPFT010000006.1, read on the forward strand.
TTACACCTGGCCTGATAAGGTGCATGAAACATAGGGACAAACTACACCTGATGGCAAAGTCCTCTTCAGATAATTCCATTTTACAAATTTCATATAAAAGATATAGGAATTTTTGTAACAATTTATTAAAAAAGTTGAAGTATAATTATCTTACAAACTTACTAGAAGAGACTGGTAGAGATAATAAAAAGATTTGGCGGCATGTAAAAGATATTGCATTTATTTCCAAACAGCATGAATCTTCGTCAGAATTATTACAAAATAATGCCTCGCCGCTTATATCAGCAAATACAGTAAATAACTACTTTGTGAACGTTGGTAAAAATCTGGCTGAGCAGATAACAAACAATTCTAACAATAATCGTGAATACAGGGCCACTTTATTAACTCAAAAAAAACTGCTAATTAAGCTCGTTCACATTATTAGATACGGACCCTAGTGAGGTGGAAAGGATTATAATGGCACTGAAAGAAACAAGCGCGGTTGGATGGGACGGATTACCCACAAGTATATTAAAAAAATATAGACAAATTCCAGTAGAATTTTTCACTCTGAAGGAATTTTCCCAGATTGTTTAAAAAAAGCAATTGTAGTTCCAGTATTCAAATCGGGGGACAAAAAAAACGTTTCCAATTATCGGCCTATCTCGATACACTCATCCACGTCTAAAATATTAGAAAAATTAATTAACAACAGATTAATGAATTATTTACAAAGTAAATCCATATTATCGAATATGCAATATGGTTTCAGACCTAAAATGTCCACTGCTGATGCTGTGCAGGAAATGACCGATTACGTCTCTCAAGAATTAGATAAAGGCAACCGATCAATTGGCATTTTCCTTGACCTTGCAAAAGCATTTGATACGGTTTCTATTCCTATCCTAAGTTAGAGAGCATAGGTCGAGGTTAGCAGCTTCAATGCATAAAAATCGATAAGGTTGTTAGCTCTGAACAAAAAAATACTCATTTTGGCGGGTCCTCAAGGAAGTGTATTAGGGCCAACCCTATTTTTGATTTATATATATGACCCTTGCAATCTTGAACTTAACTCAGGTAAAATAATATCTTACGCAGATGATACCGTGCTACTTTTTTCCGCAAATACAGTTGACAAGGTTTATTCATATGCTCAGAAAGGTTTTGATAGAGTTAATAAATGGCTCCAACAAAAGTTATTAACACCGAATACGGACAAAACCAAATATATTCATTTTTTAAAGCGCAGCTCAACCCAGCATGTAACCATTCCAGAACTTTATGCACATCAATGTTACTCAGTCACAGAGTCTAAATGTTACTGCCCAGTTATTTCTAATACAAAAACTGTTAAGTACCTTGGAATAATTATAGATTCTACGTTTACATTTAAAAACCACATAAACCACCTATGCAATAGAGTTCGTAAACTAATGTTTGTTTTTAAAAAAAATCGTTCTTTTGCTGATAATAAGGTAGTAAAACAAGTATATTATGCATTATGTCAGTCAATACTCATCTATTGTATAACCTCTTGGGGTGGAGCAGCTAAAACTACACTACTACCACTGGAACGCGCTCAAAGAGCTGTATTAAAAGTTGCACCATTCCGCCCTATTCTATTTCCATCCCATCTCTTATACAAATCCTATAATGTCTTAGTTTATAAAATAAAATTAATTTACCTATTTTGAAGAGCATCGACGGTGATGTGTGTCTTTCCTGGTATAGTGGTGCTGGTATAGCATGGCTAGGATTTGTGATGACAGAGATAGTGTAAGCAATTGAAGGGCGGAAAGTGCACTTCAAATTCTTAATATATATAAATTACGTGTTACGTTGTTTGTTCGCGATGGACTCCTAAACTACTTAACTGATTGTAATCAAATTTGCACACAGTGTGCAGTTTGGACCAACTTGAGAGATAGGATAGTTTTATGAACATGAGTGGACACTCACCCCCGTGCCTCGGAAAGCACGTAATGCCGTTGGTCCTGCGCCTGATCTCTCTCCGGTTGTATCGGTTTACCGTCCCATCGGATTACAAATGTGAGGGAATTGAGAGTGCACCTGTGCTTGCGCATACACTTGGGCACTATAATCATGTCCCACGCCGTTGACTAGCCTCCGTTGAGGCAGGCCGCCGTGGCTGAAATTCGGTCTGGAGGACATTATTTTTACTCAAATATGTCTGAATGATAATTGAAAAGTTACAAATTATTTGTAATATAAAAATGTCCCAAAAACCTGATATTGAATAATGTTATGACAGAATAACTAACAAATAAGAAATTTAAATTCGTGGTGGCCCTGATGCTTGTTTCTTACTTGTACAAAAGTTATAATTACGAAAAGTTCTCCCGGCAAGTCTGTGCCAAAAAGTTATACAATAACAAAATCAAAAGAGGCTTCGGAGAAGTTTCTAATTACCAAATAGTATTATTTCATAAATTATAAATGGTTTATGACATAGCTAGCTATTATTTTAATTGCACAGAATTAAAACTAAATTAAAGTGAAAAAAGCTACTTGCAAAATAATACTCTGCTACTCAGAAAAACTCTGTTGAATGATAAGTTCCATTTATTTCACTACAGCTTGCAGGCATTATGTTCTTCAGATAATCTACAATCTGAGGCCGGATTAAGGAAGAAAAAATTACATTAAAATATCATAAACATAAGCATTGTACAGCAAACGGAAGAATAAAGCAAAGTTTTCTGGAAATGGAGAAAGGGATTATGCTTATTTTTTGAAATAATTTAATATATACTGCATGGTTTCCTTTACACAATATTATTTTTTTATAGAAGAGGGGGCAAACGAGCATGCGAATCACCTGATGTTAAGTGACTACCGCCGCCCATGATCAACTGCAAGCCCAGGAGAATTGCAGGTGCGTTGCCAGCCTTTTAGAAAGGAGTAAGCTCTTTTCTTGAAGGTCCCCAGGTGGTATAGGTCCGGAAAAATCGCCGGTGGTAAACTATTCCACAGAGGTCGTACGTGGAAGAAAACTCCTTGTGAAACGTAAGGTGGTGGATCGCCAAGAATCCAGATGGAGTGGATAGTATCGGGACGTTTGCCGCGTAGAGCATTCACGAAATTTGGCGGCTGGGGTAAATCCGAACAATTCCTCAGATCACTCTCCATGGTATATGCGAAAGAAAATGCAAAGTGATGTAACATCTCTCCGCAGCGCCAGTGAATCGAGCCGATCGGAAAGCACTCGATCATTGACGATTCGATTCGCTCTGCGCTGGATGCGGTCAAGTGGAAGGAGCTGGTACTGGGGAGCCCCAGCCCAGAGATGGGAACATTATTCTATGTGCGGCCAAACCTGCGCCTTGTAAAGTTGCAGGCGGTGTGCCGGAATGAAATACTGGCTGGCCAATTTTTGTTTGAATTGGAATTTGGAGGACAATTTAGCCTTCTCTTCCAAGTGACCACAAAACTGCACGTCACTCGATATATCGACGCCGAGGATTCCGATACTAGCTAAGGCAACAAGGGGAGTGCCTTGAAACTGAGGAGATACTACAAAGGGGTTCTTTTTAACGGTTAACGCGAAAACTTGTGTCTTCTGAGGGTTAAACCGGACTATATTTAGTCACCCCCAATCCGAGACTCTGTTCAGCAAAGACTCGACTTCAGACACAAGTTTGTCCTGGTACTCGGAGACGTTTTCCCGAGAAATATTCGCACGGCCGGTGTACATAGCATCACCAGTGCTGTCATCTGCATAGCAATGAATGTTATGGGTTTGCAACATATCATTGATATGCAGAAGAAACAGCGTTGGCGATAGTGAATAGCGGCTTATGAGAGTGAGGGAATAGAAAGTGAGGGAAAAATGGAAGAAATGGCTGACAGAAATTCCCCAGGACAACCTTGGCGAGAGACCAGAATGCATGGGTTCCAGAAGGAAGGCGAACTAGTTTCTCGCCAATTCTGCCTATGTGCTCTGACTTTACCTTGGCAATGACTCTTTTGAAGGACCTGGAGGCGGAATTATACTTCTTTTTAGAGCGCTGATGTTTACATCCCAGGACGTTAATGCATCAGCCCAGGCTTGGTAGCACTCCTACTTATAGCATGATGCTATTTTACAGGAGCGACCAAACCATGGCTAAGATTTGCCTCCGATGGGCACCACAGAGGATGGAATAAAAGTTCAATACACTGAAGTACCACATCAGCGACAGAATCCGCAACAACGTTGTAATCGTCCGGCGAGAAGCAAACCACCCCCAAGTGTAGGATGCAAACAAAGACCGCATCCTATCCCAATCGGCTGACCTATAGTGACAAACACGACGGCAGCCTGCAGAATGCGACTGCGATTTCAGCGTGAGTCGCACCACACTCCGGACAAGACAATGGTCCGAGGAGCCTAAAATTCCACATCTGGAATCCGCGTAGGCGAAGTAACCAGTTGTGTCAAACCATATGCCAAGGCAAAATCATGAATAGATCTCCCCGCATGATTGGTTAAACGTGAACCAAGCCATTCTGCGTGATGGGCGTTAAAATTGCCAAGGATCACGATCTCTACAGAGGGGCAGTAGCAACAAATCTGTAGCCATTTGGACGTGGTCGAAGAGTCGGTCTGTTTCGGCATTACCGCTATGGGACCTATAGAGGAACCCGTAGACGCGCGGATGGTCGTCGCTGTCTACGCGTAGCCAAAGGATGGACAGGTCCGAACCTTCAAGACTGCCCAGGCGTAGCGAACAGATGTCCTCTCTGACGTAAACGCAAACTCCAGCCTGAGGCACAAAGGAGTGTTCCAGTTTGTACCCCGGGTAGGAGAGAGACGAGACATCGGCCGGAGAAGACACCTGCGTCTCGGTCAGAAAGAGCAGAGCCAGCTTCGCCGTCTCGTGATGTTAGTGGACGGCCTATAGGTTAAGGTGAAGTCCCCTGATATTGCAGATTCACGGATGGCGTGGCAGCGGTCGCCTTGATCTTGTTGCTCCGTTTGCCCCGAGCAGTTGTAGTCTTGAGCGGAGTTTTCATCTTAGTTCTCAGGGGTGATAACGCATCTACATTTTTATTCTTAACAAAAAACAGATGAATATTTCTATTGGCTACAGTATCCACTTAACACCATGTTGAATGTGTGCTTGTCTGTGTGAAGAATGACACAGGCATATTATAATTCGGAACCATCAAGAAAAGGGCCTATTCCTTTTCAAAAGGCCGGCAAAATCTGCTATTCCTCTGGTGTTGCAGTTATTCATGGGCGGCGGTAATCATTTACCATCACGTGAGCCGTATGCTCGTTTGCCCCCTTCTATAAAAATTAAATAAAATTAAAATAGTATCTTACCTAGATTGGAGAGCACCTCACGCACTCCTTCAGTTGCGTGCACTATCTCCGTCACTGCTAATAAACAGTGCGGTTATTAGTGTGATCATATTATTTTATTACGCAGATCTCAGCTAGTAAACATCTTCAACGAGACATTAAGGCCGTGCATTTATGTCAAAGAGATTTAAATATATATCTACTATAGAGTAGACATTGGGAAAATTTATATACAAAAACTGTGAGCACGCGCGTGTGTTAAGCCCTCTAGAGAAAAATAGCAATACTACGCAGAATATTTATTTCGAAAACATTTTAGCTATTTCCCATTAGGTGACGCTTCTAAATATAAGGTAAAATCGGTTTTAGACACGTCTTCAATTACTAACATATTTGTAAATAAATAGTGACATTAGAATGAATAATAAATAAATGATAACAGAGGGCACTTATTACAATATTTTTTCTTTCTTCTAGAACAGTCTACCAGAAATAACAAAATTTATAGATTATAATAATAATAATAATAATATACCCTTTCCGAGGCTGAAACATACCGATACCTGGGTATATCACAGAACATCGGTATCGATGAGGCTGGTATGAAACAGTCAGTTTGCGACGTGTTTTATGCACGCTTGACCAAAGTGCTTAACAGCCTTTTGTCCGGTGTGAATAAGACACACGCATATAACGGTTGGGTCATGCCTGTCCTCATGTATACTTTTGGCATACTCAGGTGGACCCAGACTGAACTTAACGCCCTGGATAGAAAAGTCCGCACTACCATGACGTCCCATAGGATGCATCATCCGAGATCGTCGGTAATGAGGCTGTACTTGCCGCGAAAGCATGGTGGACGTGGTTTTTTGAGCGCGCTCACCATGCATAATTGCGAACTGTGCAGCCTCCGTGATTACTTCCTGGCGAGATCGGATGATCCATTCTATAATGACGTCATTTCTAGTGATAAAGGGCTTACCCCTCTATCCTTAGCCAACGAACATTGGCAGGACCCAGCAGTGCTTAGCATTTCCGACCGGGAGACCGTATGGAAGGAGAAGGAGCTCCACGGGAGGTTCTACAAGGCTCTACATGAGCCTTTCGTAGACACAGTAGCCTCCCTCCACTGACTACGCTTTGGTGATCTCACTTGGGGAAACCGAGGGTTTTGTCTGTGCAATACAGGATCAGGTTATTAAGACCAACAACTATCGGAGATACATCCTAAAAGGATGGCACTATGGACATCTGTCGAGCTTGTCGCCATCCCAGTGAGTCACTTAGGCATGTCATCTCCGGTTGTTCGGCGCTTTCTAACTCTGAGTACTTGCACAGGCACAACCTAGTAGCCAGAATTCTTCACCAGGAGCTCGCTCTGAAATACGGTCTCGTGGATCGGAAATTGCCGTATTACAAGTACTTGCCGAAAGCCGTGCTCGAAAATGATCGCGCCAGGCTCTATTGGGACCGGGCCATCATCACAGACAGGACTATTCTTGCGAATAAGCCTGATATTGTGCTGATGGACCGGGCACAGTCAAGGATATTTTTGGTCGACATTACCATTCCGTATGACGAGAACCTCGTGAAAGCCGAAACAGATAAGCGAACAAAATATCTGGACCTGGCTCACGAGGTGACCGACATGTGGGGTGGTCCGCCGACCGAAATTATTCACACTCATTAATTCAAATTATACACATTTTTGAAACTAAATTCAAATTTTCCACTCCGTGACTTCAGTCAGTGAGCGGCAGCCTTGCTCTATTTCAATAAGCTTCTCCTTTTTAGTAAATTATGTATTTAAACGTTATTTTAATAAAGTTACAATTTATATATGTTGTTGATAACACTTTTTTGACATGTGTTATATTTTGCTTGGCAGACATATATAGAGATTCTATCATAATGATTTCTTATATTTACACGAACACTACACATTGAAATAATACTAGTTTTTACGGAATTTATAGCGTATATTTAACTTTTTAATACCCGACTTTTCGAGAGCTTTACAGCACCCATGGTCACGGGAAGGACTGAGATGTTTAACGTCCAGATGTCATAGTTAACCGCGGTTACCATAAGTTCATACTGTGTAGATCGGAACAAAAGTTAAATTTTAATCTATGGTAACCGCGGTTAACTATGACATCTGGACGTTAAACATCTCAGTCCTTCCCGTGACCATGGGTGCTGTAAAGCTCTCGAAACGTCGGGTATTAAAAAGTTAAATATACGCGATAAATTCCGTAAAAACTAGTATTATTTCAAGAGATTCTATCACTCAGGCAGACAACGAACTTCAGTAACATACATAAGCGCGTACTATAGCACTCGCTCTAATCAAGTAATTTTTCTATTATTGTTTAGAGGAAAGGCCCACGTCTGAGTTTTACTTGGTATAATCATTCGTGGCGGTATTTTGACTCACTATCGCGCGAAGGCATTTGCACGTTCTTAATCACACACTCTGTTAGAGCTAACAAACCTATCCCATAGACTGAATATACATAAATGTGAAAATGATTAAAGAGCAACATAGTCTTACATACAAAATTTGATAAATATAGTCTCTTATGCGATACCGAACTTTAAGTCTTAATAAACTACTGGAACAAACTATAACTCTGAAAATAAAATCTGCATCCATCTCTGAATACAAGTTTATATCCTGTGTAACACGTTCCACTTTTATACTCAGGAGGATTATGTGCCTTGTTATTGGCATTGCGTATTCGAACCAAGTATCATAAACTTTGATTTAGTAGGGTTTAAAGACACCAACCTAGTGTACATGTGCAGACTCGCATAAATTATTAGTAAGATTCGCTGAATATTAGTCCCAGTTGTAAAATATTTGCAGCAGCATAATATGCTCATTTGAAGTAAAACCCCTGTGTCAGGTTTATTATATAAATATTCTGAACCTTTTCCAAACGAGACAGGATTAAATTATAAGAAATTTCTTTGTGACCCTGATACCTATTATGAGCCTAAACCTTAATCGTTTAAATATGGTGAAATGAATAATGCTGCGTCAAAATTAGTGCATTGGTTTAACGTTAATAATCTACATTTAAACGGCAATAGAAATTGTTGGCGACGGGCCTATAAGAATATTTCAATTTATTATTTAACCGATTACGATATCACGTGAGCCGTATGCTCGTTAAGCTTCTAAAAAGCAAATTATCGAGCAACAATATTCTAATAAGAAAATGCTTAGTTGAATCTTAAAGAAATATCGAATTAAAGATATGAAGGACTTGGGTTCGACTCCCAGGCCGAAATAGTTTATCGTTTTCTTAGTAATATCTCTTAATAAATTCATGTAGGGAATTTTTAAGATATAAATTATGTTGAAATCATCTTTCCAATAATGTTAATTTAAAGAAATATTAAAATAAAGTTAGAGACCAGGGTTTGTTCCCCGGTCGAGATGATCGATGTGCATAAGTAGAATTAATGGAAATTAATTGCATAAGTATTGTCTTATATGAGTTTGATATATTTTGTATGAAAACAAATGCCTATTTTCTATGATTGATTTATGAAAACATTCACTTATATTGTTTGATAAGAAACATGATAACTGATAAGAATCTGATTAGAAATAGTTTCCTACAGTTTGAGAATTGTGTAGAATCATTTATTCACCTAGTATTGTTGATATTAGACTTTCCATTTTTACTGATAGTCGATAGCCGTGCAAAAGTTAGTTGTTCAAATAGTGTGAGATCATAGACGCACGCTAGCCACGTACTTAGGAGGCCAAATATGTAAAAATTTAAATATTTGCAATTTCAGCAATTTATGTAAAAATGACTTGTAAAACATTTCAAATCGATTGTATGTGTAAAAGAGGTGAATTCTGTGTTATTTTTATGTGAAAATTCCTGTGAATAAGTGAAATAATGATAGTTTTGTATAAGAAATTTAAAAGTGTTTTAATAGTGAAATGTATAGAGAAAATGTAAATTAAACTGTTGTATTGGTTAAGATATGTATAATTTCAAGTGGAAAACATTGTTTTAACTTTCTATGTCAAATATTTAAGAAATTTCAACTTTGAACATGTGAGTAAAATAGGCATATTTTGTTAAATAAATAAAAGGTTTTTTGTGATATGAAAATGTAATGTATATCGTAGTATAGATATTTTTTGTGCTATCTTTATAAGTAAATTGTATAAATGTATGTCTTATACAAATAAAGTTAGTGAGAAAACCGTGAGAGAGTGATGGAACAAATTGATGTATTTGAGTTGCGCAAACGCACAAATGGCGCGGCTCACTTTCGCGTATAGCTCTGGGGTAGCTCAGTAAACGAGTTTTCTTGCAATTTATTTGGGAATCGTTCGGGAATCGTTCGGCAAGACCAGCAGTCAATAAGAAGAAGAAAGAAAAAGTGTAGGGAAGTGATAGGGAAAAGTAAATACTCTCTCACGGAACGGTTTGAAGATAATTGCTGTTTTATTCCCAAGGAATTCTCCCCTCAAAATAATACAGTCCACATCGAAGAATTAAAGCGTTGGGACCAGGACGACTTCGGAAGACCTGCAATCCCCGCCTGAACCTATTTTCTGAAAAGGAAGAGGTTATCGCCCTTGTATGTTACTCCGTTGCGGAGATCACATACGTTGTTCCCGAACCCAATGTAGGCGTTATAGGAGGCCGGATCGAGAGAAGCCTCGATTCCCCCCTTCTGTTTCTTAGTTTAACGTTTACGCCCCCTGGTTCCTTTTCAAAACTAAATGTTTTAAATTTACGACAACAAATGTTAAAAATCTGAATACTAATGTGTTTTGAAATAGAGACGAACTGAGCTCTGTTTTTCTTGGCATCACTCTCGATGCTGAGTTTGAGTACCATATAACTAAACTAGCCAGCGGACTAAGCTTTCATCTTTTTTCTCTTTTATCTTTCTTACAGGATAGCCGGTAAGGTTATCTTGTAAGAAAGATAAAAGATCTCACTAGTGTCGAGATAGCTTTTTGAGATTACTTTATTTTAGTTATTTCCATAGCATAATGTCATATGAGATTTTGCTATGGGGAAATGCGGCTGATATAGAAACTATTTTTGTTTTGTACAAGAGGGTCATAAGAGCTATTGTCTCTTAGAGAAGAATTTAATAAATAAATGTATTAACTTTGGCCTCTCAGTATATCTACGAAAATTTAATGTATATTCACAAAAACGGAGGTGGTTTTAGTAAAAAAGTGATATACACTCTTTTAACACTAGGAACAAACATAAGCTACCATATACCATATACCAATGTCTGAACTACACAGAGTCAGTAATTCATTCTTAGGGCAATATATACGCTACTCAAATAAATTTCCAGAAAACATACAAGGTCTCTCTGTTACCAAGTTTAAATATTTTACTAAACAAAAACTCTATAAAAAAGGTTATTATAATATAAATGAATACATGGTTGATAATAAATAGCCTCTGGGAGTGAGGTCGTCGCTTTCAAGCTATTTCTAAAATAAATTTTGTAAATATTTTGTGACCATTCATATTAAATGAAATATTTTAAATAATCATTAAAAAAAAGTCCCGCTGGGTTTCTTACTGGTGCTTCTCAGGTTAGAGGTTTTTTTCGAACCAGTGGTAAAGTAAAAAATGACTTTCAATGAGTATTACATGCAATCTACATTGAATAAAAAATTACTCTATTCTATTGTATTCTAATATAAAGCTTATAAGTGCTATTTATATTATTTTATTATTTGACTTGTTTTTCTATTGTTTTTTTTTGTATATTTTAAGGGAAGTTTTAGTAAATTTAATGAAATTTATAAGACAATGTTAAGCCTTTATCTTACTACAAGAATCAGTTCACACGGAGATCAGACGCGACACGACGCGGCGCGCACTATTTAAGGTAGTGATGCAAAATATAACTTTATTTAACACAAAAAAAAAAACACATTTTGTCTAGATAATTCTAAAATACCTCGTGGCGTCGCGGTGCGCCGCGCTGCCAGCGACTTACGATGCATTTGGTGATGTCGTGATGCATCTTGCGGCAACCCGCTGCCTAGTGCGAAACCACTGACCACTTCAAACATCGTCGTGTCTGTGTGAACCAACCCTAATACTTAATGTTCGAAATAAATGTATCTTGATTTCATGCTCATATACAACATGTAACAAAACGCTGTGGTTCCCGTTAAGTGTGTTATCAGATTGAGTATTCAAACGTATATATATATATATATATATATATATATATATATATATATATATATATATATATATATATATTCAGAAAAACTTGACCATTAGTGTTTTAATTATATTAAAATAAAAGTTATTTGCAAATTGTATGTGGTTTTATTAAAATGAATAAATAATAATTTATTTCTATATAAAGTGGTTTTATTAAAAAAAAGTATTTCATAATCGGTTCTGTTAATACGAAGAGAGATAAATAGACCTGGGCAGACGTACAGACATATTTTTTTAAATTGGTTAGTCCCTTATATTATACTTATAAAAGTAAGCTAAGTAGCTTTTTAACTCTAGTAGCTATATATTGGCGATCTTATTCGTCGAAGAAGGAAATAATCACCTCATTTGACTGTTACTACTATAGATTTATATGTATTCACTTACACATTACTCAAAAATGATTCTATCCGGATGATTAAAACTTTATTAAGTTTGCATTGTAATTTATTGCAAAATAAATAAACAGCACTCACAGTAGGATTTCTTAATATTTACTTCAATCAAGTTTCAGTTAAATTGAGCCGCATTAATATGGAATATACCCAATTTTCGTAAGCTGCTTTATAGACGATGAAATTATTCCTGCCAATTCTCAGTATCGGAAACGTTTTCCCAAATTACAAATAAATGTGACCAAGAATAAAGGTTTTTATGGTAACCTTGGAATGGAATATTATACCAATACAATAATAATTTTTTACATTTAATATGAAGGACAAACCTCATTTACCTACAGATAATATGTACAGAAAGTTAAAAGGATTTTTTAACGTTTAAAAAGCAAAAAATTGTTGACAAGTTCACAAGAAGGAAAGCAGGAAAGTACTAGAGGCTGGTACAGGATGTAGAAGGGCTCCTCTTTTAATGGAGTGTGACTTTCTTAAGTACTTTGTGGTGTAGAAATTCGATGGATTCTGGTGGATCAAAATAGTGTTTGTGGCATTCCTTGGTAAGACTTAGTATATGACGGAATTAAAGCCCTGATTTTAGAATTTCTTTTATTAATTTTCGTTCTTTCCATTCGTCCGTTTTGAGTCAACTAAGGGATTGCATTAGCACAAGGTAGTTACAATAGTGAAAATAAAAACGTCATCTATATAGTTACATTAAACACTTCATCCATTATTTTTCACCATTAGGTACAAGATTTGTTCTCCGTATTGATATTGGACTGCTATTGAAGAATATTTAATGAATAAAGAATCATTAATATCAAGTGGCAGATATGTCGCATAACTTATATAGAAACAGAGAAAGGAATATATTAGAATTGAGAACCTCTTCTCTTTTTTGCATTTTGCTAAAGATTATTAAAAATAAAGTAAAGTTACAGCTTACATACGTGCCACTAATAGGCCTGCCTACTCTTATTTCTGAGATGGTTTTAGGGCAAGTAAATGTCCGCCGCGCTTCCATAAAGCGTGTTGGCGTACTTCACATGTCTTCATTATTTTATTGCTCTGATTTTCAGAATTCTTTACGATACTTTCCTTTACCGCCAGGCACGTGGTGCAGGTGCACTCAGTATCAAAAATTGCAATTAATAATTTCATGGGTGCCGGCGCTGATCGAACCGGTGTTACTCGTGTACTGTGAAATTTACAACATGCTTAGCCCCCGAGCTACCATGGCTCAATAAGTTATAAACGCTTACTTAATTATCAACAATACGATGCAAATAAAAACAATGCGTAAAGGGAAATTATAAAGAAAAGCTGTGATAGTACACAGGTTAAACGACTTTCGTAAATTTCATAGTACACGAGCAACCTGTGTTTGATTCCCGCTGCTACCATTATTGAATGCAATTTTACTGCTGGTCTATTACGTGCTTTCCGGTGACGGAAACATCACTATGATGCCTATAATATATTTGATAATAAAAATATTTCTAGTGGCGTTGTTTGTCATTAATGAAAAAATGTGGGTCACAAGCCTCGTCTAGTTTCTGAGACATTTTATTTAATTTTTATAATAAATAATAAATAATAATACATAAAAAGAAATATATTACATACGTAAGGAATAGGTTAAGTGGTTGAACCTGCATCTGAGTCTCTTCATTCGTATCGGATTGCCATCCCAACTGTTTATCGACACTCGTGCACTGTAATCCTATTCAGGAAGATTCATTATGAGGTGAGTTGTAATTTTAAGTTTTTAACTTATTTTAATCGTTGTCTGACTAACAAGTCATGTGTTTAAATGCAATCTGCTTGTTTTCGTTTCTTGATTCTTCAAAATAAATATAAATAGATTTGAGACTCGTAAAAATATTTTATTTCCATTATCTATAATAATTTAAATTTAAAATTAAGTAGCAGCATCACGTCCTTCAGGTGTGAACGACGATATGACGCAGGAACAATGGAAGAAGGTCTATGATATAATGATCGACAGTAGACTTCTACGGGTCGAATAACAAAGAAGAATGTGAAAAGAGGACTTTTTCTTTCTATTCATATTAAGGATGCAAAAATTGATTAATAAATATCCTTATACTTATAAACTATTTTAACTTAACAATTTCTCACATCCTACAATTGCGTATACTACAATTTTATTTTTAAAATATTAAGGGTGACAAACGAGCACAAAGTCCACCAGATGGTAAATGAACATTGGTTTCATAGACATGTACGTCTATCCTCGGTTAAGAATCAAAAGCCATGCGTTGTCTCCCCTAAAGACTTGGATGGAATGCCTCAATTCAAGTAAAAAATTCTCAACACTCACCATACGATGGACAGCAGCTATAATCTGCTATTTTGCGCGAATATACTAGCCGTGTAGTGGCGGTTGAGAATATCCACTACCCCATATCTTCCGTTGGGTGTCGTAAGAGGCGACAGAGCGACACAGAAAGGAGATGGGCAGTAGCATTTTCCTAATAACAACAATAACATAATAAAAAACTGTGGTTACCAACCCGCTCGCCAAGCGTGGCAACTATGGCAAATATCCCCCCATGAGCAACGACGCAAACAAACGGCCCCCAATCCCCGGCGACTCCGCTATTCCCGGCTACGGTGGCGACCATGGTAACGGCGGGGCAGAGGGTGCTAAGAATCTCCAGTGGAGGTTCGGTTGCCACCTATGATGACTCAACCTGGCAACGTATAACGCACGCACCCTGAGGACTGACGAGAGGATGCTGGAGCTGGAAAAAGGGGTGGCCAAGTTGCGCTGGCATATTATTGGATTATCTGAGGTCCGAAGAGAGGGGGAGGACACGGTAATCCTCGAGTCCGGCAACTTGTTCTATCACCGGGAGGGCGACCATCTATTCCAAGGAGGTGTCGGATTTATCGTCCACAAGTCTCTCGTCAACAACGTTGTAAAGATTGTGAATGTGTCGACGGGGGTCGCGTACCTGATACTCAGAATCACCAAACGGTATTCGCTGAAGGTCAAACAGGTCTACGCACCAACATCGGCACATCCCGTGATGAGGTGGAGGAATGTATGAGGATATTTCTAGAGCCATGCATTCCTCCAAAACCCACTACACGGTGTTAATGGGAGACTTCAACGCAAAACTAGGCACAAGGCAAGGCGGTGAGCTGAAGTTAGGAAAATTTGGAGTAGGGCAACGGAACCGTAGGGGCCAGTATCTGGCTGAGCTTATGGAGAAAGAGGTACTCTTTATGGTGAACTCTTTCTTCCAGAAGCGGCCCCACAAGAAGTGGACCTGGTCGTGCTATATATAGATGTAAATTTAATAAGCGGGTTGTTAACCGCTGTTTCGAGTTATTATAGGAAAGATACTACTGCCTCCCCTGATTTAGCTTCCCTTTATCACCCTATAAACCCACGGGTTGGTATTGAGTTGTAAATATTCTTACTGCAATATACGTAACAATATATTAAATATTTATTCATCTCAACATTATAACTAATTAAATACTGTACCAAAATGTGAACCAAAGGAAGTGGACCTGGTCGAGCCCCGACGGTTCGACAAAAATGAGATTGACTTCATTTTGACGACCAGACGCCAACTGTTTAGTGATGTCATCTGTGTGATCGCAAGGGTGAAAACTGGCAACGATCACCGTATGGTTAGAGGCACACTAAAACTAAACGTTAAGTTAGAGAGGTCTCGTCTAATGATGTCAACGCTCCGTCCCCCTCATGCTCTGATCCAGAACCCCGAAAAATTTCAGCTCGAGTTACGTAAACGCTTTCAGTGCCTCGAAGATTGCAATGCAGTGGATGATATGAATGACAAGCTCGTGGAAACTGTCCATGCGGTCGGAACTAAGTTCTGCAAGACCCGTCGTAGAAGAACACAAACACTCTCCGATCACACTCTTATTCTCATGGCTGTTACACGGGAGATGAGGCTGCAATCGTCAACAGATTTGACAGCATACAGGCAACTGAACAGACAGATCTCCAAATGTATGCGGCGAGACTTACGCAACTTCAATACTGCTCGTATTAAAGAAGCGATCGAACGGAACCAGGGCTCCAAAGTCTTCGCCAGAGATCTGTCTGCCAGAAAGAGCCAACTGTCAAAGCTGAAGACTGAGTGTGGCAGCATCTTTTCCGGGACACCTGAGATTTTGAGTGAGATTAAGAGGTTCTATGGGCAGCTGTACACATCATCGTTGGAGCCACACGCAAGTGTGAGTAACAATCCAAGAGCAAGTCTTACCCAACACTATTCCGATGATATCCCAAACGTCAGTCTGAGTGAGATTAGAATGGCTCTCCAGCACCACAAAAACGGCAGGGCCCCAGGCGAGGATGGAATTACAGCGGAGCTTCTGAAAGCAGGTGGAACACCGGTACTTGAAGTCTTTCAGAAGCTCTTCGATTCCGTCCTCCATGGTGGCACTACTCCGGAGGCGTGAAACAGAAGTGCGGTGGTCTTGTTCCTTAAGAAAGGCGACAACGCTCTCTTGAATAACTACAGACCGATTTCCCTTCTGAACCGCGTCTACGTGCTGTTTTCGAGAGTCGTTACGAATCGTCTCGCACGCAGACTCGACGACTTCTAGCCTCCCGAACAAGCCGGTTTCCGAAAAGGCCTCAGTACCATATACCACATACATACCCTTCGGCAGATTGTACAGAAGACCGAAGAGTACAATCTGCCACTTTGCGTGGCGTATGTGGACTATGAGAAAGCCTTTGATTCCGTCGAAATTCGGGCGGTGCTACAGTCCCTTCAGCGTTGCCATGTTAACTGCCGGTATATCGAAGTGCTGAAGTGTTTTTACAGTAGGGCTACGATGGCTATCCGAGTACAGAACCAGAGTTCGAAACCTATCCAACTGCAAAGAGGTGTAAGACAGGGTGACGTTATATCCCAGAAACTCTTCACCACTGCTTTGGAAGACGTTTTCAAGCTACTGGACTGGAAAGGATACGGTATTAACATCAATGGCGAGTATATCACTCACCTCCGATTTACCGACGATATAGTCCTTACAGCAGAATCGCTGGAGGAACTAAGCACTATGCTCAATGACCTCAATAGTGTCTCCCAACGGATAGGTCTTAAGATGAACATGGACAAAACAAAGATCATGTTTAATGTCCATGTCACACCTATGCCGGTAGTTGTCGGGAGCATTATGCTCGAAGTTGTTGACGTGTACATTTACCCGGGACAAATAGTCCGACTAGGTAAGTCCAACTTCGACCGAGAGGTCAATCGACGGATTCAACTCGGCTGGGCAGCGTTCGGGAAATTACGACACATCTTCTCGTCAGGTATACCCCAATCTCTGAAAACTAAAGTGTACAACCAGTGTGTTGTGCGTGTTGCCAGTGATGACTTACGGATCTGAGACGTGGTCCTTCACTGCTGGCCGTATGAGGACGCTCAAGGTCGCTCAGCGAGGTACGGAGAGGGCTATGCTCGGAGTTTCTCTGCGTGATGGACTCAGAAATGAGGATATCCGCAGTAAAACTAGAGTGACCGAAATAGCCCAGCGGATTAGTAAGCTGAAGTGGCAATGGGCCAGCCATATGGCTCGAAGAACCGATAACCGATGGGGAAGAAAGGTTCTCGAGTGGCAGCCTCATACCGGTAGGCGTAGTGTAGGGCGACCCCCCACTAGATGGAGTGACGACCTGGTAAGACATGCAGGAAGTCGATGGATGCAGGTGGCTCAGGGCCGTGCTTTGTGGCGTTACTTGGGGGAGGCCTACGTTCAGCAGTGGACTTGTGAGGGGCTGTAATGATGATGAGTCGTGAATATATGGTTCTTCCCTATCTATGTACGTTTCTAGGACAGGCGTAAAAAAGTACATTGACCTTTGACGATATCATCGGTGTAGGCCTTTTCCTTTTATCATTACATACACCATCAGAGTGAAAGATAAGGATGCCGAGTGCGAAGTTCTTTACGGGCCCTATGTCTATTATTATATTATAAAGAAAAAAGATTATACTGTACCTTAACGAATTAAAAAGAAAATAATATTAATTTAAATTTATTATTTATAAATCATGAGATATTACAATTTTCATTATTACGTTAATAGTAGGTAAGTACTTTAATAAGTAGGTAGGTAGTTAGTTGTATAAAATATAACCACTTCTTGACAGTGAGCTAAAAAGACGGACTTTTAATGCCAAGCATTCTTAAGCAGCCAACCTTGAAGCATGCATAAAACTTCTCATAATAGATTGTCTGAGACACTTGACAGTTTCAATATTTTAGGTTATAATCAAGTCACATTGATTATAACCTAAAATATCGGCAGTCTTCTTTTTCATATCCGTTTTTGATGGAAATATGTCACTAGACCACGTTTACGTTTACATTAAGATTCAGTTAGTACGAGTCGCTACAAATGACAAAGACAGAAATAGCTTATATCGCAGAGTAAAGTGCTTCCACAATTTACAGTCATTTTCAATAGCTGCCTCATGCCAGCAAATGCAGATAGAAAGGACAGTACGTATATTTAGCTTTTTTTCGTAAAATAAGGGTGACAAACAAACAATCCATCCACTTGATGGTAAGTGAATACTGAAGCCCATATACATCTACATTTTACCCTTGATTAAGAGGATCAAAATAAAGATTCGTTGTCATTCGTGAGGACTAACATGAAATGCTTAGTATCCAGCAAAAAGGGAATCAGTACGCTGCACTCACCATACGATATACAGCAGCATTAAGCTTCTATTGTACGCTCGTATTCTGTGAGAACATAGTCCCTCCTCGGTTGAGCCGACGCCTTTGCGCTACAACAATATAGCTACAGCACTGTTCTACCACGTATTACAATTCACTCATACATATTTCTTTGTCCTTCCTTTATCAGACCTAAGTCTTCTCCTAGAGGCACAAATATGCACCTAAAATCATTTTTTTAGGGAACACGGGTAACAAATGAGCACATAGTTCACCTGATAGTAAGTAGATACTGTGGATAATAGACGTATATATCTATTCTCAATTAAATCAAAATGCTAATGGGTTGCCAGCCCTGAGAACTAAGGTGAAATGCCTGGATATGAGTGAAATGGTTGCAAATTATTTTAGATGCTACGGTGTGTTTGAGTAAGTGGTTTTATAATAGGTTCAGCATAATAACAGCGTCACGCGTCCTTTGTGTTCTGTCTGTCTGTTTTTGTTGGTCTTAGCTTGCTGTATACTATATACAACTCTGGTGACTAACAAATAAGCTACCTTAGGCGTAATTCATATTGAGTTCTAGCAGAGTTCTAGAGTAGTGTTAAGGGCTACAATACTTTATACAAAAGATTCTTTTATAGAATAAGGATGACAAGCGAACACACAGTCCACCTGATGGTAATTCGATGCTGTAACTAATAGATATCTACATTAAATCTCAATTTTGAATCAAAACGCAGATGCATTGTCACCGCTGAGTACTAAGATGGAATGCCTCGATTCCAGTAAAACGGTGTATCGTTTCTCTACTTACACTCGCCATATGCAACAACAGCACTAAGCTGCTATTTTACGCTGGTATTCTGTGAGAGTGTGGTCGTTCCCCGGTCGAGCTGACCCATTCGTGCAACAACCATAATATAGCTGCAGCGTGAACCTACCACATATAAAAAATCTAGTAAGGTTTAAGTGAATTAATAAATATTGATTTAAAAAAACAAGTGGCGATGAGAATCTTACCCCATATCGTGTCGTGTGTATCGTAAGAAGCGACAGAAGGAAACTGGAAAACGAGCAGCAGCATCTTTTCGATTACGACTCAAAATTATAAAGATATACGGTTGCCATGCGTGGCATTTATGGCAAAATTCCTCCTATGAGACTATCGAGACAATCTAGGCCTATGTTCAGTAGAGGACTTTTGATTATATAATAGACATAATTTTCCCTTTCTCCTTGGACTCTGTTCAGTGTGGTCGTGTTTCATTTTAAGTTTATTGAACAAAAATTATTAAAAATTCATTTAATTTTATACCTTTAACAGTATTAAAAATTGGTTTTTCTTTTTATGACTGTTCCATGCCTGTATATACTAGTCTTACTTACACGATTTGCAAAAGTTATTGGCGAATATGAGACTATAGACCAAAAAACCATAAGGGAAAACACCAGGAGAAAAGACTTTCATAATAAAATCATCCCTCGTATGGTTATGACTAGACGACACTCTTCTCATTATCAATCAGTGTTTCTGTTTAATAGATTACCATTTGATTTAAAAATATGTTATACAAGAGTAGCTTCAAAAATACCTTAAAAGTTCCTACTGGAAAAGTGTTATTATATTGTTGACAGAAACTCGTCATGCTAATGCTATTACATCATAAAATTCAATGTTTTAAACCCTTGATGACATTTTAAGAAATAATTGTATTTTTTCTGACAAATATAGTTATTATTGTTTTGTGACATTTAATAGTGGTGAGATTTGACTTATAATTTTTATTGTAATTTTTATATACTCGTAATTTTATAGTTATTGCCATTTTATATATTAATTTAATAATATACTAATTATTGTAATTTTATATTTTAATTGTAATTTTATATTTTAATTTTATATAATTGTGAATTTGGTATTAAGTTAATCAATTGTATTTTTGCATGAATTGTTCAACACAATTTGTATTGTTCAGAATAAATAAAGAAAAAATATGTACACCTAATATACTTAAATAATTTTTAAACAGTTTCTCCAAACGGAACAAGTCTATTTTAATGTACTTTTATTACAAGTTGTTGTAATCTTTATTAAGAGTCTTACAGCAATATCACTTCCGTTGACGGAGGGGCCTGGCGATTCCATAGCACAGGGCAACCTAGTTTGGGCACCAGTCTCACACCCAGATCTTATTTATTTAGTGTTTATAGCTGTTATTTAGTTGTATACGTTTACTTCTACTTAATTTAGTGTAAAGTACTGATAATATTTGGGAGAAAATAAATATTGCTTTTTTATAATTAATTAAAGCAAACAATTCAAACTTAATTATTATTCAAGTTACACCCAATTTTAAATAAATTTAAAAAATACCATAATAAAGACAAACTAAAACTAAAATTTTTGGTTGTCATACAGTTCTGCTCCACCTGGTATCGTGTCAAGAGTGCTGGCTGCGTTTCCTCACTGAATAGCTATACTTTTAAGCAAAAAAAGAATCAGCCCTCTTATCACCAGCAGCGATGACCAGTCGCAGGTAGAGTTTACTTTAGGAAGTTCACTGTACGTGGACTCCATGGACCGATAGTCTCTACAGAAAATGACACAAGTATGTATTAAATTCTCAAATACTCATATTTGCACCATTTACTTAATACAGCTGCCTCTGATGCTGCCCCGGCTCTAAAAAAGGTACCCTTGAGATGAGAGGCCACCAAAGTGTATGCGCAAGTAGCATCCCACACTAGGGCTTTACTTTTCTCCCTAGTTACCGAAGTAATACTGACGGGTCTCTTGCCACACTCTGTAAATAACACGCAGGCTCTAAAACCCAGGGAAAATTTATAGAGACAAGAGTCCTTCGGATGACTTCGTTCAAATAACTATGACGTGAAAACGTACTTGCACTTTTCTTACATGAAATTCGGTGGAGCCCAAACTCGTCGACGATGCAACCACAAAGATTACTCAACGGTACAGCGTATAACCTGTAACTAGATTCCTTAGTCAAAACAGCTAGGACGCGGACCTGATCTTGGTCACTATGGAAATTATAAAAGAAAACTTTCTGCACTCTCCGTACAACTATTATATTTGCCTTAGTTGTTGCCATATATTAGTTGGCGCTCATGGCAGGTGGATTGGCGACCGCAGTTTTTTTGTTTTTAGTTCTTGCACGCTGCAGAACATCTCCTGGTTTCTATCCAGCTGTCGGCTCTTGCCAAAGCCACGAATGATATAGGCTAGTGGATATTCTTTCTTACATCTCCACTAAACAGTAAGGATTCTTATCCCTAATTGGAATAAGGATAATTAGACCGTTGGCATGTCTGCTCAGTAATTGCTAATTTTTTGTGTCTAGAAGAAGGAACAAATTTGGAAAAAAATAGCACCATATCACTGTTTATATTGAAACTTTATAAGCAAAGCAAATAGTTTTGAAATTTCTCTATATTATTAAATACATTTTTATTATGCTTATTTCAGAACATTCTATTCGTATCTGTATATATCGTTAATATTAAAGTAATACAGGACCAAAGGTCCTAAGGGCAAAAGAATTTTGCGGACAATAAAGAGTTGCAAGCGACGTCAAACAAAGACGACTACTGTTTTATTATGAGTAATGAGTCACTTATTTTCATTATATCGGCTCTCTTACATTTCAAATTAGATCGTTTTCAAATTAGATAGTTGGTGGTCCAATGGTTAAAGGCAATACCAGGTAATACGGTGCATTATACGCTACTGGACATAAGAAAATTAAAGATGTAAATTAAAAATTAAAATTATTAAATACATTTATAAACTAAACTGTGTTTCATTGGAATCAGTATCTTTAATCAGGGATCTAGGATTGTATTTAGACTCTAAACGACACTTTGATGAACACGTAACGCACGTAACCAATAAAGCCTTTCAGCTTTATGGTTTTGTTATGCGGACATATTCTTCCTTCAAAAATCCCACCACATTTTTAACTTTATATAAATCTCTAATAACATAATCACAGGTTGAATATGCATCAGTTGTATGGAGTTCAATATATAGTAAATATAGTTTACAGTTGGAGCGTGATCAACGAAAATTTTTAAAATCTATAATGTACAAATGCTTTAAAAGTAATTATAATGAATGTTATTAACTTTTATTAAGAAAATTTAGTGTTCTTTATTTCGAATGGAGAAGGATGCTCTTGGATCAAACTTTGCTTTACAAAATCTGCCATAACAAATTTGATTGTAATGAACTCACCAATCAAATATACATTCGTATACCTAGTCACTCGAAGCGTATACGTGAGCTCCATTCACATCAAATTTTCGCTCCAAAACCAAGTAAAACAAACGCAGATGCACGTGCACCTCTAAATCGTATAATGGAATATACAACAACAAATTTAATGACATGGATATCTTTGGATTTACTTCTTCTAGATATAAAAAAGCTGTGTAGGAGGTTCTATCTGAATTTGATGCAAGTTAATGTAATTGCTTATTTAGGTTAAATTTAATTTTTCACATCTATGAATTATCTATATATGTGTATGTGTATGTGCGTGTATGAATATGTTTGTATATATGTGTGTATGTATATGCGTGCACATGTACATGCGTATGTGTAAATTATAGCTTGTTTTTCTCTGTATTTATTGGTGAACGGGTCGTTTTTAATAGAACATTCTATTTTAATTTTTAATTGTTACGTACACAGACCCAGTGGTAATATGTGGATAACGGTGTTGATTGTATGATTATTAAGCTTAAAGTAGTATTGTGTTTAATAATAAGATTATATTGTACAATTGTTTGTCATTCCAAATAAAGAGAGAGAAAAAAGAAGAGGACAGTCAGTAAACTGTAAATTAAAAATCACGTTGTGAATATGTCTCATCGATTATTTTTAAAAGTAGGTATTTCAATATTCATTAATAAACTTTTTTACCAGCTTTATTTTTTATAAAACTATAGTATACTCGTAACAAGAGATCTAACAAATTGTAATAGTGGGGATAAGCGGTCCACTATTAACAGACTCCAAGTGGTCTAGTAGCGGAGAAATGAAACTACTATTTATGTGCAAACGACTGGTGTATCAAGTATTGAATATGGAATACGGAATATGGAATATAGAATATGGAGTGAATTTTACGTCGTGTTATCTTCTCGTATCTACGTCGCTAGACTGGGCTATAAAAGTTGTGCAGGCCGGTATACTTCAACTCTCCCTCTTCGCAGACGACACTGCTATCTACTGCAAAGGTGTCTCACTGCCCTTCATACGGAACAAGATCCAAAAGTCAGTTGATGACCTAGGAGCTTGGTTCAAAAAATGGCGCATCGATGTTAACCCGGAGAAGAGCTCCGCCGTTCACTTCGATTATAAACGACCCCGTCTCAAAAACACTCCACCAATGCGTATGCTAGTGACCCCTGTCCCCTGGCATACGACCGCCAAATATTTAGGTGTCACTCTAGACACAGGGCTCACTTTCAGGCCCCACGTCAAAAGAGTAACCCGTCACGCACGGTTTTATCTGAGTAGGCTCAACAGTATGTTGAGCAGACACAGTAAAATGTCCCTTCGAAACAAGCGTACCCTTTATAAGGTCTGTATACGACCAGTCATGTCCTACGCGGGCCCCGTCTTTGCCCACGCAAACTCTAATATTACTAATGAACTCCAAATAGTTCAAAACCTTTTCTGTCGTCGAGCTGCGAACGCACCTTGGTACGTCCGTAATGCCGACCTTCATCGGGACCTAGAGCTCCCAACAATTCAACAATTTCTTAAAAAACTCTCTGAGAACTTCTTCAAAGCCTCAGAGTCGCACCCAAACCAATTAATTCGTGAGGCAGCTACTTATGCAGCCCCACCCCCTCTCGCTATCGAGTCCGCAGGCCAAGAAACTCTCTCTCGGACCCGCCTAATAAACTGACAAACGACCTGAACTGCCTCCTGGCGGCTCAGGCCAACTCTAATTAAATTAAATTATTGTATTAACTAATATTAATTTGCCTTCGTAGGCACTCCCTCAGCGGCTCGTAGCCGCTTGCGCCCTCTTTTCCCAAAAGAGGGTCGCTCACGATAAGGCACAATACAGCTTAATCAGCCGGCTGCCTGTCTCCAAAGGCGTCACTTAGGGTCCCCGGTAGGACAGTGAGTCCCTCATAACCACGATAGACTGGCTATCGTGGTATGCGTAATACATTTTCCGCCTCCCTACGTATAGGGTAGCCCTTTAATTGCTTCGGGCGCAAAAAAAAAAGCGCGCGCGCGTAGTCGGTGAGCGGCGGCGGCGTGGGACATAGCTGCGGAATAGCAGGAAGAAGCGAGCTGCGGCGTTAAAGAAACAGCTTCAAAATGGTCGACGGATACATAACGATAGCGGCGTGTGAAGACGATGTGGCGCTGAATGATATTTGCGACTTGCAGCCCGCATTATCTCAGTAGCCGGGGATAGTTAGGAAATAAATGTTTTCTTCGCCTTCTGTGTTATGGTAGCAGCAAGGTATATATTATTTATTGCCGATTAGCCTGGCTGCTACAAATCTATTTCAAAACTTACCTAACTTAACTACCTAACATCAAAGATTGCTACGGATACGTTGTCACTACTGAGGACGGGATGGAATGCCTATGTTGAGGAGGGTATATCGAATTTAATTTACATTGAGTTCCGATTTCATCATTGAGGTATTGTAAAACGTTATTAGAATGTCTCCTCCACATATCACTATTGAGAGTACGTACCCGCCTTTGCTTCTATTGAATTTGGATTATGCTATATATTATACCGAATTGAGATAGTATATAAATGTGGTTCGTATTTTATAAGTTTATTTAATTTGCGAGTCCAATTATTGGTCTGCAAACAATAGATCTTTTTATTATGTACCATTTGATTTTGCTTTATGTGAACAATGGGTTATTACTTACATATCTTCATTTTATAGCTATTAACTATTCAGCTTTTTACGTGTTTTATGTATTCTTCATTATCTATTTATTTAGTGTTTAATTACATTGTCTATTTATTTCCACGTTTATATTTGCTATAAATATTTTATATCTTATTTATTTATTATAGTCTTATATATACACTCGTCTTTTATAACAAGCCATTTACTTATTTATATTTTTACCTTTTTTCTATATTCTATATTAGTTTATTCATCGTTCAGTCATTACAGCCAAAATCCACTCCCCTATAGATTTCAATCTGTCTCCCTATAGATTTCACCATAAAGGAGATGTTTGCCATAGTTGCTACGCTAGCAGGTGTGGTGGGTTGTCAGGCGCAGTTTTGTTTTATTTTATAGTAGTTATTAGAAAGATACTGCTATCGATCCCCCAGTTTGTTTTCTTCTGTCACAGCACCTTGGGGACGATATGAGGTAGTAAATATTCTTATAATGCACACGGTGTTAAATTATAAATATTACTTATAATATTCATGACGTTTACCACTTGTCCCGCATAACAAAGTTTGGCTAATTTTTCTACACAAATAGTGAGTAGTATAGAAGAAATATAGTCTAGATCCAAAATAAGATAAAACTTCAACCACCTGTTGAAGAATAATATTTTTTATCAAATAAAATATGCTTCTGACATACATCAATAAGGTTGCCCACAAGTAATTATGTTAATGGCTATATTATTCTACTACCCTCCTTTTTCATCCTTTTTAGCTATTATTGTTTGTTTCACTTATTAAAATTATTAAGCAGATTCTACATTATAACTATTCTATTTTTTATGTTTGGATTTTTTTTATTTACTATAAGTAGAGTACACGAAGTAAGAATGACCTTCATCCATCCGTTAACCGGGAGAAAATTATTTTTTATCGAATAAAATATGTTTCGAAACATATATCTATAGGCTTGCCTAAAAATATTTCGGTGACGGTGACTGAAACTACCCATCTGCGCAGGTCAGGACTATAGTGCCAGAGTATAGATAGCACTATATATTCTCTCTCTCTCTCTCTCTCTCTCTTTCACTCCTAGTCCAATGGGATGGTTGAGATGGTTGATCTCTAAATGCTTTCTCTCCAAGCACTAATGATGCATTCAATTCATAAATGATGGAGACGTCTACACTAGAGAAGCGTTTTAAACATATTCATATATGAGACTAGACTAGAATCACACCAATAATATACCCGTGCTACTAAAGAGGTTCAGTTCAGTGTTGTGAAATATATTTGTGCTTCACTGCTGGCCATATGAGGACGCTCAAGGTCGCTCAGCAAGCTATGGAGAGGGCAATGCTCGGGGTTTCTCTGCGTGATAAAATCAAAAATGAGGATATTCGCAGTAGAACCAGAGTAACCGACATAGCCTAACGGATTAGTAAGCTGAAGTGGCAAATGGCCGGCCATATAGCTCGAAGAACATTAATCGATGGGGAAAAAAGGTTCTTGAATGGCAGCTTCGTACCGGTAGTCGTAGTGTAGGGCGACCCCCCACTAGATGGAGTGACGATCTGGTAAGACATGCAGGAAGTTGATAGATACAGGTGGTTCAGGACCGTGCTTTGTGAGGGAGGCCTATGTTTAGCAGTGGAATTGTGAAGGGCTGTAGTGATAGTGATATGACATAAATACATAACAATACTAAAGTGACATAAGACCATAGGTCTTGTGTTACTTTAATATTAACAATAAACAAAGATTACTGTTTTATTGCACGAAGCAGTAAAGAAGCATGTATGTATACTGTGTATTGAAAATCACATTATAAATAAGTCTCGTCGATTATTTTGGAAAGTGGGCGTTTCAATATTAATTAATTAACTTTTTACCAGATTTATGTTTTTATAAAACGAAATTACTCGTAACAAACGAACTAACAATCCATCTCATGGTAGGTGGGAACTGACCACTGCAGTCAACTTCAAAGGAGGCTAAAGATACATTATCACAACTTAGGATGGGATGGAATGCCTCTATTCAGCAGGGTGTCGAATTAAATTTACTTTGGGCTATAATTTCGTCATTGAAAGAAATTTTTGGGGATGTATCCTACACATACCTAGAGAGTACGTGCTCGCCTCTGCTTCTAACAAATTTGGATGTTTCTAAATCGTATTAAAATTGTGTAGTAAAAGAAATTTCATTCATTTTTTCGGCTTAAATAACCGCCAACTTT
The DNA here is from genome assembly GCA_036936625.1 of Parnassius smintheus behrii. NCBI lineage: Eukaryota > Metazoa > Arthropoda > Insecta > Lepidoptera > Papilionidae > Parnassius > Parnassius smintheus. The sequence continues at coordinate 5,199,782 of JAUPFT010000006.1, forward strand.
CTGGCCTGCTACTGAGAATTTCTTGGCAGAAAAACTCCATTTTTTTGACCGACCCAGATTTGGAACTACTGCGTCGTTGGTCTTGTGATCGTAAACGCGACTACTGATTATGAAGTCCCAGATGACTAATATAAACCGATGGACATGACACAAAAAAATCACAACTTAACGCCAAAACAGAAGGTTTAGTTTCAAAAAAACTACAAAACCGTCGCTTTGAAGATGTTTATGGCCATACAATACCACCGCTAGAAGATTTATTAAGGCAATTAAACTTATAAAACTGAGGATGTTTTTTCTCATTCCGCAGCATAGTTTTGCCTAATCGAATCTTTCACGCTATTACAATGTACTGCTATTAACTAGACCTAAAATATCTTGAACTCTTTTCAACGAAGCTTATTCCTTACCATATTTCTTTTATCAAGAATACTGTATGTATTAAACATTGAGCACGATAAATTTTCGCAATTGTGCTTACTTTTTTTAAATACCCAATCATTCAAATACTTTAACACCAACAGTCACGTAAAAGAGTAGGTTAATTTTATATACCGTCAAATCCGTAGGACTAGTTTTTATTCAAAAAGAGATACTGAATTTTATTTTATTTTTTAACTTATTACAAGTCAGTGCTTCACCACAAACCCACCAGCAATATATATATATATATATATATATATATATATATATATATATATATATATATTGTCGGTGTTAACCCACAGCACCTTCGTGATTATTAAAAATAAAAGATTTCTATGAAAAAAGTATTTCATAGAAATCTTAAAATACAAAAGTAGAAATATGAAAGAAATTAAAATAATTATATACATTGCGTTCAATTTATCAACCAAGTAAAATCGGTTGTTTTTGCATCCCCCAACAGCAAAAAATTAAAAAACTGCGGTATCTTACCCCAGCCAGTTTGGGAATTTTATAGGTTGGGCTGAAAAGTTCGTATCGTCTCTATAAAATGGCGCCACTAGAATAAAATCCATATCATTTTTAGGTAGTACCAACCTTCAAAAGAAACGTGTATAAATTTGACAGCAGTCTGATTATTAGTTTGTGAGATACAGCATTTTGAGTGAAGCAACTTTTGTTATTTTGAAAAAAATGGATAAAAAGGAATTTCGTGTTTTAATGAAACACTATTTTTTGATGAAAAAAAGTGCTGCTGATACCAAAAAGTGGCTTGATGAGTGTTATCCGGACTCTGCGCCGGGCGAAGCAACCATTCGTAAGTGGTTTGCCAAATTCCGTACAGGCCATATGAGCATCGAAGACGATGAACGCAGTGGACGTCCAAAAGAGGCTGTTACGGACGAAAACATAAAAAAAATCCACAAAATGATTTTGGAAGATCATAAATTGAGGGTGATTTGTATAGCTGGCACTCTAAATATATCAAAGGAACGTGTTGGACATATCGTTCATGAATATTTGGGTATGCGAAAGCTATGTGCAAAGTGGGTGCCGCGCGAGCTCACAATCGACCAAAAACAAGAACGTGTCGATGCTTCAGAGCAATGTTTGGAGCTGTTCAACCGCAATAGAAGTGAATTTTTGCATCGATATGTGACAATCGATGAAACATGGATCCACCATTACACTCCGGAGTCCAGTCGGCAGTCATCTGAATGGAATGCACGCGATGAACCGAATCCAAAGCGTGGAAAAACTCAACAGTCAGCCGGTAAGGTTATGGCGTCCGTATTTTGGGATGCACATGGAATAATTTTCATCGACTATCTTGGAAAGGGAAAAACCATCAACAGCGACTATTATATAGCGTTATTGGAGCGTTTGAAGGACGAAATTGCCAAAAAACGGCCCCATTTGAAGAAGAAGAAAGTGTTGTTTCATCAAGACAATGCGCCGTGTCACAAATCGATGAAAACGATGGCAAAATTGCATGAATTGGGCTTCGAATTAATTCCGCATCCACCGTATTCTCCAGTTTTGGCCCCCAGCGATTTTTTTCTGTTCTCAGATCTCAAGAGAATGCTAGCTGGAAAGAAATTTAAAGCCGATGAGGAAGTAATCGCCGAAACAGAGGCCTATTTTGAGGCTAAACAAAAATCGTACTACAAAAATGATATTGAAAAGTTGGAAGATCGCTATAATCGGTGTATCGCCCTCGATGGCAACTATGTTGAATAATAAAATCGAATTTTGCCAAAAAAAATGTGTTTTTCTATAAAACGATACGAACTTTTCATTATTGCTGGTTCTAGAATCAGATGAATCGGTCCGATTCGAGAGGTTTTTGGATCGATTCAGTGAATCGATGCGGTGCTCCGAATCGATCAAAAAAATCTATTATTTTACTCCGAAGAATCGATTTTTCGATTAATCAATTTTAGATCGACATACCTACATCTCACTACCAACAACTATTGCTAAGGTACTGGACGGTCTGCTTGACTCTTGCTTGCAAATTTATTTAAATATCCATGACGCCCAGTTCGGGTTTCGACCCGGACTATCAACGGAAAGCGCCATCGTAGGTGTCAAGCATGCGGCATGCTTAACGGATATTACATTGATCGCGGAACTCCGGTGTATGCCTGTTTCCTCAACCTCTCTAAGGCTTTTGACCTTGTGTCATATGACTTGCTTTGAAGGAAGCTTGGTGATAGGGGTGTACCGGTTGGAAATCTAAATATAATAAAGTACTAGTATGCCAATCAGACTAACCTTGTAAGATGGGCAGACTCTCTTTCGGAATGGTATGTGTTGGAGTGCGGGGTGAGGCAGGGGGGATTGACGTATCCCGGGCTCATCAACGTATATGTAAATGATCTCATCGTGAGGCTAAGTAGCATGCGGGTTGGGTGTTGGATTTATGGCATCAGTATAAACAGCATAAGCTGTGCAGACGACATGGTGCTGCTTAGCCCCACGGTGGGTGGTCTGAGGGAGATGATGAATGTCTGTGAGACGTATGCTGCTGGGCACGGGCTTACATACAATGTGAAAAAGACGGAATATATGATCTTCGGCTGCTGGTAAATATCCCAATAATACAACAAATATCACCCTTAATGGCGTGAACATCAAACGTGTGACTGAATTTAAATATAGCACTATAGCACTAACACTAGCAGCTTCAAAGATGATGATGATATTGAAAGGGAGCGAAGGGCTCTGGCGGTTGGAGGTAACATGTTGACTCGCAGATTTTCTCGCTGTACAGAAGAGGTTAAAGTGACGTTATTTAAAGCATACTGCCAAAGCATATACACGGGAAATCTGTCGGTCAAACATACCAAAACATCGCTAGACACTCTTCGAATCCAGTATAACAATGTCTTCAGAATGATGTTTGGCCTGCCGCGTTTTTGCAGTGCATCAGGAATGTTTGCGGAATACCAAACTGGTGGCTTCGATGCCATCATTCGTAAAAAACGAGCTCCCTGATTAGCAGAGTAAGGAACAGTTCCAATAGCATCCTGAAGATATTAGCAAACCGATTTACTTCACCAATTTGGAAATGCTTTGTGCGAAGAGTAACGATCACGGGAACATAACATACCCTTTCCCCTGATGGTCACTCATAGTAACAAATATAACTGTATAATTTATTATTATTATTATTGTAAAAAGTATAATTTTTAATCCTTATTAATAAAATACTAATATATTTTGTAAGCCATTTTTTGCTAACATAATACGGATGCACAAGTTGTCCGAAATAAATGCTTTATTATTATTATTGTTATACCCATGTTGCATTAAAATATCTTGACAGCGGATTGGATACCGTTTTATAAAACATGTAGCACATTTAACTTGTAGTCTATCTGCCGGGCTAGCATGGGCAGGAGAGAATATATCCCCGGGGAAGGGATAAAATTTTTATCCCTTGCTTAGTTTTATCCACCCTGCGAGCATGGGCAAGAGACAAAAATTATATCCCCCGATTATATCCACTGACAAGAGATAAAATTATCTTATCTCTATAATATATCCCCGTTTGACATAACGAGTAGACATATATCTCTCCGTCCGTAGTATGAGGCCAAGGGAAAGAGAAAAAATTATCCCTTTTTGACATTTGAAAGGGACAATTTTATCCTCTTTCGCGGACGTGGGTTTAAATTTATCTTCAAACCATTTTAATATAATAGATGTCTCGAGCCTATTGAAACTACATTTTCGTGTCAGAAATTGAAAAATAAGAAAGAAAATTACATCAGCGATCGATACGTGATCAGAATACTTAATCTATTGGAATTCTCTGACAACGAATTTCTACGCCGGTTTCGGATGCTCAAAGATTGTTTTGTATTTGTGTAAAGAACTCTATGAGGCTTTAAAGCCTATTAATTCTGTGAATGGACCACCAGTGCATATTGAAGTAGGCATCTATTACAACCACCTTGTCCAAAAATATCGTATATTTGCAATCAATGCATGTGGCTTATGTAACTTATCTTAATATTTTTTCTAGGCAGGTAGTTTACATCTTTCAGTTTCTTGGCAGATTGTAGTTACCTACTAGAGAGGTACGATTCAAGACCATGGCATGGATGTTGTTCAAACAACAAATAATCAGCAAATACTTGACCTAAATTATTGGGGCCATCATTAGAGTGTGGGGAGCATTATACTTTAATTAGCCTCTTGTGTAGGTAAATACAAGTTTCAGTGCATCTACTTCTTTCATTTTATTTTTCACTAATACTGAAGTGAATGTCATTTCCGGGCATATAACAAGCATGGCATAATATTGTAATCTGCTTTGTGTTTTGTTATCTATATATTTGTTTGTGGTGTACAGTAAAAGTATATTCATTCATTCATTCATTCAAGGCAAAATGTAGCTATAGGATACCTAGCAGAGCATGGTCTGCCAGATATTCTTAGGGCTATTGACTGCACCCATGTTGATATATTTTACCTACCATCCCAGACTGGGGTTTAGTACAAGGAAAGGGCGGTCTACAATTCTAATTTAAATTGTTCTACTGGTAATAGCAAACAAGTTATAGTTTTTAAAAACCTAAAACCTAATAATCAAGTTTTTTTCCAAATAAAGAATAGTAGTATTATATTAATCTAATATTCCCCTTTCCCCAAAAAATAACTGTAATGCATGTGTGCCACAATAGTCTTACAGGTGGTCCCATGAGACTATAGTCGTCCCGGTTAAGGATTCTACAACCTTTCAGATTGTAGTCAACCCTTAAACATTGAGTTATTGAATCTCAATAGCTCAGTGCCATGATTTAATTACATAGGTTGTGTCAACAATACCCAAGGCGAGCCCATGGTCAAGTCATATTTAATGATAATAGAATCGGTCTATACTATAATTTAGGTAAGTATTATAACGTTTTAAAATAAAGTTATCAAACTTAGTGAAGTTACAATTCAAAGGTTTAAATTAAAAAAATATGTTAATTCTTTAGCAAAGCTTGCTAAATATACTATACTCATGATTATAAAATTATTTATTCCTTGTTTTGTTTGAAATCATTACATTTTTATTCTTCATGCTTCATCATTTTCAATTAAAATTAAATCTTTGTGACTTAGAATAGACATCAATTTTGATGTATTTTGTAATTTTCTTATAATGGCTGTAATTGCGGGGTTAATTTTTTTTTAATTTCCTCAAGTGGTTACAACACCTCCAAAGGATCTGTATTGTACAGTTTCACAATTGGCTTTATTCTTAAATATTATACAAAAGAAAATAAATAAAGAATTAGAATAATAGAAAAAATAAAAAGAAGACAGAAATACGCTTAAAATAAATATAACAAATATTATAAATGACATATTGTTTAACAAAAATTATTAACAGTTTAGCAATATACATTCTGTGTACTAAATATCGGGAATTTGTCAATAAAATAAAAAATACAAATTATTCATCAAAATTTATTTTATCGCCTTCAAAGTAGGCCCCATCGCTTGCAATACAACATCTCCAACGCTTCACCCAGTCTTCCATACATTTTTCATAGGCTATTTGCGGTATGGCCTTTAGCTCATTCAGCGATTTTTTTGTTATGGCTTCTATCGACTCAAAACGTTTTCCTCGAAGTGGTAATTTTAACTTGGGAAATAAAAAAAAGTCAGACGGAGCCATATCAGGTGAATACGGTGCTTGGTCGAGAACTTTTGTTGAATTTTTCGCTAAAAACTCTTTCACTATAATGGCTGTGTGATGGTGCATTATCATGGTGCAGCATCCATGAGTTGTGTTGCCACAAATCTGGACGTTTTCGGTGGATACTCTCACGCAAACGCTTCATGACGCCTAAATAATATTCTTTATTCACTGTTTCTCCCTTTGGAAGGAATTCGGAGTGAACCACACCACGATAGTCAAAAAGAAACTGTCAGCATCACCTTGATTTTGGAGCGACTTTGCCGCGGTTTTTTGGGTTTCGGCTCGTTTTCGAGACGCCATTCTGAAGACTGTTGGCTTGTTTGCATGTCGTACTCATAAACCCATGTCTCGTCGCCAGTATTATACGTTTTATAAAGGTCGGATCCGTAGAAGCTCGGGAAACCATGTCTTCAGCGACATGCTTTCGCTGCACTCTCTGAACAAAATTGAGCTCTTTTGGAACTAGTCGAGCGGCGACGCGTTTCATGCCTAAAATGTCAATGAGAATGTTGTGGACGGACTTAAAAGATATGTTCACCTCACTAGCCAACTCTCTCACACTCATACGTCGATTTTCGAGCACTAGCTTCTTGATTTTGTCGATGTTTTCTTTGGTCGTAGCGGTTGAAGGTCTACCAGAACGAGGCAAGTCTACTATTACTTCTCGGCCTTCTTTAAAAGCCTTATACCATTCATAAGCCCTTGTCGCCGTAGGTATTTCGCAACATTTTTAGTGAATCACCACATGAAATATCATTCGAAACACAAAATTTAAGGCACACTCTTTCTTCAACAATATTTTCCATTGTAAAAATCGCCGAGAACTCAAAACTATGACCAACAAAAAGTGTAGTTTAAAACAAATTAAATGACAGATCCCGCTCAAACTTTGCGCGCTAAATCAGTACAGTGCTACCGACATGCAGTAAAAAAATTAGAACGACCTCTTTTACGCGGGTCTTTTTATTGACATATTCCCGATACTTTTTACACAGAGTAGTACAAAAAGTAACAGAAAATATAAGGTAAACACTAAACAAAAGGTAAAAGAAAATATAAGTTAATGCAAATCTACTTAATCTTAAAACTAGTTTATAGCTAGTATAGTTTATAGCTTTATACTATGGTATATTATCTATGCGCGGGGATAAGTTTATCTACCGTCGATATTATATCCACCATAGGCCCATGCTCGCAGGGTGGATAAAGCTTTGACGTGGATAAGACAATTTTATCGCTTGTCAGTGGATATAATCGGTGGATAAAATTTTTATCCCCTGCTCATGCTAGCCCGGCTGGATATTTTGCATGCTGGAGCTATACATATATAAGGTGATGATATGAAAAATAGCCAGTGGCCAGTGCAAAAAAAAGCAAACATATTATTATGTTTCAAATTGATATTTATTTAATGACAACACATGTGCGGCCTTCTTCATGGTGACCTTGGGTACTGTAAAGCACCCAAAACGTAACGAAATTAAAAAGTTAAAATCAAACGCGATAAAATCCGTAAAATTAATTTCATTTAATGTGTAGTGTTCGCGTAAATATAAGAAATGATTATACAGCCTTCTTCATTTTAAGTTCACGGCAGGTGTTGGTAGACTGTTGTATCCACTTATAACCAGGCGGACTTCATTTGTCATTTCAATTAAGTATATAAAAAAATCTATATTCAGCAGTTACTGTAATGATTTTAATGACCACATGGTATTTCTCGGTAGAGAGTAATTGTGTTCTCTGGTACATATACAATTCATTCACTGCTAACTTCTATGTTGTCCAATTTATGCGATAAAAATTGTCTGAATTAAATATAAAAATATTAATAGTAATCAAAACAATACTCTATTAAAATAATTGTAAATTATTAAAGTAAAACAATTAATTTAATTATAAATAAATATTTTTATTATTTATAATTAAATTAATGGTTGATTATAATTAAATTAATTAAATATTTTGATTAAATTTGCTAACGAGTGCCAGTTTCAAATTTACTATTATTTTATTTGTTGATACCCATAAACATTGTTATTATAATAATAATTATTGGAACTCTGTTGATATTGTAATGTATATTTTCTTTTCTAATTAAGAAATAATTGCATCACTATATTGATTTACTTTGATATGATTCTACCACTTGTTATATTTTTAGTGCAGTTTTAAGATTATTCCTTTTATTTTGACAACGATACATTGAGGTAAAACCAACGCTGTCCATCTGTTTTAGACAATCCCTTTGTTTAAAAATCTACAAAATTCAACCCAAACGTTTTGCGAAGTGCACTTTGAAGGTAAACTCTTGTTCTCCAGACATTACAGGTGTAGAATTGTAGATGAACAACTTATAAAACAAATGTAGAATGTCTATAAATTCAAATAAGTATGGTGAATATGCATATGCCACAGCCGAACTGTACGTGAATATTTATAATTGGTATTTTATACAAGGAAAAAGTAATTGAGTACTGTGCTATTTTACCTTATCACACAATTGTCTGAAGATGCACAAGAATCTCGAAATAAGGATTACAAACAAGCGGCTACCAATGAAGATATATTTCATACCCTGTCCTTTCCCCTCCTTCCCTTAGTCGGGTCATAAGTTCTGTCAAAATATAATTATTTAAAAATTTTGAATACTGGCTAGATGAACTTCACCAATTTTAATAATATAACGTTTCTGCTTCAAAAAGACATTAATTTTCATTAATTTTCTTTGCGTTCGTTTCGTTGCGTTTCGTTGCGGTTATCACGTTGCACCGCTGTGGTTATGCGCTAAAAGAGATTTTCAATATTCTACAAAAATTGTAAATAACCATACGATTTATTTATCGCACTATCAAACGATTCACTAAAGATTCAAGCTTCGAAGATCGTAAGAGGACCGGTGGACCTCGTACAGTTAGGATACCCACGATTATCAAAACAGTGAAGGCGCGATTCCAGCGAAATCCTGTTCGTAAACAAAAAAATTTTAGCTCTTCAGATAGGCTTATGCAGAACCACGGTCAAAAGAGTAATCAATGAAGCACTGGGACTACGAGCTTATCGTAAGATGACCGGACATTTTTTGAACGACATTTTTCTGTGAAAAATGTGTAAAAACCAGTGCCAATTTGTACCAAAATACCGTCTCAACAAACTTAGTGGAACCTCTTTCTCAAACAATGTTCAAAAACAGACATTGGATATTCCAACAGGACTCTCCACCAGCTCATAGGGCACGAAACACGCAAAACTGGTTGACACAGGATTCACTGTGTCGGACATAAAGGCCGGCCCTCCTCTAGTCCAGATTTAAGACCACTGGATTATAAGATATTTCAACATTTGGAGGAGATGGTCTGCGCTAAACCTCATAAAAATTTGGAATCTCTCCGAACATCTTTGACTAAAGCAGAAATAGATATGAGTGTGGTGCGTGCTGCGATTGATGGTTGGCCGCGTCGATTAAGGGTATGTGTTCAAAATAGGGGCAGGCGTTTTGAATAATGTAAATAAAATTGTATTTTAAATTAAATTACCTTTCATTTCATATATAATTTCTATATAATTATCAAAAAGTGTATCATTAATATTATAAAAAGTTTTTGACAGAACTTATGACATGACTAAGTATTATATTTCTGATCCCTATATATCAAGTTTGTGTAGACCCAAAGAAACAATAGCAAAGGAACTGTTTGATGAAGCCAAAGCTCTTCTTGCTCTGGACGTAGAGTTCTATAGAAACTCAAGAAATTTTGTGTATATTTATTAGTATTTGATTTGATATTATTTTACCTTGCTCTTCTGAGTACATTCTTTACGTTCTTACTTCCATAAAGGCTTCTTAATTTGTTTTTCAACAAAGAAAAATCTTTAAAATAATTTCTCAAAAGAAATTCTACGTGCTTGTTACCCTACCCGCGTTTTGTAATTTTATATAAAGACCAGTCAGTCCCTATTTTGCTTCAGAAAAATCAACATAATTAAATTTCTCAAGTGATCTCACTTTATAATAGACTTTTATATTTATTATGTAAAATGTTTTATGAGTTACTAAGACGTTTAAAATAGTTTTTAAATCAAACTTTCGTTGTTGTGTGGTGATGAAAGAAAACTCATCACTAAAATACCTTGGCCATTATTAGTAAAGCATCTATTAGGTACTTACAGTTACCATAGCCAAAGTCCGCTGCTGAATAAAGCATGAACAGGTGCAACACTAGTGGAATAGCAAATGCGTTACCAGCCTTTTATTAAAGATTGAACTCCTTTCTTGAAAGTCCCTAAGTAAAAAATCCTAAAAAATCGCTGGAGGTAGTCTATTTCATAAGAAAGTTGTGCAAGGAAAAAAACTTCTAATAAATCTCACAGTGGTGGGCTGCCAAATATCTAAATGATATTGTTACGAGCTTGAGGTTCGTGACAATAAAAATTGCCGATAAAATTACCTAAATTAACACTTTAATTTACTTTACACAAATTAAAGTTAAAACACTAATAATTAAACACACTAATTCACTTAATTCCGCTCCGAAGCTTCGCTTGTGTCGCCGAGTTCAACTCTGTCTCGATCGCATCTTGCAGCGCCTATTTATATAATTAGCAAAGAAGCGTCCCAAACATTCAGGTAAATGCGCGCCAGGCAACGAGTATTCGAGTGTAGATTTTCCAGAAACTTAGTTCTCCGGTTGGCGCTGTCGGTCGAAAGATTTGTGATGTCATTTACTGCAAAGCTCCCCTCGCTCTCGTTCCTGACACTAGATGGCGCTAGTGCGCTGATTTGACCGCGGCGTAACAATATGGATGGATGGTCGCGATGTGCTCCAACGTTAACGGATTATTAATCCGTCCCTACATTGGAGCACATCGCATTAGTCTTATGCCGAATTAATGGCTTATTCATTTATTGGCGGCATCGGACACCTGTGTCTACCTCTGCGTTACAGCGTAGCGAACAGAAAGCTTACAAGATGAAGGTGTGAAAGACTAGTAAAAATATAGGCTGAGAGAAAACATAAGTAGTTTGGATGAATTGTTTATGAATAAGTTAGACTTGGAAAATGTGGCCATACTGTGTATAGGTAAAATACCCATACAGATAGATATTTAAATGGTGATCGTCACCACCATCCTTCACGCTTTGCTACTATGGATAGGATCAAAGACATTTATTCTCATAAAAATTTACAAAAATTCACTTAAATGAGAAATACATTAATAACAAAAAATACATAATTAGTGTTAGGTAGTAAGTGGTCACCGAGCGTGCCAGGCAAAGTACACAAATATTTTATGTTACAAGATTATATAAATAGTGCGGGTAGATATTTTACCATCATAACAGGATCGAAGATCACCCGTGCAAACAAAAACAAACGGTGCAAGCGAACACAGATACGTGGATTTAAAGATTCTTTGCTGGAATTGACTAGCCATCATAACGAGAATTATTGAAATATTGTTATATTATATTAATTATTAATATGAATGTTTAATGATATTTAGTAACCGTGGTGATGGTTTTTAATATTTATTCGTTTATTATATATTTATTTGTTTGATAGTTTTTTTAGAAGTAGTTAGGGTGTTATTACAGTTTGTAATTTTGTAGGCTATTTTTAACAGTCTTTTAAATGTTAGCATACTTTTAGCTTCCTTAATATCTACAGGCAATTTATTGTATAGTTGTGCGCTTTCATAAGTGATATTCTTTTTTCCGTAGTTGGTTCTTGGCCGTCGCAGAATTAAGTTATTAGCACTTCTTAACATTTTAGTTTGCACATTTTTCTTTTTTGTAAAGGTTAAGTTAGTACGTATGTTTTTATTTAAAATTTTTCGTATTAGTACGCAGGAAAAGTATTTGTATGATTGTTCTGTGTTAAGTATTTTAGTATCTTTGTATATTTTGTATATACAAAGTGTATAGATAAGTCTTTGTTTCAGAGAGCACGAGGGATCTGTGACAGTAATTTTCTGACTGCCAAGTTAAAATACGTTAAGCAAGTTTTGCATGAAAACAAGTTTCGGGTCCCGCACCTACATCACAGTGAAGTCGAGTGTGTACCTGCTATACTGCTATACGTCAGAGGATTCAATGACAAGATTGGCTACATCTCGAAGCGCGCTTCCAATAAAACATACTTCAAGCCGCTGAAGAAGATTAGTCAGTTTTTACCATCAGTCAAGTGTAATGTCCCTCTGCAAGATTCAGGAGTGTACAATCTTGATTGCGAATGTGGTCTATCCTACATAGGACAAACTAAAAGATCAATTAACACCCACATTAAAGAACATATAGCTGAAATGAACAATCGACGCTTCGGAAAGTCTGTATGTGTGTGTCTGTTCGTCCGTAAAAATCTTATCTACTTATCTATTCTGGCAAGAGTACTGACTGGACACTGTTGTCTTAAAAATCACTGGGCCATCCTGGGACTAAGTTACTCAAGGATGAGTTGGTTCTGTTCTTTAAATGAAGAAACACCTCTGCCCATCCCTACTGATTGTGAACCCTTAATGCAATCTAACTGGACCACATTTAACCAATAAACCCAGGGTTTTGTTAATAAATAAGGGTGATAAATAAGCATACAGTCCGCTTGATGATAGGTATACTATTTAATATAGCATAGCCTTACCACGTATAACGCTACAACTATAATATAGCATGGCCCTACCACTTTTTCGATTTTAAATGGAAAATTGTGAAGGAAATTATAGGTAATTAATCGCAAACCCAATATCTCATTAGTCGCCTAATACGACATAGCAAGTCATCACATAAACATGGGACCTATAAGTCACAGACCAACATGGGGCTAAAAATTATGGATTAAGGTACAAAAAGTAATGCCAAAAAGCACGGTCCTGAGCCATCTGCATCCATCGACTTCCTGCATGTTTTTTTTTATAGAAGAGGGGGCAAACGAGCATGCGGCTCACCTGATGGTAAGTGACTAATGCCGCCCATGATCAACCGCAACACCAGGAGAATTACGGGTGCGTTGCCGGCCCCTTAGAAAGGAGTAAGCACTTTTCTTGAAGGTCCCCAGGTCGTATCGGTCCGGAAAAACCGCCGGTGCTAAACTATTCCACAGAGAGGTCGTACGCGAAAGAAAACTCCTTCTGAAACGTACAGTGGTGGACCTCCAAGCATCTAGGTGGTGTTGATGGTATCGAGATGTTTGCGGCGTAATGCGTTCACGAAATTTGGCGGCTGAGTTTAATCCCAACAATTCTTCAAAGCACTCCCCGTGATAGATGCGATAAAATACGCAAAGAGATGTAACATCTCTTCGCAACGCCAGTGAATCGAGCCTATCGGAAAGCACTCGGTCATCGACGATTCGAGCCGCTCTGCGCTAAATGCGGTCAAGTGGAAGGAGCTGGTACTGGGGAGCTCCAGCCCAGAAATGGGAACAGTATTCCATGTGCGGCACAAACTGTGCCTTGTAAAGTTGCAGGCGGTGCGCCGGCACGAAATACTGTCCCGCTCTGCTGAGCACGCCAAGCTTTTTAGAAGCCAATTTGGCCTTCTCTTCCAAATGACCACGAACCTGCACGTCACTCGATATGTCGACGCCGAGGATTCCTATACTGGCTGAAGCAACAAGGGGAGTGCCTTGAAACTGAGGAGATACGACAAAGGGGTCCTTTTTAGCGGTTGACGCGCAAACATGTGTCTTCTGGGGGTTAAACTGGATTAGATTTAGTCGCCCCCAGCCCTCTGTTCAGCAAAGACTCGACTTCAGACACAAGTTTGTCCCGTTACTTGGAGACGTTTTCCCGAGAAATATTGGCACGGCCGTTGTACAGAGAATCACCAGTGCTGTCATCTGCATAGCAATGAATGTTACGGGTTTGCAACATATCATTGATATGCAGAAGAAACACCGTTGGAGATAGCATGCAGCCCTGTGGAACACCAGCATTAATAGGCTTATAATCGGAGTTTGCATCATCTGCAACGACCATGATGCTCCGATCTGCAAGAAAGCTGGTGATCCAATTGCATAATTTCTAGGGAAGCCCATAGGAAGGGAGCTTCGAAAGAAGCGCTTTGTGCCAAACCCGATGTAAGGCCTTCGCAATGTCCAATCTAATGTCCAATGCCTCCCCCTTGGACTCTATTGCCTGCGCCCATCTATGAGTTAGGTAGACCAGAAGATCACCAGCTGACCGACCACGGCGAAAACCGTATTGGCGATCACTAATCAGCTGGTGATCCTCAAGGTACCTCATGAGCTGGCAGTTAAAAATGGACTCCATTGTTTTGGAGAACAAGGAGGTGATGGCGATAGGCCGGTAGTTGGACGGGTCTGAGTGGTCGCCTTTTTTAGGGATCGGATGGACGAAAGCCATCGTCCATGATTTTGGAACTACGCCTAGGGAGTAGGAGTACCGGAAAAGACGCGTTAAAACCGGTGCCATCTCTGGAGCACACGTCCTCAGCACAATTGGGGGGACTCCGTCAGGCCCACTCGACTTGTGGATGTCAAGGGAGAGGAGTGCTTTGCGAACCAAGCGCTGTGTGAACTGCACTTCGGGCATGGAGCACTCACACCGCGGGATGTCGGCGGCGTACTCTCCCCGTCATCGAGAGTCGAGTTGGACGCAAAAAAAAGAGCCTAGAAGATCGGCTTTCTCCTTTGCGGTATGGGCCAGTAAGTCGTCCTCCCTTTGCAGAGATGGAAGAGATGGCTGACTGAAATTCCCCTGGACAGCCTTGGCGAGAGACCAGAATGCACGGGTTCTAGATGGAAGGCGAACTAGTTTCTCACCAATTCTGCCTATGTGCTCTGACTTTGCCTTGGCAATGACTCTTTTGAAGGACCTAGAGGTGAAATTATACTTCTTTTTTAGAGCGCTGCTGTTTAGATCCCGGGACGCTGATACGTCAGCCCAGGTTTAGTAGCATTTCTGCTTATAGCATGATGCTATTTTATAGGAGCGACCAAACCATGGCTGAGATTTGCCTCCAATGGGCACCACAGAGGATGGAATAAAAAGTTCCATGCCCTGAAGTACCACATCAGCGACAAAATCCGCAACAACGTTGGGATCGTCCTGAGAAAAGCAAACCCGCCCCCAAGGGTAGGATGCAAAGAAAAACCGCATCCCATCCCAATCAGCTGACCTATAGTGCCAAACACTGCGGCAGCCTGCAGAATGCAACTGCAATTTCAGCGTGAGTGGTACAACACTCCAGACAAGACAATGGTCCGAGGAGCCTAAAGGGGCGTCGACTAAAATCTGATATCCGTCGGGGTGAGTGGTCAGCAGAAGGTCCAACAGGGAAGGTGCATGATCCTCCACATCTAGAATCCGCGGAGGCGAAGTAACCAGTTTTGTCAGACCATATGCCAAGGCAAAATCATGAACAGATCTCCCCGCATGATCCGTTAAACGTGAACCAAGCCATTCGGCGTGATGGGCGTTAAAGTCGCCGAGGATGACGATCTCTGCGGACGTGGTCGAAGAGTCGGTCTGTTTCGGCATTACCGCTATGGGACCTATAGAGGCACCCGTAGACGCGCGGATGGTCGTCGCTGTCCACGCGTAGCCAAAGGATAGACAGGTCCGAACCTTCAAGTCTGCCGAGGCGTCGAGAACAGATGTCCTCTCTGACGTAAACGCAAACTCCAGCCTGAGGCACAAAGGAGTGTTCCAGTTTGTACCCCGGGTAGGAGAGATACGAGACATCAGCCGGAGAGGACACCTGCGTCTCGGTCAGAAAGAGCAGAGCCGGCCTTGCCGTATCGAGATGGTAGTGGACGGCGTTTAGGTTCGAGTGAAGTCCCCTAATATTGCAGAAACGTGGCAGGGGTCGCCTTGGTCTTGTTGCTACGTTTGCCTCGAGCAGTTGTAGTCTTGAGCGGAATTTTGCCCCCCCCCCCTCCCAGAATTTGTGGGGCAGCCTGAGCACCCACACTCAGAAGTAAAGAAACATGGTCGTGGATGCTCAGCGAGGGATTCTCAAGGGGTGCTGGTACCCTCCTGGGGTAGTCTATCATTATTTAATTCCGCTACCATGTTGATGGGGGGGGGGGATTTGGGCCTCCGGCCACGTGCACTCACCAGACGAAACGCGGAAGCAGAGCCTCCACTTCACGCCGGTATTCTGTGAGGTCGTGGTACCACCCCGGTTAGAGCCGGCCCATACGTACGAGTAAAACAGCAAAGCTGCCGCGTGGCTCTACCACAGTTAAAACGTATATGAGTGTAATTGCGTAAGATTTTCTGTTATAGTTTTTTTTAGTTAATTAGTAATTTGAGTTTTGTGTGTAATTTAAGTGCAATCATGAAGCCAAAAAAGAGTCCTGTTATATTGAAATTGATGATTTAGCAGCCAGATGTAAATTATGTGACAAAATATACTCGCGAAAAGAACGCAAAACTACCCCTTTAAAGAGTCATCTTAAAGCGATACACACCGAGGAGTTTCCAGATTGAAAAGTTAGTTGAAACTGTAAAACTTTCATTGCAAACTAAAATGGAAATGGTCAGTCATGGTTTTTCAATTGGTCAATTGCATATCTATTTATTTATAAAATATATTCCCATGTTGTATTTAAACCCCATTTTTAGTTAAAACTAGTTTCTACTAAATGCCTTTGTTACAGCGATTTGTAAAATTAATTAGGCAGCTGTTATGTTAGCGTAAAGTTTATATTAATTATTTTTACGTGAAGTTTATATTATTGATTTTTACTCGTAAATTACAAGTAAAAAATCAATAATATAAACTTAAATAAACAATCATTTTTATGATTAAAACTACTTTTACGGATTTTATCGCGTTTATTTTTACTTTTTATTTTTAATTCCCGACGTTTCGGGCGCTTTCCAGCATCCATGGTCACGGGGGACTGAGATGACTGACGTCCCGATGTCATTGTTAAACCCGGAGTACCTTCAGCTTTTTTAATTATTGTTTATGGTCCGATCTATGCAAAATGAACTGACTATGTCTTGAGGTCTTGCAATGGTATGCTTGGGTTTAGTTTTAATTATATTGATTATAGGATCCCAAGCAGGTGGTAGTACCCAGCCTCATATTCCTCTACAAGATGCAGGAGTGTACAAGCTTGATTGTGAATGTGGTCTCTCTTATATAGGACAAACCAAAAGATCAATTAGGACCCGCGTAAAAGAACATATAGCTGATGTGAAGCATCAACGTTCCGGGAAGTCTGCAGTTTGTGATCATATCCTAGACGGCCCCAACCATTACATCAGATTTGATAGACCACAAATCCTCGCGAAAGAACACCGATTCCTACCAAGGATGATACGTGAGGCTATTGAAATTAAAAAACATCCTAATTTCAATAGAGAAGGAGGCTTGGTACTACCACCTGCTTGGGATCCTATAATCAATAAAATTAAAACTAAACCCAAGCATACCACTGCAAGACCTCAAGACATAGTCAGTTCATTTTGCATAGATCGGACCATAAACAATAATTAAAAAAGTTGAAGGTACTCCGGGTTTAACAATGACATCGGGACGTCAGTCATCTCAGTCCCCCGTGACCATGGGTGCTGGAAAGCGCCCGAAACGTCGGGAATTAAAAATAAAAAGTAAAAATAAACGCGATAAAATCCGTAAAAGTAGTTTTAATCATGTGTAGTGTTCGCGTAAATATCATTAAATCATTATTATTTTTAAAGGCACTTATATGAGCATTTTGGATTCAAAGTTTATTTGCGTCGTAATTTTGTGCTGGGGTTATACTAAGTTACCTACTCCCTTAACGTAAATGCGGCTTTTTAAATGGTCTGCCCATATTTCAGTGCCAATTTAGCTTTGGTGTATACGTAGCATCGCCAGTGAGCAGTTATTTAGCGGAGCTGGTTTTATATATGAAGAACACTGGAACAGATTGTTAGGTGTAAAAGCAGCCGAACTACTTTTCATAAAATATAACATGCCGCTACTTAATTTTGAATGTTAATTAAAGGTTTTATTTATAATTTTTTTAATAAGTAGTATTTCCGTTTCCGTATCCGTTTCTGCAAAAAAAACTTTTTAACATCTGTTTCCGTTTCTGCTTCCGATATGACACTTCCGTCGCATCACTAATATTAATACCTTATCCTTATCATCGGAATAGTGTCGGATAGGACTTGCTCTTGGATCGTTACACACACTTGCGTGTGATTCCAAAGATAATGTGTACAGCTGCCCATAGAACATCTACTTACCGCTATGTGAATTGTGTGCTCGTTTATCACATTTAGTCATTAAAAGAATCATGGGTTTATTGGCTAAATGTGGTCCAAGTAGCTCGCATTAAGGGTCCGCAATTAGACATTAGAGAGTTTCGTGATTTAGGATGGATTAATAAAATATGACCTCGATGTATATACGATTATATATATATATATATATATATATATATATATATATATATATATATATATATATATATATATAATAAAATATACATACATACATACACTGTATACACATAAATACATAAATATATATGTATATATATATACATACATACATACACAATAGGTTCGTATAAATATTATATATGTCAGAACAAATATGAAATATATACGAAAAAGAGAGCTTAGTCAATTCAAACTTGCAACGATTTAATCATATACTTACGGACTTGATTTTTAAAGACGAATTTGTTGGGAGCTTTTTTAATGTCAAGAGGGATGTCGTTCCAGAGTCTGATGGCCACGAGGGCGAAAGAGTGAGATAAATAACCAGTACGGTGTAAAGGAGTGAGTAACTTAAGATTGGCCGAGGAACGGAGAGAACAATTATGAGAATCTCCCATGTATTGAAATTTAGATTTCAGATACTCGGGAGCACATGGATCGTTCAAAATTGAAAAAAGGGTGCAGAGTATTCTAACATATCTGCGCTGACGGATAGGCAACCAGTTTAACTGTGTACGAAAGGAAGATACATGGTCGTATTTACGAAGACCATAAATGTATCTGATGCAGTTGTTAAGCAGACGATCCAATGTATTAAGATGAAGTTGAGACAGGTCTGAGCAACACACATCGACATAATCAATAATCGGTACAATAAGTGATTGGACAAGTAAAATCTTGGTATTGGTGGGAAGAAAGTTTTTAAATCGATATAGAGATCGCAAAGTTCCAGTAGTTTTGCGACTCACCTCCTGTATATGTTTGTTCCATGTTAAGCAACCATCGATGTACAGACCAAGGTTCTTTACGCTAGTAGAGAATGGTATGACATTATTATTAAACATAATTGATGGTAGGGTGGCAATATCCAGTTTAGATAATAATCTTGAGCTACCTAAGATTATCGTTTGGCATTTAGACGGGTTCACGTTTATGCCATACACAGTAGACCATTCTGAGATATATTTTAAATCATCATTTAACAGTAAGATAGCACTTAGGATATTTGAAGGCTCCACTTGCGCATATAACTGCAGATCATCAGCATACAAATGGTAAGAGCTCTTGAGATTTAGTGTGATGAGATTTATAAAAATGGGAAACAGAAGAGGAGAGACAATACCGCCTTGAGGGACGCCAATTGACACATCACGCCAGTCAGATAGTATATGACCAGTACGCACAGCCTGTTGGCGCCCCCGAAGATATGTTGAGAACCATTCCTGAGCTGAACACGAGATATTCAAATGAGAAAGAAGAGCCAACAGGATACCATGATCGACAGAATTAAATGCATTAGAAAAATCAATTAAGATGAGAACGGTCAGTTTTGATTTTTCCATCCCCTCACGAATATCTTCCGTAACCTTGAGAAGAGCAGTAGTAGTAGAATGACCCGGGCGGAAACCAGACTGAAAAGGGGAAAGAATATTCATTGAGAAAACAAAAGCAGAAATCTGTTTATGAGCGACAGCTTCCAGAACTTTAGAAAGAAAAGGCAGAATAGAAATTGGTCTGAAATTAGATAAAGAGCTGCATTCAGTAGCTTTCGGGATGGGAATAATAAAGGCTTTACGCCAGAGAGTTGGAAAAGCACCATTCATCAGCGAAAAGTTAATTATATGAGTTATCACGGGTAAAACAGAATCCAGCACGTGCAAAACCATTACCCTACTCACGTCATCACATCCAACGGCTTTCGATTTAATAGAGGAAATTGCTTTGCGTACCTCGTCTTCGTCTACAGGAGTGAAAGTGAAAGTTTCATGAGAATAAGGAGGCATGGAAGATATAAAAGAGATGGCATTAGCTCTAGAATCATCAGAAACTATTTGAGAAGACAGAAAATGACGATTAAAATCGTCAGGAGAAAAGGTGACGCTATTATAGTCAAATTGCGATTTTCCATATCCAAGCGTATTCAGAAACTTCCATATATCAGCCGAGGATGAATTAAGTAGTTGTTCGTGGATATATCGGCGTTTAGCAGCTCTCACCATCTGATTGCATCGATTTCTTGCAGCTTTATATGCAATGAAGCAGGGAATTGTCTATAATTGACAACGTGATCAACGGAGGAGACGGCAATAAGGTCAATCTAGGTGTCAGCAGAGTGGAAGTTGTGATGTGTTGCATTTAAAGGCAAAATAGTGAAATTATGCGACAACATGGTCGACCTCAGTTTCGAAGATTTAAGAGAAACCCCAGATAGGTCGGTGTTAAAGTCTCCCATGATAATGTGATGTGTGTAGGCAGAACTGTAAGGCAATAAATTTACTTCCAAATCGGAGAAATAGTCCACTTGAGGTGGACAGTAGACAACTCCAAGAAACACTTTAACACTCTTGACATTAACTTCAACAAAAATGTATTCCAATGAACCGGAATATAGAGCAGGAGATGTGTTTAATATTTTATAAGGTAAATTACTACGCAGATAGATAGCAACACATCCGCCTCTTTTACCAGTGCGGTCATTACGGAGTATAATATAACCTGGAAGACTATAAGACGTGGAAGAGAGTTCAGGCTTGAGCCAGCTTTCGGATATGAGTATAGCATGAACTGCATTAGAAGAGAAAGTATCCAGGAGCTCCGTATGATGTTGAGGAATACTTTGTGCATTTAAATGGCAAATGTGAAAACAGTTTAACAATTTTTGAGATTCGTCGTATATTAGCGTACGTAGCATGGCGGGCTCATCCGAAGCATAAACAAGTGAAAGGGAAGAGGAGCTGTTGCAAGTGGAATAAAAAGATTCATCATCTGACATTAAACAAAATTACTTAAAATAATAAAATAAATAATATTATATAATAAAATAATACTAAATATAAATAAGTATTTAAAATAATAAAATTATATCAAATAAATATAACTGAATATAACAAAAAATGACTAAATATAGATGTATATCTCCATACATCACCCTCCGGCTAACTGTTTACAATATTAAAAATAACACCAGGAAAGTAAAAGAAAACAAAATATAAAAAGAAGAGGAAAATCAATAAACGAACGAGGCATTTAAAAGTAAATTACTAAAGAAAATATAATAAAAAACAAAGTAATGAGTAATTAGGATAGATTATTACATATAACTAAAATAAAGTTGAATCAAATATAACTTGTGTACTTATTCTGTCAATAGTAATGCTAATGTAATTAGTATGGCAAACAGCCATGCAACCGAAACCAACAACATAACCATCTGTCTATGTCATCTGACATCTGTTAAAATGTCTGTTATTATACTATAGTTATAATATGTTATCTATGGTCTTAGTTCAGCAAAATGTTACTTAGGCTTAGAAAGGCTAGAACCCAGAGCCATAAAGCCAGTTAATAAAAAAATAAAATAAAAAATATTACTTAATATGTAGGTAAACAAAACAAAACAAAAGTTATTATACTACCATTATTACAGTATCGTAGCAAATATACCCAGTTGTTATCAATAATAATAAGACAAATAACAAATATACACGACGGCTTACAAATTAAATCCAACATGAGAATAAAGCGAAGTCGATGAGAGTTATTTGTTGCGAATTATGCGCTTGGACCTCACCGTCGACTTTGGTGCACTACCACTGTTAACATTTGGTGACACTTTCTTCAGCGTAGAATCAGATGGTCGATCCGATGCAGCAGGCAGTTCATACTGTGTAATGAGCTCATCGAGGTACTTGGTGTCCGTCAGCCGATGGCACATATGAAGTGCCTTTTAACATAGTCTTTTTGGCCCAAATGGTTGACTTAATGGACTGATCTTATATATATATATATATATATATATATATATATATATATATATATATATATATATAAGAAGTTGGGGCTTCATTTCATCTATACGATACTTAAAAGTTACTTACTTTTTATTAAAAAATAATCTATAATGATTCGATCTCGTCTTTTTAAAAACGAGACAGAAATAATTTCTGATCTAGCCACAGCGTACTGAGATATATGTCTTCATCATGAAGGGGCTGACTCCACCAGGGTGGCACTATCGGCTTAATGATGCTGGGTTTCTATTGGTGATTATCGAGAACGAAAACTTTTTTACTCATAACTATTTATTTTAATCCCCAAGTGACTCATCTGTATTTTGATTACTTTGTAAGAATAAACGTAGGTAGGTCTATGGGCCACAGCATCCTCTTACCACAAGATTGACTACAAGAGGAGACTAAACAAGAGGTCTGACAAATTATTTAAGTCTATCACCTCATGTTGACCCATGAACGAGATGTCGTAATTAAGTATTAAATAAATAAATCTAAAAATGATCTTGTAATAAAAAGGAATTGGTTTTGTTGAAATCAAAATATTTTTGCACTTAACGAGATGTTGAATGAAAATGAATACACAAGAAACACACCCGTGTATTTCAAAGGACTTAAAAGACGTTGCACATTGCATTATGTATTAGGCTTTTAAAAAGCATTGGCTACGTGTCCTTGCAGATACAAATAAAATGGATACTGAACTTTTTTATTTCCATTTGTTACTGAAATAAATTTAATATAATTTTATAAACAACTTGAAATAAAAAATGGACTTCAGGACAGCTGATGGTAAGTGGAGACTTTTTTACTCATAAAATTTGAACTAAATAACTTGTCACTTCAAAGCTGTACAGTGATGACAATTTGAGTCTAAAATATTATTTAATAGTATTCGATGAATCCTCACTTCCTCGCTTGCTATCCACGCCGCGCGCCTCCGGGAAAGTTAAGACATGTCTCAAGCAAACTCAGAAAAGCTGAAAGTTCAAGTTAATTTATCAATATAAAAATAATGAATATAATATTTTACGAGGTAAATCCACGACACAATTTTCCATTTTAGTTCTCGGAGGTTACAAGGCATTTTAAAACTTTATCGATGAAAAATGTAGATATCTATGGCAATAGCATCCACTTACCAACAGTTTGACTAAATTTGTTTATAGCATCGGCTGAAAAACGAGCACACAGCTCATCTGATGGTAAGTGGATGCTGTGGCCGATAAACATATATATTTATTGAGAATTCAATTTCAAAATTTCATTTATTTCATTCAACAAATACTCAATTAGGAATCAAAATGCAAATGCGCTGTCACCCCTGAGGACCAATTATTTACAATTTGTTTTTAATACATGTAAGATTTATAGTATGGAGTATGGAGGTAAGGAGGAACAACTCCCATAGAAGAATAGTTGCAAAAGTTTTCATCTGTAAGCAGTAAATAACAGTTCAAAAACTCTCCACAACAGCGCTGGAGAAGCTGGAGGGTATGAAATGAACTTAGGATTTGTCGATGGAGTGAAATGTGCTGAGTTGAGGAATTTAATACTTGTGGTGACTAAAGTAGTTGATAAAACTGCGGTATTTAAAACCTCAACTACTGACGTTGTCTAAAATAATTTGGTAAATATAACTGGAAGTGAGTGATTTTCAAAATAAAAATTTTGAAAACAATAAAATAATTATTATAAAAAGAATTATGGTGAAAGTCTGTGCAATAATTTTTTTTTAAAAATTTTGCTTTTATACGGACACTTTTTATACAGAGTTTGTTTTTCTTACCTCCACACTCCAATATTTATAGTTAATAGCTCGGAGGCGCGCTATATTTTACGTTCAAGAATACTTATTTTTAAATCTTGAATGAAACTACTTCTCGAAGAGCTTTATTGCCAAGAGGTAATGAGAAAAAAATTACAAAAATATTTCAAAAGAAAATTTATTCCACATTTTTAGGAGTTAAAAGTGATTTATTAAATTAAAGATTTTATAAAGGTAGTGAAATTTTTAAAAATCACGTTTTGTTTCAATTAGACTACTACCTTCTTTTTCATATTCTTACATTGTCATTTGATTCTGAGGTTTGTTCAAAATTAAAAGTCTTGAGCTCATCGGAAAGTGAGTTTAAAAATAAATTACTACTTAATTTTTATTTCCACCCGAACAGAAATACACTAAATAGAGTTAATAAAAACTTGGCAATAATGGTGGTTACCGTTTTAAAAAACATGAAGTTTTACTCTTTTATTTTACGTTTTAAAATCTGTTACCGCATGCTACAATTCAATGTTGTTGTTATTTCTCCCAGTATTGGCAGCTGTAGAGTGTAGAGAATGTTTTGGATCGGCTTACAGACAAGCGTCAATCAGGATGTCGTTGGTTTTGGAACTGAATAAGCTGTGGAGAAAATCAGACCTTTACTGACATTTTGCAATATACAATTTTTTAAAACAAAGCCGTATAGTAGTATTTTCTCAACGCTACATAAACAGTAATTCATTCATAGGGAAATGCATAGTTTGTAGTTACAGCGTATCTAAAATGCTTAGCAAATGGGCTTTAACCTTGATTTCTTATTTTTTAGTTTTTATTGCTGCTGCCCATCTTTTGGTACGTTTCTGTTAGTAAATGAGAACACAACCATTTGTATTTCTTTGTTGGCTTTACTGCTAATTTAATTGCCTTATGTTGGCAACATTTTTACATTCTCATCTTTTATAGTTTGTGGCACAGTAATCTATGTTTTCTGTGGTTATTACTAATAAAAACGTTGTTGCATATTTCCGTGTTCTACAGTTATTTTAGTGATTTCATCCCAAAACATCAACATGGTAGCAGAGCGTTGTTGATAAAAATCATTAAAAGTAAAAAAAAAACGCAGAAAGAACAAAAT
This sequence comes from Parnassius smintheus behrii, assembly GCA_036936625.1. NCBI lineage: Eukaryota > Metazoa > Arthropoda > Insecta > Lepidoptera > Papilionidae > Parnassius > Parnassius smintheus. Next base: position 5,225,008 of record JAUPFT010000006.1, read on the forward strand.
CCGGCAGCGGCGTAATTGTTCCGTCACGCCACCGTCATATATTTTGAGGTTACCGCATAACCTAGATCTACCTTGGAGTGGCGTGCTCGATCAGTGACATCGTTGAAAAATTGTTATACATAAGTAGAAGATGACCAGTACCGGCCACAATCCATTTCAAATAGACATACTCGTCGGGAGAGACAATTATGCGAGTTGGAAATTCGCAGTGGAAGCGTATTTCAAGCTTGAAGATTTGTGGAGTTGTGTTGAAGGAACTAATACCGACGCCAAGAAGGAAACAAAGGCAAAAGCTAAGCTTATTTTACTGTTAGATCCGATTAATTACGTGCATGTACAGAGCGCAACTACATGTAAAGAAGTCTGGGGTAGCTTGCAGCAGGCCTTCGATGACAGCGGGTTATACAGAAAAGTTGCCTTGTTGAGAGACCTTATCACAACTACATTGGACACTTCTCAAAATGTAGATGACTATGTGAATAAGATAATGTCCACAGCTCATAAGCTTAGGAATATCAAATTTGACATTGACGATGAATGGCTTGGAACGCTTATGTTGGCTGGCTTACCCGAAATTTATAAGCCAATGATAATGGGTTTGGAGAGCTCAGGGATCAAGATTTGTGCACACTCCATCAAAACTAAACTCCTGCACGAAGTTCAATGCTCAGGAAGCACAGCATTCTTCACTAAGAGGACAGCCGTTCTCAGGAATCACAGTACAGGAATGGCTTGTAATCAGAAAGGACCCCGATGTTATAATTGTAATAAGTACGGACACTTCGCCAAGAACTGCCGTGCTCCGAAGAAGAATAATATTGAAAAAGTAGAAGAAAATAAAAGTTATGTTGCAGCTTTTTCAGCATGTTCTCAGACAATGAATCCGGACCTTTGGTATGTGGACTCAGGTGCCTCTATGCACATGACCATGATGTGAGTTACTTTTGTCCAATTCTTAATTTATGTGATCCTCTCACTGTTAATGAAGCTCTTTCATCTCCACATACTGGTCAGTGGAAGAAGGCCATGAAGGAGGAATATGATTCCTTAGTAAAGAATAAAACTTGGTCACTGGTAGATTTGCCGTCAGGTAAGAGAGCCTTGCCATGTAAATGGGTGTTTAAAAGTAAGACAAATGAGAAAGGTGAGATTGTTCGTTTTAAAGCAAGAGTAGTCATTAAGGGATGTGCTCAAAGAAAAGGAAATGACTACGATGAAGTCTATGCTCCAGTAGTAAGATACACCTCAGTCCGATTCTTGCTTGCTCTAGCTGCTAAATATGACCTAGAAATGTTTCAGATGGATGCTATAAGTGCATTTCTTCAGGGTGACATAGACGCTGAAATTTATATGGCACAACCAGAATGCTATGAAGAAAATGATCAGGTGTGTTACCTACATAAATCAATCTATGGGCTCAAGCAGGCTAGTCGTCAGTGGAACCTGAAATTAAACAATGTTCTACTTAAAATTGGATTCAAAAATGATTTTTATTGCTGTTTGGGTGGACGATTTCATGATTTTTACAAATGAGAAGAAAACAGCAACGGATATCAAAGAAAAACTCAAAGAGAATTTCTTTATACATATAGTGTGGTAGTGCGACAAGGCAAGACGCTTTTACAAACGCTCCGGAGTTTTTAATTATATACTGGTGAAATAGTGCTTGTTTATCTTGAAAAACTGTATCAAAATAAACGTTAAAACGCAAGGAATCTGACTGTGCTTGTGAAAAGTGAAATTGCGGAGGATAAACTGTAATATCGTCATAAAATTGTGTGCGGGTTTAGTAAGAAAATATTTATCTACACGCCAATTCGTGTCGTCGAACAATAACCTGGACTTTGGACCTTACTACTCGGTACACTTGCGTATTGTGTACAGTGCATTCTACTGAAGTGTATCACTGTTTCGTCAGGCAGTTACTAACACAGATAGCGTATTCGGTAGACGCACGGACTGCACGCAGGAGAGCAACTGGTTCAAACCCCGCTCGAAGCAAAACAATTTTTTTTTCTTTTTGGCTTTTATATTTTTATTGCATTTTCTCATAACTTTTATTATGGATAATCTAACACTATCTTGGGGCTGCTGTTCATTGGATGGTGAGAGTAAACAGTTTAAAAAATGCAATACTTGCGTTAAAGCGTTTCACTTGGAATGCTTGGGAACGTGTCAATCACGTGCAGGCGATGCGACTGGGAGTTGGATATGCCCTACTTGTATAAATTCTAAAACGAAAACCATCAACCAAGACAACACGCCTGTGCGTTTTAATCCCAATGTTACAATACAAACACAAAAAAGACAGGCACCCAATTCCCCACCGGAAGCAGTGGACTCGGAAGCCCCTATTACCAGGAGTGATCTAAGAGCTATAGTGGAAGACATCACGGAAAGAAAATTTGAGACTCTTCTGGTGCAACTAACTAACACTCTTCGATCTATTATGACCTCTGAACTAGGCACCATGAGGAATGAGGAAGTGATCAAGGATAACATGAAGACAAGTGAAACAGTCCGAGAATTGCGGTCGGAGAACGAACTGATGAAATCTATCATCAAACACTTATCATTCAGGCTAAATAACTTTGAACAAAACGCACGTTCAAATAATATTGAAATACAATGTGTCCCCGAAAAGAAAGAGGAGAACCTTATAAACATAGTATCAAAATTGAGCAATGTTATAGACTTCCCCATCTCTCCGGAGAAAATAGTACACTGCACCAGAATTGCCAAAATCAATCGCGATAATCACGCTCGCCCTAGATCGATTTTTGTTCAGCTCGCCACACCCAGAGACCGTGATTGTTTCCTGGCAGCAGCTATTAAATTCAACAAACCTAGACCGGTATCGGAAAAGTTAAATACCACCCACTTGGGATACAGCGGAGAGAAAAAACCAGTATTTGTGGTTGAACACCTGTCCCCCGGCAACAAGGCGCTACACGCAGCTACCAGGCTGGCTGCGAAGAAAAATGGATACAAGCATGTGTGGATACGTCATGGCCGTATTTTTGTAAGGAAAACGGACAACTCAGACTTTATAGTCATAAGAGATATGGACTCTCTAAGTAAAGTTAGATAAGTTAAAACTTTGTTATTTTATGTTAATTTTTTTCTTTTTTTAATTTAAACTCGTAATCTTATTGCATGGTACTTATTGTTAACAAAATAAAATACGATAAATTAAATGTCTACTATCAAAATGTAAGAGGCCTTCGGACTAAAACTCATTCGTTCTACCAAAATCTAACAGCGTCTAGCTACGATATTATAATATTAAGTGAAACATGGTTAAATGAAAATATTATGAGTTCTGAGTTATTCGATGATCGTTATAAGGTATTTAGAAGGGACAGAGAGACGTCTGGCTTTCATAACGGAAAGGAAGGGGTCGGAGTTTTAATAGCAGTATCCAAAGAGCTTAACTCGAAAAGGATAACTATGTGGGAAAGCGACTGCGAGGATCTCTGGGTTGCGGTTGACACATCTTTTTCAAATACCCGTCGAAGGTTCGTATTTTGCGCCGTTTATTTGCCACCACCAGTTTCGATGCACGTAATAAAGCATTTCGTGGATAATTGCAACTCTGTTGTGGAGGAAAACCAGTCCCATATTTGTATTGTTGGTGATTTTAATCTGGTAAGCATAGATTGGGAGCAGTTTGGTAAGTCAAGCAATTACTACCATAGTTCTGCGATTTGCCAATATTTATTGAACTTTTGTAATATTAATAACTATAAACAAGTCAATAATATTGTTAATAAAATGGGTAGAATTTTAGACTTAGTTCTTGTAGATCTCCCTATGTGTCAGCTATCCAAGTCATTAGACTTCTTGAGCGTAGTTGATAATCTTCATCCTCCTTTGGAATTTCAGCTGAGCTTCGAATTCACCACAATGTTAGCTAATCCTAACAATATAAAACTGAACTTTCGCAAAACTGACTATGAGGCAGTTAATCTAGAGCTTAATAGTGTCCAATGGCCAGAAATCTTTTCACTAACCAAGAACGTGGATGAAATGATAGATGTGTTTTATGATAAACTTAACTGCACCATTAAGAAACATGTGCCGGAACAAAGGCAAAAGAAACATAAATATCCCCAATGGTACAGTAAGGAGCTTATCAAAAGACTGCGCGAAAAGAATAGAATTAGAATTAGATTTAAAAAATACAAAAATCCGCTTGATGAAATTTCCTATCATTTTTTGTCAAAACGATGTAAGCAACTAGTTTCGGATTGTTATAAAAATTACCTTAGAAGCACAGAGGCAAAAATAGCTGACAACCCAAAGTATTTCTGGTCTTATGTCAAAACTAAAAGAGGCGGTCATGGTACATACCCAACGGCCATGAAAAATGGATCTACCACAAGTTATGAAGGCAAGAGTATCTGTGAAATGTTTGCCAATTATTTTTCGGAGGTGTATAGTGATTGCAAACAGCCATCACTCTATGATAATGCAACTAATAATATTAGTATAAACTCGGATTGTTTAGCACATATTTCAATAAGTCACGATGATATTCTAAAACGTATTAAGGGTCTAGATATATCGAAAGGTGCAGGCTCTGATAATATTCCACCATACTTCATACTTAACTGTGCTAATAGTTTATCAGCACCTTTAAGGCTCATTTTAAATGAATCGTTGATAAGTGGAGTATTTCCAAAGCGATGGAAGTTGGCTAAGGTCGTGCCGATTCATAAGTCTGATGATGACCAAGACGTTCGGAACTATAGACCAATTTCTATCCTGCCTGTTTTTGCTAAGTTGCTAGAAGCAATCATTTGCCCATATATACAAAATCACTTCAAAAAATACACTTCTAGTAAACAGCATGGATTTGTAGCTGGAAGGTCTACTTCTACGAATCTCATGTGCTTTGCTGAAGACCTTATGGAAGCTGTGGATAACAATCGGCAAGTTGACGCCATTTATACGGACTTCAGCAAAGCTTTTGACACAGTTCCCCACAACGTGCTCCTCCAAAAATTAGAAATGTATGGCCTCGCTGGACCTATTCTGCATTGGCTAGAATCATATTTAAGCGATAGATCCTTTTATGTGGTAGTCAATGGGTACCAATCTAACTTACACTCTATTTCCTCTGGCGTACCGCAAGGCTCGCATTTGGGCCCAATACTATTTAATATATTTATTAATGATCTGCCTGATCACTTTCTTTATTCTTCAGCGCATATGTTCGCTGACGACCTGAAATTGTCCAAAGTCATAAATAATGAGAGCGATATTATGACGCTTCAAAAGGATTTAGACATCTTGAATTCTTGGTGCGTTAAAAATGGACTTAAATTGAATGCCAAAAAATGTACACACATAAAATTTACTAGAAAACTTAACAAAATTTCATCTTCATATACAATAGCAGGCAACATACTTAAGGAGACAGAAATCATGCGTGATTTAGGCGTTTTATTGGACACAAAACTTACATTCATACCACATATGGAACAAACGATCGGCAGGGCATCGAAAATGGTGGGTTTTGTTATAAGAAATAGCAAGGAATTCCGAGACATTAAAACTAAAAAAATCCTTTATTGTAGTCTGGTCAGAAGTGTACTGGAGTATGGTAGTGTAATCTGGCGGCCGCACTACGCTATTCACTCATTGAGAATAGAACGGGTACAAAAGTGCTTTCTTCGGCATCTGTCGTATTCTTCGGGTATGCGAGGCAGGCATATCAGTTACGAGACCCGTCTTAAGCGCTTTAACATGACCAGTTTATCCAAACGAAGAGAGGTTTTAGATTTGTTATTTTTATTTTAATTACTCCACAATATCATAGACTGCTCAGAACTTTTACAAAAGATTAATTTTAGAGTTCCCTTCAGGCCTCCACGAAAACCTATTACTCCACTCAGCCCTCCATTACAACGAACTGTGGGATCACATTCGCCAATTTGTAGGATGATCAGACATTTTAACCAAATTAGCGATCTCGTCGACATTAACCATGTTTCATTGGGAAAGTTTCGAAAGGCTGTCTATATGATAGGTACCTCGGATTATAAACATTTGCCTTGTTAAACACTTTTTTTCCTTTTTTTAATTTTTTAATTTTTTTTTAAATATTGTAAATCCATACCTTGCCGCTCTGTTTTTAGTCAGTTTGTTTTAGTGCATTTTATAATAGCAATACTACAGTGTTTCTATTCAATAAGTATAAATTCGTCTTGTAATTGTCGCGATAAAAGTTATGCATGTGGTGTTTACCTGTAATTGACTGTGTACTTAGTTTGTTTTTACTATATCGCCTGATTTATATGGAAAGATGTTAGTGCATAAGTTGTTGGTAAACCAATTTAAATAAATAAATAAATAAATTTATGAAAGATCTGGGTGATATACAGCAGTATATTGGCATAAATATAAATAGAAATAGTGGGGCAGGTGGGATCATGTTGGACCAAGAAAAATATATAAACCAAGTGTTAGAACGCTTTGGCATGTCTGAATGCAAACCAGTTTGCACTCCGATTGAGGTAAATATGAAATTTGATAAGAAACCTGACAATGAAGATGGTAATTTCCCATATAGGGAAGCGGTGGGCTGTCTGATATATCTGGCACAAGTTACACGACCTGACATCACATATGCGGTGAACAAGTTGAGTCAGTACTGTAAAGACCCAGGAATTCAACACTGGCTTGGAGTAAAAAGGGTCATGAGATATCTTCAAGGAACCAAGAACCTAAAGTTATGTTATGTCAAAGATGAGTCTAAGGATATAACTGGGTATTGTGATGCAGACTGGGCTAGTGACCCACAAGATAGAAGATCATGCAGCGGTTACACTTTTATTTTTCAAAATGCTTGCATATCTTGGAATTCGTGTAAACAACAGACTGTGGCACTCTCGACAGCAGAGGCTGAATATATGGCGATGGCTATGGCGACCCAGGAGGCGTTGTGGCTTCGGCAACTGCAAGATGAACTCGGGCAAGGCTTGGACAGTGCATTACTCATTTATAGTGATAACCAAAGTGCAATAAGGCTGGCATTAACTGATTGTTATAAATCTAAGACTAAACATATAGATATAAGGTTGCATTTTATTAGGGAAAGTGTTGTTAAATGTACAGTTAAATTTTTATTTGTAAATGGTTGTAACATGATAGCTGACAATTTGACAAAAGGTGTTACACTTGCAAAACATTTATATTGTATTAGTAAAATGGGATTGTGTTCTAGAGGGAGTGTTAGTAAATGAGAACACAACCATTTGTATTTCTTTGTTGGCTTTACTGCTAATTTAATTGCCTTATGTTGGCAACATTTTTACATTCTCATCTTTTATAGTTTGTGGCACAGTAATCTATGTTTTCTGTGGTTATTACTAATAAAAACGTTGTTGCATATTTCCGTGTTCTACAGTTATTTTAGTGATTTCATCCCAAAACATCAACAGTTTCCCTCTATAGTCTTTTAGGATATCCGTGGCATGGCATGGGGTAGTGAATATTCTTATACTGGCACACTTATGCTTATTTTAACTTAATAAATGTTCAACTGTTTTATATTTAAGTGTACACTTAAAAAAAGTTGAATGTGCTTACTTGCTTTCCGTGATACACTGTAAAAAAGTAATCCAAGATTGGTTGTTACAAATGAATTTTTTAATTCACACACATACACACACACACACACACACACACACACACACACACACACACACACACACACACACACACACACACACACACGTGATACTTTCATATTACTTTTCTATCACTTTCATGTTAATTAGTTATCAGGTTGGAAGAAGCACGCAGCTGTGACACAGTTAATACTAGTGTAGCTGCCGTCGTTAACCTCTCAGTCTTCATAATCATCGTCAAATTAATATGTTAATACCGTATTTGTTTGCATAGATAATAATTATAAGTATAAGAACTGTGTTGGTTCGAACTAGTTTGATATTAATGATTTCTTATATTTACGCAAATACTAGACATTGATTTTTAGTTAGTTTTTATTAACATGATTTTCAATTCCCGACGTTTCGGGTGCTTGCAATGGTCACGTAGCACTGAATTGACTGACGTCCAGATGTCAGTGTTATCCCGGAATACCTTCAGCTTTTCTCTCGTCAAAGAACATCGATTCCTACCAAGGATGATATGTGAGGTTATTAAAATTAATAAACATCCTAATTTCAATAAAGGAGGATGGTAGGTACTACAATGGACTCCTTGTTAACAATATATGTATAATTTGATAGAATTCAACCCTGTTATGATATACTATAATATTTTTGTTTAATATTATTCAATTGTTTTCTTTTAAGTGTTATAATTATTTCTTGTTAGCAATTCATAACAATATATACTTCGTAGAAATTCTGTTTAACGAACCATTAATTTTCAAGCTTCCGTTTTCGTGCCACGTCACCGACCCTTTATCCACAAAAAGGGCTGACGAAATAAGATTGCTTTTAATGGTAACGTATGTGCTGTCGGTAATTACATTTATATCTTTGAACATTTTCTGGAAAAGGTTGTAAAAAAACATTCTCTTCCTACTGTGATTCATGAAGCTCAAATAGTGTCAGAGTTTTAAAGGGAATTTATGGAGCAGTGCTTTCTTTATCGTGACAATAGTGTTGAGATTTGATTCATTAGTTGAGAATAAATGTGGGTATCTATGAAATACTTACCATCAGATAGACTTTATGTTCATTGGTCTCTGATTTTATAAGAAAGAAACAGTTAAATCTTGTCGACAAAAATATCTAAAACTTGGGGTGTATTTTATTTTTTTATTTGTTTCATTTTGTCACATTTTGTTCATCATCATTATCATCATTACAGCCCTTCACAAGTCCACTGCTGAACATAGGCCTCCCCCAAGTAACGCCACAAAGCACGGTCCTGAGCCACCTGCATCCATCGACTTCCTGAATGTCTTACAAGGTCGTCACTCCATCTAGTGGGAGGTCGCCCTAAACTTCGCCTACCGGTACGAGGCTGCCACTCGAGAACCTTTTTTTCCCCAACGGTTGTCGGTTCTTCGAGCTATATGGATGGCCCATTGCCACTTCAGCTTACTAATCCGTTGGGCTATGTCGGTCACTCTGGTTTTACTGCGCATATCCTCATTTCTGAGTCTATCACGCAGAGAAACTCCGAGCATAGCCCTCTCCATAGCTTGCTGAGCAACCTTGAGCGTCTTCATTTGACCAGCGGTGAAGGACCACGTCTCTGATCCGTAAGTCATCACTGGCAACACGCACTGGTTGTACACTTTAGTTTTCAGAGATTGAGGTATACCTGACGAGAAGATGTGTCGTAATTTCCCGAACGCTGCCCAGCCGTGTTGAATCCGTCGATTGACCTCTCGGTTGAAGTTGGACTTACCTAGTCGGACTATTTGTCCCAGGTAAACGTACTCATCAACAACTTCGAGCTTAGTGCTCCCAACAACGACCGGCATAGGTGTGACATGGACATTAAACATGATCTTTGTTTTGTCCATGTTCATCTTAAGACCTATCCGTTGGGAGGCACTATTGAGGTCATTGAGCATAGTGCTTAAGACCTCCAGCGATTCTGCCATAAGCACTATATCGTCGGCAAATCGTAGGTCAGTGATGTACTCGCCATTGATGTTAATACCGTATCATTTACAGTCCAGTAGCCTGAAAACGTCTTCCAATGCAGCGGTGAAGAGTTTCGAGGAAATAACGTCACCCTGTCTTACACCTCTCTGCAGTTGGATAGGTTTCGTACTCTGGTTCTGTACTCGAATAGCTATCGTAGACCTACTGTACAAACACTTAAGCACTTCGATATACCGACAGTCAACTTGGCACCGCTGAAGAGACTGTAGCACCGCCCAATTTTCGACGGAATCAAAGGCTTTCTCATAGTCCACATACGCCAGGCAAAGTGGCAGATTGTACTCTTCGGACTTCTGTACAATTTGCCGAAGGGTATGTATGTGGTCTATGGTACTGAAGCCTTTTCGGAAACCGGCTTGTTCGGGAGGCTGGAAGTCGTCGAGTCTTCATGCGTGATGATTATTATTATAATATTATTTTTATACCCAATATTTATTAAACCCAAGCATACTACTGCAAGACTTCAAAACACAGTTAGTTCATTCTGCGTAGATCGGACCAAAGACAATAATTAAAAAGCTGAAGGTACTCCGGGTTAATTTTGACATCGGGACGTCAGTCTCCTCAGTCCCCCGTGAACATGGGTGCTGAAAAGCACCCGAAACGTCGGGTATTAAAAATAAAATAAATTAAGCGTGATAAAATCCGTAAAAGTAGTTTTAATCAATGTATAGTGTTCGCGTAAATATAAGAAATCATGATGTTAAATAAACTTTTGACACAATGTTTTTGTTCGCCTATCCGTCTTCATTCTATGCCAAATTCCAATCACCTACGTGTAACACTTTCGAAAAAATAAAAACAAGAAAAGAGATAGACACCGAAGTGATTCTATATGTTATGTGTTCTGATAAACTGTATATTTAATAAGAAAAAAGAAAGTGGTTTTGTCGAAATCAAAATATTTTTACACTTAATAAGTTGATGAATATATACAAGGGATGTCCGTGTATTTTAAAGTACTTAAAAGACGTTGCACATTGCATTATGCATAAGATTTTTAAAGCATTGGCTTCGTGTCCATGCAGACACTAAGAGAATGAATAATGCGACTACTTACTTCTATTTATTTCTGAAATAAATTTACTATGATTTTATATACAACTGAAATCTCATAGAACTTCCCTAGCTCATTGACAATACTATGTCATTAGTAATCATTTACATTAGGTGGTTTTTTACCGTCTGGAAAAAAATAGGGTGTAACAGGTGAACGGAATAGAAGCCTATGGCACTGATGTTTTACATTTTTTTGTAATTTTACATTTACATATTATGAAATTGATCTATCAATAAATACTACCAATTTGAAATGAACTTTCGGTACTAAAATTAACAACAAATTTTTTGAACTAAAAAAATTGTTAATTCAAAGCTACCGAAATTAAAATAATACGTACCCAATTAGTAGTATTTATTGGTAGATCAATTCCATAATATAATAAATGTAAAATAAAAAAAATTGTAAATTATCACTGCCATAGGCTTCTATTACTTAATACTTAGTACTTAATACAGGTAAGGAGGTTTATAGTTAACAGCGTGGAGGCCTGCCTAAATGAAGTGGTAAATCAGCACTTAAAATTGCAATTAACCAATAAATTGGTGCCAGTAGGTATCGAATCCGAGTTATGCGCCTGTTGTGAATTTTACAGTCTGGTACTGTACTAGAGTAATTGCGACTAATAATTAAAGAAAATGAATATCACAACTGGTAAAATTAAAAAAAAAATGTAGAACTGCTTCAATATACAAAATAAAATGAGAATCATCAATGTCGTTGAAGTCATTTAATTTTTTTTTTTTTTTTATAGAAGAGGGGGCAAACGAGCATGCGGCTCACCTGATGTTAAGTGACTACCGCTGCCCATGATCAACCGCAACACCAGGAGAATTGCGGGTGCGTTGCCGGCCCTTTAGAAAGGAGTAAGCTCTTTTCTTGAAGGTCCCCAGGTCGTATCGGTCCGGAAAAATCGCCGGTGGTAAACTATTCCACAGAGAGGTTGTACGTGGAAGAAAACTCCTTGTGAAACGTACAGTGGTGGACCGCCAAGCATCCGGATGGTGTGGATGGTATCGGGACGTTTGCCGTGTAGTGCGTTCACGAAATTTGACGGCTGGGATTAATCCGAACAATTCCTCAGAGCACTCCCCGTGATAGATGCGATAAAATACGCAAAGAGATGCAACATCTCTTCGCAGCGCCAGTGAGTCGAGCCGATCGGAAAGCACTCGGTCGTCGACGATTCGAGCCGCTCTGCGCTGGATGCGGTCAAGTGGAAGGAGCTGGTACTGGGGAGCCCCAGCCCAGAGATGGGAACAGTATTCCATGTGCGGCCGAACCTGCGCCTTGTAAAGTTGCAGGCGGTGTGCCGGCATAAAATACTGTCCCGCTCTGCTGAGCATGCCAAGCTTTTTAGAGGCCAATTTGGCCTTCCCTTCCAAGTGACCACGAAACTGCACGTCACTCGATATGTCGACGCCGAGGATTCCGATACTGGCTGAGGCAACAAGGGGAGTGCCTTGAAACTGAGGGGATACGACAAAGGGGTTCTTTTTAGCGGTTAATGCGCAAACTTGTGTCTTCTGGGGGTTAAACTGGACTAGATTTAGTCGTCCCCAATCCGAGACTCTGTTCAGCAAAGACTCGACTTCTGACATAAATACGCGTCATTAAAGATAACACAAAAACTGCTGACCAGATCTTAATCAAATTTATATAGGATCACATGAGAAGCACCAGCTTTCTAATGTAACAAGGAGTTATTAAAATCGGTTCACCTAGAAAAAAGTTCTGAGGTAACACGCACAAAAGTACAGTCGAATTGGACCTTCTTTTTATAGGTCGATTGAAAATAAAATAGATAATATGTGTCATATTTTATACTCAGTACTTAATAGTTCGTAAATATTTCTATATATGAAGATAATATTAGCAAACGATTGCTCATCTGCACGTTTTTAGGGTTCCGTAGTCAACTAGGAACCCTTATAGTTTCGCCATGTCTGTCTGTCCGTCTGTCCGTCCTCGGTTAATCTCTGTGACCGTTAGCACTAGAAAGCTGAAATTTGGTACCAATATGTGTATCAATCACGCCGACAAAGTGGTAAAATAAAAATTGGAAGAAAATGTGTAATTAGGGTAGCTCCCCTATATGTAAAGTGGAAGTGTTTTTTTTTTTAATTTCAACCCTAACGTGTGATATATTGTTGGAAAGGTATTTAAAAATGAATAGGGGTTTACTAAAATCATTTTTGATGGTGCCAATAATTTCGGAAATAATCGCTCCAAAAGTAAAAAACAATGTGTCCCCCCCCCTCTAACTTTTGAACCATAAGTTTAGAAAATATGAAAAAAATCTGAATAGTAGAACTTTATAAGGACTTCCTAGGAAAATTATTTTGAACTTGGATGGAAACCAGAGCGCCTGCCGCGAGCGTGCAATGTTTCACGCTCCATGTTCGCGCACGCACCTACTACCGGGAGCAGTTGCAGGAGCGCGGAGCGCTGCTGGAGCGCGAACATAATGGATACCCACCTTTAAACTCATAAGTAGGGACACTTATTGTGACGGACGGGAAACTACGGAACCCTACACTGAGCGTGGCCCGACACGCTCTTGGCCGTTTCTATTATTATTCTTGAATTGATTGAAAAATCTTTATTGCAACAAACCCAATTTATACATATCAATGTGACCCTACCTTCTATAAAACGTTAATCTGAGTAACAGGAGCTAGTTCTTTTCTAAATTTAACAAGTTTTTGTTGAATAAAACACTATATATAGTGGTTTATCCAACAAAAACACTATATAAACTGTTACTGTTTTACTATGAGCAGATTTTAAATTTTGAGATTTGTGTGATTGCCTGAATTATAACGAATAATAATAAATAATACTTCAATCAATAATAATAACCAGATGTGATGATAGTTTACTAGGCCTTATAAGGTTAATAGGACAGCACGAACCAGTAAAGAAGGGTGATAGCAGCTGAAGTAGGAGCGAAAAAGGCTCTTTCTCTCTATCAGAAGCCCTGGGACGAAACTTAAACCTCCTCCAGTTCCGAAGGCAAAAAAACGCAGTCGGTCTAAGAAGAAGTACGTCAAACACCAGACCAGGAAATCTGTAATGTTTGCAAAAGGGGAGAAGAAGCTCAGCTTCAGTGCCGTACCTGACTCCGCGAGTGTAGAAATTCGTAATTCGCATGCATGGAGCAATCAAGTTTTGGGATTGCAGGCTGTAGGTATCCTATGTAATATCTAAATATACTAGTCAATACTAAAGATTGTAGATCCAGAGCTTGTATAATTTACAATAAAAACATTGAACTTTTTGCTGTTCCAGAGTACTGCAACGATGACCTCGTTACAGCCTTATTTGATCTCAAGGAATGCACAGGGGCCAGAGTAATCATTGGCTTAGAATGAATTGAACTGAGTGGCGGAGTTTGACCGAAAAAACGCTGAACTTGTGGTGGGATGTGTTGCTAATGCTCACCACACAGCCTAGGGAAGCACCAACGTCAACGAAAGAGGTGAGTTACTTCATAACTTTCACATAACCAATCGCCTGGTAAGGCTAAACTTAGGTTGTACAGAAATCTTTGTAACGCATGCAAGGCAAGAAGTGTATAGGTATAACCTTTGCTACCAATAACATATCTCGGCGGATAATTGACTGGCATCATAGTACTAAAAACTCGATATCTGATCACAAACACATTAAGTTTGTGATCGAAGCGTTACCAACTTTTACAGTTATGGATCAGATCAGAAACTTTTACATTTATGGATCCATAAGCGACGACCAATTGAAGGTCTGGACTTAATGAAGGAAATATCCGTGAAGTGTAAGTATCCGTGAACCCTTCAAAGACGTTATCCCGTTAAAACCAAGACCTCGACACGATAAGTTCCCTTGTGAAATACTAAGCTAAAGAAGCTTATGGAAAAGATCATGAAACTATTCAGTAGGGCTAAAAAACCAAGACGTGGAATATTTATAGCACAGCCCTAACCGGTTACAGTAGAAAAGGAAAGCCAAAAGAGTATTGTAGAGGAAGCTATGCGAGGAAGTTAAGTCTTGGGTCGCAGTGTAAGACAGCTCAAAATGCTATCGAAAGCTATATGGCTGCAAAGATATTAAGGTCAAACAGAGTGCAGTAGGCTGTTGACTCCTACAAACCATACAAGACAATCGAGGATGGAATATATCCCAACTACAGGGGGGTATCTAAATATTTCTTCCTTATCTTGTGAACATTTTCAGAGCAAATTTTGCATTAAGATATATTCCAGAACGATGGACAAGTCTCAAAGTTCTATTTTTTTATATATATATATATATATATATATATATATATATATTTCAATACACTATATATAAAATTACTTAATTAAATTACTCCTATCAAACATGAACAAATTGCACCGTTGTAACGGTCAAAGTGCACTTCGCAAATCGTTCGGACTGAATTTTGTCGATTTTAAACAAAGAGATTGTAGATGGACAGCGTTGGTTTTACCTTAAAATACATGAAATAATTTTAAAACTGTATTGTAATTATAACCGGTGATATCAAAGTAAAACAATATAATGATGCCAATATTTTACAATGAGAAAAGGAAATACAATATTACAAAACTCAAGAAAATTTCAATAGCTATATTTATGGATACACTTATAAATTCGTTAATTTGAATTAACAAATTCTATCAAAATCATTTTAAATATATCGATTTAATGTTCAATCAATTCTTACAAAATATTTTCTATGACTTTAATAATTAACAATGTTTTTCGTTGTTATTATTTTTTTCGATTCATTGAGTCGTACAATGAATAATACAATGTATACAAGGCAAAATACAAGAATAAGGTAAGAATACACGTAGTTTACGCTAAGACAGTGCGATTTAACATCTAGGGTTTCATCACCATTTACCACCAGATGGGATAGTAGTCAAGCACTGGCTTGTAATAAATTAAAAAAAATCAAATTCAGGAAATCTTTTAGAATAAAACTAAGTTCTACGGATTTTATTATATTTAATTTTAACTAATTTTCTTTACGTGAATTTGGTCAGTTGGTTTTCTTGTTTGACGTTGTTGTTTGAAGTATTCGATTCATCGGATACTAAAAAATAAGTAAGCATAAAAAGCTGTCAATTACGTAAAATATATTTATCTCAAACTAAAGTCTTCGCAAAAGTATAAGAAATATAGTAAGGAAAAGAATTTGAGATATTTTATATGAAGTTTATAGGAATACATTGTAATTCAAATAGGATCCTTGAAGGGTGTGAAAAATTCGATTCCGCAAAGCTAATGCTTCTGAATAAGAAAAAACATCTTCCGTTTTCTAAGTTTAATTGCCTTATAAATCTTTCTAGCATCGGCATTGTAGGGCCATGAACATCGGTAAAGTGGCTGTTATGTAGTTTTTTAAAACAAATTCTGTTTTTTAGTTTAAAAAAAAACTCTGTGTGTAAGGAAGGCATTAAAGTAAAATCTTTTTGAGTCGTAATAATAATTATGTTATTAGTTTTTGGTAGTTTTAATTGGCCTATTTTATTCCTCCTTTCCTTTTGTCAGCTATTGTTGTTTCTTTCTATTATTAAAGTTTCGAAGCTGGTTCTACATCGTCACTTCTTCATTTTTTATAGAATAGGGCTAACTACACTAAACTTTATAGAATAGGGCTAGTGGCTAATGAACACATAGTCCCCCTAATGGTAAGTGGATGCTGTTGGTCATAGACATCTACATTTATCCTCGATCAAGAATCAAAATTCAGATTGTGTTGTAACTCCTGAGCACTAAGATGGAGTGCCTTGTTTCCAGTAAAAGGAGGCTCCGGTTCCCTACACTCACCACACAGTGGTAGAGCCATGCGGCAGCTTTTGCTCTTGCAAGTATGGGCCAGCTCGAACCTGGGTGGTACCACGACCTCACAGAATACCAGCGTGAAGTAGAAGCTCTGCTGTCTTTCGTTTGGTGAGTGCAAGGGGCCAGAGGCCCAATTGATCCCCTACCCCCTTCGGATGATAGCGAAATTAAAAACAACACCACCACAAGAACATACAAGCATCCCTGGTGACGGAGAATCCCTCTCTGAGCATCAACTCAAAAATCAGATGTGGAGGATCATGCACCTTCCCTGTTGGACCTTCTGCTGACCTCTCACCCGGACGGATATCAGATTTCCGTCGACGCCCCTTTAGGCTCCTCGGACCATTGTCTGGTCCGGAGTGTTGTGCCACTCACGCTGAAATCGCGGTTGAATTCTGCAGGCTGCCGCCGTGTTTGGCACTATAGGTCAGCCGATTGGGATGGGATGCGGTCTTTCTTTGCATCCTACCCTTGGGGGCGGGTTTGCTTCTCGCCGGATGATCCCAACGTTGTTGCGGATTCTGTTACTGATGTGATACTTCAGGGTATGGAACTTTTTATTAGTTCCTCTGTGGTGCCCATTGGAGGCAAATCTCAGCCATGGTTTGGTCGCTCCTGTAAAATAGCATCATGCTATAAGCAGGAGTGCTATCAAGCCTGGGTTGATGCATCAGCGTCCCGGGATGTAAACACCAGCGCTCTAAAAAAGAAGTATAATTCCGCCTCTAGGTCCTTCAAAAGAGTCATTGCCAAGGCAAAGTCAGAGCACATAGGCAGAATTGGCGAGAAACTAGTTCGCCTTCCTTCTGGAACCCGTGCATTCTGGTCTCTCGCCAAGGCTGTCCAGGGGAATTTCTGTCAGCCATCTCTTCCATCTCTGCACAGGGAGGACGACTCACTGGCCCATACTGCAAAGGAGAAAGCCGATCTTCTAGGCTCCTTCTTTGCGTCTAACTGGACTCTCGATGACGGGGGGAGTACGCCGCCGACCATCCCGCGGTGTGAGTGCTCCATGCCGGAAGTGCAGTTCACACAGCGCTCGGTTCGCAAAGCACTCCTCTCCCTGGACATCCACAAGTCGAGTGGGCCTGACGGAATCCCCCCAATTGTGCTGAGGACGTGTGCTCCAGAGTTGGCACCGGTTTTAACGCGTCTTTTCCGGTACTCCTACTCCCTAGGCGTAGTCCCAAAATCATGGAAGACGGCTTTCGTCCACCCGATCCCTAAAAAAGGCGACCGCTCAGACCCGTCCAACTACCGGCACCGCCTGCAACTTTACAAGGCGCAGGTTCGGCCGCACATGGAATACTGTTCCCATCTCTGGGCTGGGGCTCCCCAGTACCAGCTCCTTTCACTTGACCGCATCCAGCGCAGAGCGGCTCGAATCGTCGACGACCGAGTGCTTTCCGATCGGCTCGATTCACTGGCGTTGCGAAGAGATGTTGCATCTCTTTGCGTATTTTATCGCATCTATCACGGGGAGTGCTCTGAGGAATTGTTCGGATTAATCCCAGCCGCCAAATTTCGTGAACGCACGACACGGCAAACGTCCCGATACCATCCACACCATCTGGATGCTTGGCGGTCCACCACTGTACGTTTCACAAGGAGTTTTCTTCCACGTACAACCTCTCTGTGGAATAGTTTATCACCGGCGATTTTTCCGGACCGATACGACCTGGGGACCTTCAAGAAAAGAGCTTACTCCTTTCTAAAGGGCCGGCAACGCACCCGCAATTCTCCTGGTGTTGCGGTTGATCATGGGCGGCGGTAGTCACTTAACATCAGGTGAGCCGCATGCTCGTTTGCCCCCTCTTCTATAAAAAAAAAATCAACGCCCTTGCTACCCTGCTCTTCCTGAGTGTGGGTTCTCAGGCTGCCCCGCGTATTCTAGGGGGGGAGGGGAGCAAAATTCCGCTTTAAACTAAGCCTGCTTGGGGCAAAAGGAGCAATAAGACAAAGGCGCCGCACGCCGTAGAGGGCAGCTGTTTATTTTCAAGTAGAAGACTTGGGTTACAAATTAGAACAATCCCTTGTGCCCCGGGCCAGAGTTTGCGTATACGTCAGAGAGGACATCTATTTTCGACGCCTAGCCAGCCTTGAAGGTACGGACCTATCCTCCCTACGGCTGCGCGTAGACAACGACGACCATTCCCGCGTCTACCGGTGCCGGTATAAGTCCAACAGCGTTAATGCCGACACACACCGACTTATCGACCACGTCCAAATGGCTGCAGACTTCGTGTTACAACAGGTCCCATCCGCAGAGATCATAATGCTTGGTGATTTTAACGCCCACTACGCTGAATGGCTTGATTATTGTTTAACCGATTATGCGGAGAGATCTTTTTATGATTTTTCTTTGGCATATGGTCTATCAGAACCAGTCACCTCGCCTACGCGGATCGCAGATGTGGAAGATTACGTACCTTATCTGTTGGACCATCTGCTGACCTCTCATCCGGACGGATATTAGGTCTCTGTCGGTACTCCTCTTAGACCCTAGGACCATTATCTGATCCGGAGTACGGTGCCACTCACGCTCCCATCTCGGATGCGTTCTGCAGGTTGCTACCATGTTTGGCATTATGCGTCAACCGATTGGAACGGGATGCGATCTTTTTTTGCATCCTACCCTTCGGGGTGGATTCGTTTCTTGCCGAATGATCCCAGCGCTGTTGCGGATTCTGTCGCTTTTTTATTTATTCAGGACAACCAACAAGACATTTTCAAATACATACATCTGGTATTTGAAAAGGACGAAGAGAGAACGAAACGTGAAATATGGGTAAATCAGGAATGTCTAGAACAGGTAAATGAAATTGTATACTTGGGGAGTGCTTTCAGCCGGGATGGAAGATGTGATTTGGATGTGAATAGGCGTGTCGCTGCCGGAAACAAAGTCAATGGTGCCCTGAATGCATTAGTAAAAAGGCAAGGCGTGGTGAAGAGTGCACGCCTTGCAATACATAACGCAGTGTTGGTACCGACTTTGTTATATGGCAGCGAAACCTGGGTATGCCAGAAGAAGCATAAAAGCAAGTTGAATGCAGTGGAGATGCGATCCCTTCGTAAAATTGTGGCGTTACCATAGCCGACCGAAAGCGAAACGAAGAGATTCGCAATATGGCAGGATTGAAAGATGACCTTATCACAAAAATTGATAGGGGCGTACTCCAATGGTTTGGGCACGTTGAACGAATGAGTGAAGACCGAATGGTGAAGAAAATATATAGAGCGAAAGTTAATATTAAAAGGTGTCGAGGTAGACCGAGACTAACTTTCGAAGACCATGTGAGCAAATTGCTCGAAAAGGGGAGGGTCAAGAGTACTCGGATACCTAGACGTGCATGTATGAAGAAGTTAATGAACCTGAAAGAAGCGAAAGAGGTACGTAAGGATCGTGACACTTGGCGATCTGTTCTCTCTGGCTACCCCGTTAGGGATTGTGCGTGAAGATAAGTAACCAACAAGACATACACGAAAACAATGTAAATAATGTAAGGGAAGTTTAGCCGATTGTTAAAAAGAAACCGCTCTGACCCGTCCAACAATTAGCCTACCGCCATCACCTCCTTGTTCTCTAAAATAATGGAATCCATTATTAACAGCCAGCTCAAGCAGTACCTTGAATATCACCAGCTGATTAGTGATCACCAGTTCCATTTCCGTCAGGGTCGCTCGGCTGGTGAACTTTTGGGTTACCTAACTTATTAATAGGCAGTCTAGTCCAAGGGTTGGCCGTAAATTTGGACATAACGAAGGCCTTCGATCGGGTTTGGCACAAAGCGCTTCTTTCGAACCTTCCTTCCTATGGGCTTCCCGTGAAACTGTGCAATCGGATCACCAGTTTTCCTGCAGATCGGAGAATCAAAGTCGTAGTAAACGGTGCATCCTCCGATTACCAGCCCATTAACGCTGGTAGTCCACAAGGCTACATACCAATGTTGTTTCTTGTGCATATCAATTATATGTTGCAAACCGGTTACATTCCTTGCTATGCCGATGACAGCAATGGTGATGCTTTATACACCGGCCAATATTTCTCGGGAAAACTTCGCCGAGTACCGGGTCAATCTTGGGCCTGAAGTTGAGACTTTGTGGAGTAACTGGGGGCTACTAAATCTATTCCAGTTCAATCCTCTGAAGATTGCGCGTTTACCGCTAGAAATAACCCCTTCGTCGTATCTCCTCAGTTTCAAGACACTCCCCTTGTTGCCTCAGCCGGTATCAGAATCCTTGGCGTTGATATTTCGATTGCCGTGCAGTTTCGTGGTCACTTGGAAGAGAAGGCCAAATTGGCCTCTTAAGAGTTTGACGTGCTCAGCAGACTGAGACATTATTTAATGCAGCACCGCAACTTTACAAGGCGTAGTGCAGTTGGAATGCTGTTCCCATCTGTAAGGGCTGCTAAGAACATATTATATTTAGTACTGGGTATTAGGACTTTATTTTGCCTAGGGTATATTTTTGTATATTCCCATACACTCATATATCATATAAATACCTCACATTAAAGTAGTAAGCTTCTTTTTCCACGTTGGTTGCAGGATTTCAATGACCGCATGGTTTATTAGTCTTAACGGTGATCTTAAATCCTTTGTATCTCTAACACTAACTTAATACACAGATACTAGTAGTGTGTTCTGATAATCTGTGGTGGCACAACATTTTTTAATAATACGACGTATATTTTAAAACTACACTCTATAAAGTCTTGATACTTTAGCGAAGAGCAAACCACTAAACTCAAGCGAATCCACTAACCCATATACATATTTCTGTGGGAAGAAGCATTTATCAGATAACTTTTTTAATACCGTTCCTTATAGCAAAAGAAAGGGTGGACTCAATGCAATGAGGCAGTCACTGCTCATCAACCCATGACGAAGGTATAGCAATAGAAAAATAAAGAGAAAAACACCTCGAAATAATTTATAAAAATTAATTGACGGTAGGTACACCCGCCAATGATTTAATAATTTTTAGGTTGGAAATAATTGAAAGTGTATTTTAAAGTAAGAGGCTATATGTTACGTATTTAACGCATAATGATTATGGAAGAGATTCGCTTCCTGAAGGGCCGAATATAAGAAAGAACTTATCTTTTTCATTTGCCTTGTAAATTAAACTTTCCTCCGAAGGAACAAAAAACGTTGGTAGACAAAATAACACAAATCATTGTCAAAATTTGCGTCGTTCCTACATTCTAATTACCTTACATAAAACTTAATATTTATCATGTGTAAGGAAAGAAAAAATGACATTTATTCACTCATATTATAGACATCACTTAAATGAAATGCACAAATTAAGTTTAAGTTAGACAAAAACTTCAAGTGATGGGGTGCGTATTGTATATATTCGTACGTGTTTGAGCCATGCTGCAAATACGTAGGTCATTCAATAAGTTTTGAGATGCTTGAAATTTAAAAATGGAACGCACCCGTGTTATGTGTTTCTAAAAAGCAAATTTATTTAGAAATAGAACTCCATAAGCCAATTTCTCATTATTAAAAAAAAACAAAAAGTTCTATTAATTTTCCTGAAACACTTCCCGTGCTTTTCATTTAAAACGATGGGTCTTAAACGTGAACATTTGCGTGCTATGATCTATTACAACGGTTACCATCAGAATAAGGGGACTCAGCTCGAGCCCCGCAAACAGCAGTAATGGCAGAAAATATATGGACTTGTTTGTAATGAAAATTTTGGTGTGAGAAGACCCACGAATCACATATACGGACATCGAAAAGGTTCTAGGCATTAGTTTGGGGAGCATTTATACCATCCTACATCAACATCTTGGAGTGAGGAAGCTTTGTTGTCGATGGATCCCCCGTTTGTTCTCCGAAAGCAAAAAACAGACTCATGAAGATTGGTGCCATTAAATGCGTCTACGTTTTGAAAACGGGGCATCTAGGCGTGTTTCAGAAATAGTTACTGGTGACGAGACATGGATCTATCAATATGATTCGGAAAATAAAAGGCAATCGTCGATACGGTCGATACTCAGAATGACAGTTACCGACAAAACTGCAAATACCTCTCAACGTCGGCAAAAAATGGTGTCTAGTTTTTTTTGCGGAGCGGACATTTGTCGACGTCAATGCTGGAAAATTGTAGGTCAGTCGAAGCTATTCAAGCTGTGCAGGAGAGAAGACCAAAGACCGGTCTTCGGGAAATCATGCTGCATCACGATAATACCTCTTCACATACCTCCCCTAGAATAAAAGCATTTATTGAGTAATCTGGTGTTAAGACTAAGTCGCCCACCCTACAGCCCTGCCTTAGCTCCTTGTGATTTCTTTTTGTTCCCACTAGTCAAAGAAAAAATAAAAGGCAAGTTTTTTTTTCAAGTCCGTAGTAACCGTGGCTGCCTACGAAGAAGCGATTTCCGACCTGCAAGATCAAGATTGGCAAAAGAGTTTTCAGAGTTGGTTTAGGCGAATGGAACTTTGTATAGAGTATGACGGAGAATATTTTGGAAAGATTTAAAATAAATATTAATGGTATCTAGTATACTCTTTGTATATCTCGAAACTTATTAAGTGTACCACGTATGTTATGGTTGTGGCACGAATGGGTCAGATCGACCTAGGAAAACTAGGGCCACGCGTTCACAGAACACCAGCGAAAAATAGCAGCTTGATGCTGCTTAGTTTCGTATGGTGAGTATATAGAAACGGTGACCTTTTTTTACTGGAGATGAGGCATTCCATCTTAGTCCTCAAGGGTGAAAACATAACATACATATAATACATAAACACTCACGCCTGTCACCCACAGGGGTAGGCAGAGACTACGGACTTCCATTTGACACGATCCTGACATACCTCTTTCGCCTCCTTTACATCCATATATCTACGCATACATGCTCGTCGGTTAAGGGTACTTTTAACGTGGCCCATTTTCAAAATATCACCAATTTGGTCAATAAACTTTTTTCTAGGGCGTCCCTTCCCGACTCCTGCCGAACGGCAGGTTCACATCTGCCATATAAATTTGCTTTGTTACTCTTTCCTCATTCATTCTTTCTACGTGACCAAACCACCGAAGCATTCCTTTCTTAATCCTGGTCACAACATCATCTTGCATACCATATTTTTCTCTTATCACGCAATTTCTCAAAGGGATTGGGGGATGAGTCGCTCGCGTCCGTAGGCTTCAACCACCAAACCTTAGGCCCACCCTACACGTGTCCCCCGGGTGGTGCTAAATGAGCGACAAAGCCGAAAAAATAGACTTGGCTTCCCGCCTTATGGTGGCGGCGTAAAACCTACCACCACCCCTTGTTCGCACCATGAGTCAGGAGATAAAAGAAAGGGTAAAACGCAAACTGCATTTTGATTCTTATCGATAGTTTATGGGCCACAGCATCCGCTTATCATCAGGTGATTTGGTGGTCGTTTGTCACCCTTACTCTATATATATATATATATATATATATATATATATATATATATATATATATATATATATATATATATATATATATATATATATATATATATGCAGATAATCATTTTTATAAAGAACGTGTATAACTTATTCAATAACCTCTTTAGTAACAAGGGCCTATTATAGGTGTCATTCTAGTCTAGTCTAACCTAGTGTAATAATGGGTTTTTCAACAAGAACTTTGTTTTTCAATTGGGGCAACACCAACAACATGACAGTTTTGACATTTAGTTTTTTGACCTGTTCGTAGTAGATGCTTCGGCAATTGCTACAATGAATTCAAATTCGCTCGAAAATCGCATTAAAATAATTAAAATCCACTATGAAAATGGTGGTTCTGTTAAAGTTACGTTTCGTAAAATTCGTGATATTTTCGGACAACATAATCGTCCTTCTGGGACCGCTATTAAGAATTTGGTCGCTAAATTTGAATCGACAGGCTCGGTACAAAATGTGCCAACACCAACGCGTGTTCGACTGGGTCGTTCAACCGAAAACATCACAGCCGTGAACCACAGTGTTGAAGAAGATCCAAATTTGTCAATTCCTCGATGTTCTCAACAATTGGGGTTATCCAAAACCACCTCATAGCGAATTTTGCGTAAGTATTTGGCTTTGAAGCCTTACAAAGTTCAACTGGTGCAGGAATTGAAGCTGACCGACCATTCACATCGCCGTAGATTCGCTCAATTCATTCAGGAACAGCCCGCTGGTTTTTCTGAAAAAATCATTTTTTCAGACGAAGCCCATTTTCACTTGTCAGGGTACGTCAACAAGCAAAATTGCCGCATTTGGGGTTCTGAAAATCCTAAAGCGATTATTGAGAAGCCTTTGCATGCTCAACGTGTCACTGTATGGTGCGCTATGTGGTCTGGAGGCGTGATTGGGCCGTTGGTTTTCGAAGATGAGGCTGGAAATGTGGTAACGGTCAATGGATCACGCTATCGCGAGATGTTAACATCTCAATTTTGGCCTATTATTGATGACATCGATACCACAAACATGTGGTTTCAACAGGACGGTGCCACATGTCACACAGCCAACGAAATGATCAATTTGTTGCAAACCAAATTTCCCGATCGCATAATTTCACGAAATTCAGCTGTTAAATCGTAATATCGTGTGATTTAACACCACTGGATAGTTTTTTGTGTGTAATCGAATCCATCGCGGACTTAAAACTCAAAATCCGTTTCGTGATTAACGAAATAGACCCGCCATTTTGCCAAAAAGTGATTGTACCGGTTACCGCACATATTTTATGTAATTTTATTTCAATGACTCGTTTATTTAGGTCTCGCAGAAACAATGCATTTGTCACTTGTGAAATCATGCAACTTCCGTACTTTTGCCTATACATCAATTTATAATTCTTTACAATAAATTCAGTGTTAGATCGACTTTCATTGGGTTTGTTTCTTACTCTAACTTTCCCTTGCATCCCATCTGCACTCATTCATCTTATATACTGTATACACCTTACAGTGTTTTTGGTCCTTCGAAAAGACACGATCACATCTGTGGATATCCATCGACATTTGGAAAATACAGGTACAGTGATTCCTACGCTTACGTCACTTTATTTTCTTTGTGGATTTTGTGCGACTGCGAATCGGTTGACTGGCTTCCCAGAAGCAGGTCCCACCAGTTTTATTGAGAAGGCGCAAAAAAGGTCATACTAGGTTCGCGAAGATAAAGAGTGGCCTGGACCGCTGGACAAACATCTGCTACAGCTGCTATCAAAGTGGACAGTTGTCGTCGACATTCGACACAGTGAACAGTGCTAAGACTCGGTGAGCAGTGAACCCTGAGTGTACCTTTTTTCGTCCTCGGTCACACACGGTCCTGTGTCACACAGTGAACAAGCATAATGGAGAATCTACTTCAGCGCCAACAGGAGATTGTTGAAGCGATCAAGAAGATAGAGAGAAACTTCAGCAAGGATTCCGCAACACGCAAGACTCGTAAGTACTTTAACGAGTGACTCGATGCCCTTGATAAACTGTGGGCCGAGTTCCAAGTAAACAACCATAAGTTATCCGACTATGAAAATGACACTGATCCTTACTTTACGGAAAAACAGTACCAACAAGCAAGAACGTACTTTGATACTGTGCGCATCAAGATGTCGACCTGCCCCCCTGCACGTGGACCTGTTTCTGCGGCACCAGAAGCGCTGCCTAAGATCTTAGCAACACCGGAGCCGACTCCATCTACGGCTCCACCTAAACTACAGCCGAGAGTCACTCTGCCATCGACGTCAAATGCAACAACGGTCTCGCCTACAAATCGTCGCCAGGCAGATGAATTGGTATCTCTGCAAAGAACCAACTTCAGAGCTTTCCATCGACAAGTGAATAGCTTGCGATTTGACGAGATACGCGACAAGTGGGAGCTGGAAGATGAATTGCGTAACATTCAGACGCGCTGGGCTGCAATCGACGCTTTGCATTTACAAATCGATCACATTCTCCAAGGTTCGGATACGCAGTATGACGATGAGTTTTATGCTTAAGAAGACTCGTACAAGAGCATCAAGAAGGCTTTGAATCTCAAGCTCGCGTCTACATTACATCTTCACCAGTCGACACCACATATCGACATACATACATTCACGGGCAAGTATACGCAATGGACTACATTCTATGATCTCTACGTAGAAAGCATCCATAACAATAACTTGCTCACGAAAACCCAGAAGATGCAGCACCTGAAAGGTAAACTACGAGGAGATGCTGAGCGACTTATTCAGCATCTAAACCTCTCGGCAAACAACTACGATACAGCGTGGGAATTGCTGACACACAGATATAACAACCCCCAGCTGTTATTTACAAAACAGATTGAGATTTTTCTCAATGAACCCGTCGCTCACAAGCAATCTGCGTACGAGATCAGACGCCTCTACGACATGTCCATGGAATGTATCCGCGCCATACAGAACCTCGGTATCGATACAAGTACCTGGGATTCGTTGCTAGTACACATCATAGCGAAGAAGCTAGATGCTGAAACATACAGCGACTAAAAAAGAGGCACGAAAATCGCCGCGAGACATACCATCGCTTTCTGAACTAATGGACTTCCTAGAGAGCAAATTCGACGCCTTAGAGCCAATAGATAAAAAGGAACAAGAGATCTCAACATCATCAAATAGATCTTATCCTCCGAAAATCATCAACAACAAGCCATATAAGCCTCAGTTTCAACATGCTGGTGGTCATCGCTATGGAAAATTCCCGAACAGAGAATTTCAAGCTGTTGCGAAATGCTCGTCAATTTGTCCGATTTGTAACAATAATCACTACCTATACAAATCCAGCAAATTCATCAAGTTTACACCGGACGAGCATCTAATGGCCGTCCACAAACACAATGTTTGCCACAATTGTCTGTACGCACACACTGATAATATATGCACGTCGACGAAAAGATGCAAAGTCTGTCAAAAGGGTCATAACACAATGCTACATGACGCATACGCAAATATGAACCTTAATTAACAGAAGGTAAACCGGGCGGCCGACGCGCCCGCCGGGTCGTCATTGCACATGCCTACAGCTCCAGTTACGCAAAGACCTCAAGTTTCCACGCGATCCAAAAACAAACAACATAGCGTGAATTAAATTACTACAGATGACGAAGAGATCCTGTTGACAACATTATCTGTCAGGGTCAAAGCTTCTGACGGGACTTACATAACTTTGAGATGTCTTTTAGACCAGGCTCTCAGATTTAACTCATTTCTGAGAACGCCGCTCAGATGCTGGGCTTGCTTCGACAACGGTACCACGCATCTGTATATGGCATTGGAAATGGATCAAAGTACGACAAGGGAGTCGTCACGCTCGAATACCAGTCTATCTACCAAGACTATGAGTTTACAACTCAAGCATTAGTCATCAATCACGTCATCAACAATCTACCAAACATGTCGTTAAGTAAGGATTCGTGGCCACACATGCAGCACATACAGTTAGCTGATCCCGAGTACAACATTGCCTATTGATCTGCTACTAGATGCAAGCATATACTCCGAGATCATCATGAGCGGCCTGATCAAAGGTCCTAACATGGCTCCAATAGCTCAACAGACGAGATTGGGCTGGATCCTCTCGGGTAACGTGAAAACGTTTAAGTGTCACGTTGTGATAACCGACCTATCAGAAATTTCTCAATACTGGGAGCTCGAAGAAATCAGTGACTCAGCTGCTGAATTGACACCTGATGAACAGTACTGTGAGCAATTCTATCAACCTACGACAAGACGCCTACCTGACGGAAGATACGAGGTTGCTCTTCCTATGAAGCCTGGATTCCAACAAGATCTAGGTGAATCAAAGTCAAAGGCGATCGCACAGTTCTATAATTTGGAAAATAAGATGTCCAAAAATGAATCATTCGCAGAAAATTACAAACATTTTATGCGAGAATACGAGCAACAAGGTCATACGTCTCCGGTTTCATAACACCGTGCATTAGTACATTATTTTCCACATCACAGTGTACTGAAAACTGACTCCACTACGACAAAACTTCGAACAGTTTTCAACGGGTCATCAAAAACATCGAGTGGATTCAGTCTCAATGATTTAATGTAGCGTGGTCCAAACTTACAAAAAGATTTGCAGCATCTCATCTTAGCATGGCGTCAACACAAATACGTCGTAACTGCTGACATCGAAAGGATGTTTCGCCAAATAATGATTTGTGCACCTGATCAGCATTTACAACGCATTATTTGGAGAAGCGCAACTCACGAGCACCTGAAGGAGTACCAGCTCACAACAGTTACGTATGGTACTAAGGCGGCTCCGTACCTTGCAATGCGCACCTTGCTACAACTGGCTATGGACGACGTGCACAAGTTCCCCATGGTTGCTGCTGCATTGATGATGTCACTGTACATGGATGACCTTCTTGAAGGTCATGATGACCTCTCTCAGGCAAAACAGCTACAAAGAGAAATAATCGACATATTGAAGGGCGTTTGCATGAACATCCGAAAGTGGTCCAGTAATGCAAAGGAACGGATTGAAGACCTATCAGCTGATCAATTGGACACACCACTCGACTTCAAAGGCCTAGAAAACAGAAAGACCTTGGGCTTACTCTGGATTCCCTCGTCAGACATCTTTGTATTCAAGAATATATTTGAAGACGAGATCAATGATGACGACATAACAAAACGACAGTTACTATCCAACATCTCAAAGGTCTATGATCCAATGGGCTTTCTGTGTCCACTATCCGTCCGAGCAAAGCTTCTGTTCCAACGTACATGATCTGAAGAAGCTGCAGATTGGGATACGCGCTTAACTGAGAACATAACCCACGAGTGGAAAAAGTTGAAGTGTGATTATCAGAACATAGATCAGTTCAAGATCCCTAGATATATGGGCAATAAAAACCATTACATAATACATGGCTTTTGTGACCCTTCCGAAAATGCGTATGCCTGTGCTATTTACGTTGTCACAAGGAGTCCTAAGGGCGAGTTCACATTGACACTTGTGACAGCTAAAACAAAATTAGCACCGTTGAAAAACAAGTTGACGTTGCCTAAGCTTGAGCTTTGTGGTGCGTTACTACTATCTCAACCCATGAAAAAGGTCACGGAAACTATGCCAAAAAACCTGCAAATCTACGCTTGGACCGATTCTATGGTGGTTCTTGGTTGGCTCTCTAGCAAAATCTCTCGTACGAAGAGTTCATCACACTGCTTCACCAGATTGAAGCGTGTCTAAACTCTAGGCCTCTACTAGCCTTGACTGAAATCCCAGAGGATGAATACCTAACACCGGGACATTTCTTAGTTGGAGGATCACTGATATCAAGACCACAAACAGATCCTAATCACATGAACTTGACAACAAGATGGCAGATGATTCAAGCCATGAACAAACAGTTGTGGAAGACATGGTCATCTCACTACCTATAACAGCTGCAAGTTCGTACCAAGTGGAGAATACCCTCAAAAAACATCGAGATCAACGATATTGTCCTAATCAAGGATGAAAACTTACCCCCTAGCAAATGGTTAATGGGTAGGGTCATTGATGTTCACCCTGGTAAGGATGGATACGTACGGGTGGTGTCAGTCAAAACCAAAAATGGAATCATGCAGAGGCCGATCTTAAAACTATCCGTTCTACCGGTGAGAGAAGAACTCACGGAACAACATACAAGCAACAACGTTCAATCATCGACATGTGATGACGTCACAACAACTGACTCGCAAGCAAAACAACAACGACCAAGGCGCACGACGAGAAGGCCTATCAGAACATTTTTTACGATGGTGGTGATGCTGTTCCTATGTCTGTTCACCCCTAGCCAATGTTCATGCAACATATTTTGGTTGTTATCCAATGCTGAGCATTGGATAACAACCAAAACATTTATTTTGACAAAATGTATGACATAAATCTTATACGGAATGAATAGAAATTAATTGTGTACTATAATATGAGTCCATACTGGTCAGCATTTAGTCACGTGAAAAGTTACGTCGGTCACTTGGAACAGTACCTACACGCTTCCAGTACAATACAAGAGTATCATATATCAGCTGCAACATGAAATATCCGAAATTCAACATGACAAAAAGATACTCAAGAACGGTGTTCACAGAAGACAAAAAAGAGGACTGATCAATGGTGTGGGATATGTGGCACATTCCTTATTCGGTGTCCTGGACGAGCGTTTCGCGAAGAAATATGAAAAGGACATAGAAAAACTTTCTATAAACGAAAATCACCTACAACTTCTGCTTCGAAACCAAACAAGTGTCATAGAAGCACAGTACAATGTTCTTCAAAGAAACAAAGCCATCATGATCAAGCAGTATGGATTGGTTTAGAAATACCTACAGAATATAACCTTCACTACCAACCGAATAGAGAAAATGAATAATGACGAGCTACATATCCTGTCAGCATCCATGTCAGCCATGATTATTATCACTAATGTGGTGCACATGCAGGAAAGTGTTATTAACAGCCTAACAGACCTTGCAAATGGTCATATGGACGCTCACTTATTGCCTCCAGAACAATTGGAAGAGCAGCTCAATATTATATACAGACACATACCAAATAACCTGACTTTGCCTGCCGATATGCACGACTTTGGGAAACTATACAAATTGATGAAGATAAGTGGTGACTTGAGTAACTCTTATCTGATTATCGAAATTAAGATTCCTCTGGTCAACAAGGAAACCTTTGAGCTGGATATGGCTATAAGTCTTCCGCAGCAGAACTACATTGTGGAATTTATAACACCCTATATCGCATTCAATCTGCAAAAAGACCTGTTCCTCACGCTATCAGAATCAGACATTCAAAATTGTGTCCATACACAGACAAACAGATTGTTATGCTCTATAGATAAACCGATTTATGAGTTACAAATAAAACAAGCAATTTGTAAATTGAACGTACACGATAAAATAATGTGTCATACAAAGGGGGCGCCGTGTCGCGAGCGATGGATTAAGTTACAATGCGATAACAGGTAACTCTTGCTGTGGGAAATGCACAGTGCGCATATTTTGCATTGACACTGGAATGATAATGAAGTCACTGACCGGGAATTGCTTACTACAAATCGGTCAAGGTTGTACCATAAAGAGTGACATCTTTTCTATTTTTGGTCACAACAACTACTTGAGCCAAGTTCAAGTTCAAGAGGATATAACGATCCCATCAGACACTTCCATATTGAATTCCGTCCTAAATACTACTTCAGGCTTCGAGCAATTTACATCCGAAGACCATGGAGACGAGTGGCGTTGCATGATGGCTCAGATTACAAACCTCAAAGAACAAGAAAGCACCACTCAGCGTACATGACATACATCAATATTCAGTTATGTACACAATATGTATTGATCATACTAGCGGCATCCATTTACATCATTATACGATGTCGCAAAACCAAGAGAGGACTGAACATGACGGCAAACACTCCCGTAATCTCCATTCCTATGGCGGCAGTCACCAGCGGAGACCAGGAACCTGCGCCAAGGACGAGACCGCGATCCGTGCGACTGGACATTCCATCACAAGTGTAGTGCAGTGTTGAAATATTTAAGGAAAACGTTTATATTATTTTACGATTTTATTTTTGTACCTTGAATTGTTATCATATTATTATTATTTTTTTACATTCTTAGTACCTTTGTGTTTATAGTTTTCCCTCCTTTGGGCCGGCAGAATGTACGGGTTACCGCACATATTTTATGTAATTTTATTTCAATGACTCGTTTATTTAGGTCACGCAGAAACAATGCATTTGTCACTTGTGAAATCATGTAACTTCCGTATTTTTGCCTATACATCAATTTATAATTCTTACAATAAATTCAGTGTTAGATTGACTTTCATTGGGTTTGTTTCGTACACTAACTTTCCCTTGCATCCCATCTGCACACATTCATCTTATATACTGTATACACCTTACAGTGATTAAAAACTTTGATGAAAAAATCGACATCTGTCAGCGTGCTCGTGGTGGACATTTGCCAGATATCATTTTTTATTCATAATTGCCAAACTTTTCTCTTCGTAATAAAATAAAAATTTGAATCATCTTCATCTAAACTCTTTGTTTTATTTTGTTTTAGAAAACAAAGTTCTTGTTGAAAAACCCTGTATAAGTTTAGAGTGCTTATCTGGTGTACATCGATATAATTAATGAACTGAATACGTCATTAGCAAAGCAAACATTTTGACGAGTATTTAAGCTTATCAGAAACTTATTGCTGTCATTTGTTATTTTTAAAATTTATAGGCATGTTAATGTATCTTTCTGTACATGCATGTATTAAATGAAGTAAAAATGGGCGGACTCTTCTTACAAAAAGTTCTTAAAAAATGTACGCCTTGCTATCGTATTGGAAGAGTTCTGATTCACATATTCTCGAAATATGTTCATACATTAATTTATTACTTGCCTATCAAGAGTTTCGCTGAACATATGCCTCATCCATAGATTGTCTCAAAGCCACGGGGTTGATTGAAACTGTAACATACAGACAGCTTTTACCATAATTGCGATGCTTGTTGGTAGGTGGATTGGCAGCCAGAGCTTTTTTATAAATTTAAGCTGTTATTGAGGAGATTCTACTGCTCTTCTCCTGTTTCAGTTTCGATGACTCTAACGACTTTTAGATCATTCTTGCGATGATATGGGGCAGTATTCAATAGTGGATAGAGATAATTTAATACATGTGAGAGATCTTTATGTTGGGAACTAATAACCAAACTTTAGTTCTTATTTACTATCCTGTTATATGGCAACTAGAGAGTTTAAGAATAAAATGCAGATGCGTTCTCCTCCTGAGGACAAAGATTGAATTTCTCATTTCCAATAAAAAGGGTATGTGGTTCTCTACACTTACGATACGAAATACAGCCCATTTAACTGCAATTCTAAGCTGGTAATCTGTAAGAACATATTCCTTCCGCGTGCTACAATAATATGCATGCTACAATAATAAAGCTGCCGCATTGTTCTATTATTTTTGACTTAATGTATTATATGACTTTTCTGTGACGTTGAATCGCTAATGACCGCGGGTTTGGATTCCGTACAGAAAAAGTATTTGTGTGAACTACAAATTATTTTTCCGTATCTAAATGTTTGTCCGTAAAAGAATTATGTGTGTAAACTACCACCACGATACAGGAGAAAACTCTAGTGTGGTGGTACCGTTTTTAAAATAAACGAAAAATAATTATTACACTTCTGATCGAAGCCTTTGTTTTAAAGGCAGTTAAACGTCCATGAATTTTTATACGCGTCAAAAGTTGTTAACTACACCGGCTGCTCTGACAGAGTGCAGCAAGCTGGAATAAAGTACAGAAGTGGAATAAAATAATGTCAGACAAATTTTTTTTGAAAATTTCATTTATTTATGGTTGCGGTCATATATCTCGAAGAACTGACAACCGATATAGAATAAAGTTTTTGGTGTACCACCTCCGTACCGAGACTGCGTTTTGTGGCATTACTTGATGGAGCATTAGTTTTATTGCAAAATAATATCGTTCAGCAGTGGATTTTTGAAGGGATGTGTAAAGATGATAATAATTATGTTTACTATAAATGTTATAATAAATAGAGACGCTTAATTTTTTTGTCTCGTGACTGTTGCTTTCTTAATTCTATTATATTATGATAGATTTATTTTGTAATAAAATATTATTGAATACATACATAAAAAAATTTATGTATTCAATAATATTTTATTACAAAATAAAAATGTTTTGCAATCACAAAAACAAACACTTTTAACGTGCCGGAGCTGTGAAATAATACACAGCATTATCTTGCTACGTGATTTGGTTTTTAAAATGCTTTTATAACAAAGTACAGCCACAGAATATATACAATTAGAATAGCACGCAATTCGTAAGCTCATTTCAAAGTGACATTTGAGAGAGTATGTTTTAAGATGGAAGTCACTGAACTGGAAATGTTCGTAATAGGCCAATTGGGGTAGAGACAAGGTGGCAATATTCTAACAAGCCAAATTGACTCCTTTTGGCTTAAAACGTATATTGTCGACACTGAATTATTTTATGAGTTGACCTCATAGAATACAAAATTTTGATTAGAGCAAATTATAAATATAACATGCATATCACGCCTCACAAGACATCGGATTTCCTCTAGGATTTTCTGAATTGAGGAGGCAATTAACATTCATAAATGTGACGACAAGGGCAAACATCCACTTTAGGAGTAATAATTACTTTAAACAATATAAATACTTGTTACGTCTGGATTCGAATTCTATGCTAATCTTGCGCATCAAGGTGCCGTCACTTATTTTGTAACTTGGAGCGATATATGTAAAATACCTTTATACTCTACTTTTCTTTAATAATATCAGCTACTTACGCAAAGGTCGTGGAAGTAACTATTTTCATAGTGGTAAGGCCGCCTCTATTGCGTTTACTTTTAAAATACTCTACTTTGCCATTCATCCTGTATTTCTCTATAAATAATACTAGCTTGCCAGGCAGACGTTGTTCTGTCCTTTTCGACGACCCTTTGTCATGTACTATTAAAATACTTTAAATTCAAAAAAAAAATTGTGGATTACTCATGGGCAAAAAAAAATATCCTACCTCTCAAGTTGGATCAAACTGCACACGGTGTGCAAATTGGATTAAAATCGGTTAAGTAGTTTAGGAGTCCATCGCGGACAAACAACGTGACACGTAATTTATATACATTAAGATTGACTTATATATGAAAATATAACGTCAATATTTACTTTCGTCCATTGTAGTGACTTGATTATGACCAGAAGGCAACTGTTGATTTGTAAAAGATTGTGAGGGTAAAAATTGATAGCAATCACGGAACGGTGAGGAGACACACACTAAAACTTAATGTTAAGTTAGAGAGGTCATATCTAATGCAAATCTCCATCTTCATCTTGCTCTAATCCAATCCCTCGAAAACTTTCAGTACGAAAGAAGAAATCGTTTTCAGTGCCTATTTCGTTTTAGTGTAGATTGGAACACAGTGGTATATATAAATTACTAGCTTATGGTAACTAAGATTAACGGCTTTATAGCGCAGTGCCTTGGGAACGAGTCGCGGCACCTTCGGCCGCAGGTACCGAATCCTGCACGATACAAGTATTAGTATGACCCTACAAATAAATGTTCCGGGTCTGAATGATTATTAATTTGTGTAATTTATGTATGTAAACTGCCTCTACGATACAGGAGTAAAGCCTAGCGTGTGGAAAACATTTAATTTGCAAGACCCGTTGAAGAATGATTTCATGTTACGTGAGTTATATAATTATTGTATGTATATATATATATATATATATATATATATATATATATATATATATATATATATATATATGATAGGCATGAATTGACATACTTTGATACCTATATAAATAGACCACACCACACTACGGGTTGACTGGCAGAGAATGCCGAGAGGCGATAAGTCCGCCCATTGTTACCTTGGTTGTAAGGTTGCGGCTAAACCATTTGGGGTGTTTACTCTTGGAAGGACGGCGCTTGGGGACAGACCTATCAATAATTAACCTTAGTTCATCATAGAATTTTGTAACCATTTCATTGACGTTGCTACACCTCGAAAACCTATCTACCCAATCAATACTTGAGATTTATTGCAGTACTTTGGAACAGCTGAAACTCTAGTGTTTTTATTGTAAATTGTACAAGCTCTGGGTCTACTGCCTTTAGTATTGACTAGGATCTTAGCAGCAGCTGACCGTTTTTTCTGGCAAATAATCATTTGCTCATCCTATCTTCTTAGAGAGAACTCAGATCCTGCCATCGAGATAGAGCGAGTAGCGGAAATTGCCCGAAAACAATACGGCGAACTTGTGGTGGTATGTGATGATAAGCATACCACATAGCCTGGGGAAGCACTAACATCAACGAAAGAGGTGAGTTACTTATTGACTTTCTCATATCTAACCGCCTGGTAAGCCTAAACTACAATAACCGTTGTTACGCGTGCTAGGCAAGAAGTGTTAGATATAACCTTTACTACCAATGACAGGAAAACTCGATATCTAATCACAAACACATTAAGTTTATGATTGAAGCATCATCAACCTATGAAACTGTTGCTTTTAGGAATCCGAAAGTGACCTCCTGGGATGTCTACAGATATAGTCCAAGAAGGAATTTGGAAACGTTTCCTAAAAGCATCAAAAAGAATGAAGATTTAGAGTTAGCGTGGAGACAGTAACTGCAGGTATCTGTGAAATCTTCGAGGGCGGTCATCTCATCAAAACCAAGACCTGAACACGAAAATTTCCTTAGTGGAACACTTAACTCAAGTAACTAAGGGAAAAAACCAGGAAACTATTTAATAGACTAAAAAAATCCAAAAAGTGACATGTGTATGCAGCCCTAACCGAATATAGTAAAGAAATTAGGAAAGCGTCGTGGAAGAA
Organism: Parnassius smintheus behrii; assembly: GCA_036936625.1. NCBI lineage: Eukaryota > Metazoa > Arthropoda > Insecta > Lepidoptera > Papilionidae > Parnassius > Parnassius smintheus. Next base: position 5,261,999 of record JAUPFT010000006.1, read on the forward strand.
GCTATGCGAGGTAGTCGAATCTTTGCCTCGCAGTGCAAGATAGCTAAACCTAAACAAATAGTTAATTCTATTGAGGATAAACAAATAGCTCTTCGCAACTTTCTAGATATTAACTTTCTAGATAGAGCGCCTTCGGCAGTAGCCATCACTGCTGATTGGGAGCCTGACATACTAAAAATGTCAAACCTACCACCAGCAGGTGGGTGAAGTCGATGCTCTCAAATAGAAAGGCAAAACTAGCGCCGTTTCGAACTTCGATTGAGATTGCAAATACAAGGGGCTGTCCACAAGGAGTTTTTTATCAGTTAATGTTAATAAAACTGTTATAATACCCTTTACCAAAAAGAGACGGTTGAACAAATTAGTCACATCAAAACTCAATGGTAAAGAAATACCATTTTCCAATGAAGTTAAGTACTTAGGCGTAACAATCGACCAAAAACTAACGTGGAACTCTCACCTTAGCAACGAAGGCCTAAGGCTAAATTTGTTTTAGGTACGTGCAGTTGTTTGGTCAAGAACAACTAGGGCTTGCATCCAAGTATAATCCTACGGTTAAACAGCAGCATAATGAGGCCGATTTTTACCTGTCAGTGGCCTTATGTGGTATACCGATTTGTCAAAAATGGGCAGATGTAGGCTTTGGAATTTACACAGAACGCCCCAAAGTCAAACTTAGTAGGAATTTGGGTAGATTCACCTCTATTTTCTTGGCAAAAATCGTCGCTATACTTGAGTGTGCGGAGATCAATCTGCAAAAACTCCATGTCAACTATACAATTTATGTTACCTGTGATAGTCAAGCAGCACTGATAGCGCTGAGATCAAACTTGGTGAACTCAAACTCGAATATAGGTTCTGCGAGAGGGCTCAAAAAGTACACAATTTGGATTGTGCACTCTTTGAGTCCTCCCCTGCGAGCTTGTCGGCAGGTTCATTGCCTGCAATACCCACGTGACCGGGAACCAATCTTAAGACGATCCTGTTGTTACATCTCAGGACGCTTAAATGATTCACTCAGTAACTAGCTTCAAGTTCACTAAGTTCGACCTCAGCGCTAGCAGTGCCACATGACTATCAGAGTTTATTTAAGTTTTGAGTTTATAAAAAGTCATTTTGTGGAATCTTAAAAAGCCAAGCCCGTTTAAACTTGAAACTCTTTATCGCAATAAATTACTAAAGATCTGATCTGACACACCAGGCTTAAAACATTCCGAAACCTCAGTTCGGGGTTTTGATCGTAAATTCTTTTTAAAGACTCTGGGATTAAATAAAAATAAATTGCGCATTCTGCCAAGCCCCCTGACTGGACACTGTTGTCTTAAAAAGCACATCTGAAAAGCACATCCTGGGACTAAGCAACTCCAGAATGTACCGGTTCTGTTTCCTAACAGAAGAAGCGCCTCTGCACATCCCAACTTATTGCGGATCCTTAATGCGCAAACGTAGCACTTATCTGAAAAACTACGTAAACGGCCCAGAAGAAGTGAAATTACTCACAGCTAAGCAACTCCTTCTATTCATTGAAGACGTAGGGCCTAGCAGTGAACTAAAGTCATAGCAACGGTCACATTAGATCTTTTAAGTCGCAGTGATACTGGTCTCTCTCTAAACCTGTATAGCTCCTCACACATAATAAGAGAAAGCATAGAAATGCAAGACTTTAAGAATACTATATAAACTCATACTACGCAGATCGGACCAAAAATTAACTAGTTTAATTTTCAGAAAGCCGCAGTTAACTATGCCGTTGAAAACTCGTACACCCCAGTGACCATGGGTGCTGTAAAGTGGTTGAATCGTTTGAAATGTAAGTTTACCTGTGCTTCGCGCGGAATTATTTTTATTCAACACAGATTACAAGAATAATTATCGAAATTATTTTTTCCCGGACCTTCAAGAAAAGAGCTTACTCCTTTCTAAAGGACCGGCAACGCACCTACAATTCCCCTGGTGTTGCAGATTTTCATGGGCGGCGGTAGTCACTTAACATCAGGTAAACCGTATGCTCATTTGCCCCCTCTTCTACAAAAAAAAAATCAGGCACAACACGAAAAGGGATTTAGAGGATAACTCATTATTAAACATTAAAAAGTATCTTAATCCATTACAAAATCGGCAGAATCGAGGACTGGGACGTCACGAGTTAAACAGCAGGGCGGTTTGCACGCGATTTAAAACGATAGATTAAAAGTAATTTTATGGCACTATTCGGTTTTAAAAACATTATACAAAAATTATAGTGGTTCATTATGACTCTAGGATTCATTTAGAACATTTTTTGAAAATAGGTAAAATACCCTATTGTTATCAGAGAGTAGTATTACCTGTAAAATATTTTAATCATAATATTGTCAATGATTTTAACTAATATTGTCTGTTGTTTAAAAATTGGGAATAAAATGTCTATTATTTTTATCAATATTGAATATAATAGATAGAATCAGGTGTTACTTTGCGGAAATTCATTATAATAAAAAACAAAAATATAAATTTCTCCGCAACCTTCCGCTAAACAAATACAATGATGTGTCTTACCTGGATTGAAGAGCATTCCCGCCTCAATATTATTACAGTAGTACTGCTCACCACCTTTTTCAATTTCCTTCTGTTGCCTCTTACGATATTCGCGGGATGATAATCGAGTAGTGGATTCTCAAATACCACTCGTATTCTTAAATTTGTATAATATTAATTATTTTACGTGTTTTTCGTTGCCAGTCATCGCTTAAGCCTTATATCTAATTATAATTTTGAGATTATTAAATTTCTATGACACTATTTTAAATTTCATTGTACGTGTTATTTAAGATATTTAATTTTGATTCTATATAACTTAAGGTATTTAGTATGACAACCATTAGCTCTCTCTATTAGCTCTAGCTATAGACTCACCTCAACTATTGACAATTTTTTTCTCCTTATTTTTCTTTTGATTTAAAGGACCATTATTTAATTAATAGTGCGTAGCCTAATATTGTAGTGCATTTGCACATCTCATAAGGTAATCAAACAGTAAACAACTTTTATAGCTGTATTTTGCAAATAAATGAATTTGATTGATTGATTGATCTGATATTCTGTGAGAGAATGGTTCTTACTCGGTCGAGCCGACCTGTTTGTGCTACAAAAATAAGCTATAGCATGGCTTTACTGCGAGCATTATTTATTATTAAAACTTTAAATAAAACATTTTAGAACTCCACGTTGATTTATACACTGTCCCTCTTGTAGATAGTTACACTGACGTTTGCCATCTATCAGTGTTCAGTTAACACCAGGCACGACAAAATGACAAAGATGATAATAGCTTATATCACAGAGCAGTGTGCTATAACAATTTACAACCATTTTCAATTGCCGCCTGAAACTGTCAAAGGTGGACAGAGCGAACACCAGGTAGATTTAAAGCTTTTTTATAGAATAAGGGAGACAAACGAGTACAGTATACCTGATGGTAAGTGGATACTGTGGCCCATAGACATCTACAATAACCATCGATTAAGGATCAAAATGTAGATACGTTGTCACAGCTGAGGACTAGGATGGAATGCCTCCCCCCCGAACGGGTTATAGCCTTGTCGTGGCGGGGAGGCTTAGTAGCAGTGGCTTGGTCACACGTGGTGTGGACAAAGAGGAACCCACATGGCTGACCCAAGGTGAAGGGCCGGCCTGAAGTGAAGGGCTGGCACTTCACCTCCACCACCACCACCCCGGTCACTCCGAATGGGCTTGGCTAGCCCACTTCGAATGTGTGTTGGTGGGCTGCGGTGAGAGGGTTGTCCTCTCCCCCTACCGCTGCAACCAAGGTGGAGTCGCGGAGAAAGAGGAGTGTTGTTATGACGATGCGCCACTCACCCTATCCTCCGCGACTCAAACTACTACTTGTTTTAAAGTAATAAATTATCAATATCATTATCATTATAAAACGTGGCCGCACCCTTGATGCGGTGGTGGTGGGGCTACGGGGGAAAGGAGTGTTGGTATTGCGAGGCGCCCTCTCCCGACCCTACGCAGCCGAATCTTGGTTGGCGGCGGAGCCATAGACCAGATCCGCCGCTGGGGTCGGGAAGGCTAGTGCTTCTGAGTGCTCGTTTTTCCTGGCCCCATAGTTTAGTTAGAGGCTGTGCAGGAAGGTGCGTCATGTGTTCTGATGCGCCTTATGCGAGATCAGGGAGGAGTAGTCCTCTCACGAGGAGGTGCCGCCATTGGGTGGCCGGCACTGGTGTGGTCACGGATGTGTGCGAAACCGTTCCCGTGGCCCTGCCAATATGCGATGAGGGTGGAACACCATGGGGTTTTAGTCGGTGCGAGTCCGACACAGCAAGTCCTTTCCCCCGCGATGCAGGTATGCGTAGGCATTTCTCCATGTAAAAAAGAAAAAAAAAGGATGGAATGCCTCGACTCCCGCAATAGAGTTTAAAATGAGTTTAGGATACATATGTATGTTTGGGGGTAAGTGCGTGATCTTACATTGGTTGTGCACGGTTTCAGCAACACTTCAATGTGCTTAGTGTTCTATCTTTCTTATAAACCTTAGTCGTAGATTATAGTGAACTCTAGCAGAGCTCTAGTGAGGTGTTAATGTCTACAATACATTAGCCAAAGTAATATATATATATATATATATATATATATATATATATATATACGTTAGAAGTACCCTTAACCGACGAGCATGTACGGCGTGAGTGTTTATGTTTATATTAATTTTATTAAGTTTATTGTGTATATTTTATTCCCAATTTTTATACAACAGACAATATTAGTTAAAATCATTTAAATATTTTACAGGTAAGGTAAGGTACTTTCTGATAACAATAGGGTATTTTACCCATTTTCAAAAAAAAAGTTTAAATGAATGCTAGAGTGATGAACCACTATAATTTTTATATAATTTTTTTTTAAAACTGAATAGTGCCATAAAATTACTTTTCATTTTTCATTTCAAAATGTTGTTTAACTCGTGACGTCACGGTCGTCGATTCTGCCGATTTTTCAAAGGAATAAGATACTTTTTAATGTTTAATTATGAGTTATCATCTAAATCATTTTTCTGTTGGGCCTGAATGAGTGAGCATAAGAACGCCGGGAAAGTTGGATTCTTGATGAAGATTGGAGTTGGATTCAAGCTCTAACTGATTTAAATATAAGAAATACTTGGCTAAAACTGGAAAGAACATACATTGTCTACATAAACCAGGCTATTTTTATGTGAAGATCATCTTGATGTAGGTATAACTTATATTTAACCATCGTTTAATACAAAACAAACATCATGAGGTGAGGGGTATCGCAAGTCAAATTTTGTAATAAATTACGTTAACTTAGATATTATAACTAATAATTGCTAATGATTGTTATTATAGATAAACTAAACTGTGATAGCTACTAAATTAAGTTTTATCAAAATGCACTCTCACCTGGTATTGTGTTTTTGTATAAACAAAAGTTGGTAATAGGTACTTAATTTGATGTTTTAACATTCCTCAACTCAGCAGAACATGAATTGCGATTGCATGCAAAAAATTTCGCCACTATCTATTTATTTTTGCTTGGAGATTAGTACTTTCTGCTTTTACGAATTCGTCTTCCGTGATGCCTTTTCAATAAAATTCGTAATAAAACTCAATAATCGTAATGATGACTTGAAAATTTTCGAAATAACACAGCACGTTGGCTAGTTTTCTTAATCAGTGATACAGAACACTAATACCCTTAGGATGGATCAGTGACGTCACGACATGACTAATATGGCGGACACCGTTTTACGTATTTAAAGCTAAGTCTCGCTGGGTTTCTTGCTGGCTCTTCCCAGGACAGTGATTTTTTGCGAACCAGTAGTCAATGAATCATAATAACTTAAACTTAACATTAAAAAAAAAACCAAAACAAAAAAATCTGATGATCTTCAAACAGCTGAAACGATTTTTATAAAACATATCTAAGAACCACCGCTAGAAAACCTACTTCTAAATAAAAAACCCAAATCGGCTCACCCGTTTAAGAGCTACAGTGCCATAGACACACAGACAGACAGACACTCATAGCGGTCAGACTTATAAATCCCCTCTTTTTCGTTTGGGGGTTAAAAAGAGCGAATTTCAATAAGTATTTTTTATAATCAATATTGAATTTAAAAAAAGTTTTTATTTGTTTTTCAGTTTCAGAAGTCGTCACTTCATTAAGAAGAGAGCCCTTCTACACCCGCCGTAATATACTCGAGAACTACCTCAAGACTACTTACTTGTGAATATTTTTTCATCACAACAACCAACTTTCATGTAGTTATTGTTATATCAGTTTTACCCTTTATATTAAACGTAAGAAATTGTATCAGTATAATAAAAGATACCTACTGAAAATTCCATTCCAAGAATGGCATAAAAACTTTTATTGTGGGTCACATTTATTTGTAATTTGGGAAAACGTTTTCGATACTGGGAATTGGCAGGAATAATTCCATCCGCTATAAAGAAGCTTACGGAAATTGGGTATATTGATATTAAAGGGGCTCAATTTCATTGTAGCTTAACTTGCGTAATTATTACAAAATGCTCCTGTGGGTACAGTTTATTTATTTCACATTGCATTACTATGCAAATTTGATTAAATTTAAATTATTTGTATACAATCGTTTTTTTTTTGCGTAAATAAGTAAATTCGAAAATTTCAGTAGCAGTAACCGTCAAACGAAGAAATTATTTCCTTCTTTCACCAATAACATCAACAATATATACCAAAGTCGAAAAACTACTCTGCTCCCTTTTTTACAGATATAAAAGAGACAAGCAAACACACAGCCCACCTAATCCATTTCTATTTTTGATAACGAATATTGTTGTTGTTAAATATTGTACATATCTAGCGGTAGGGCGTGTAAATGTGGGATGTAGCTTTTTGTTAGCCAGATATTACACGTATTTTTTAGAATAAGGGTGAAAAACGAGCATACATTCCACCTGAAAGTAAATGAATACTCTGGTCCAAAATCAAAATGCAGATGCCTTGTCACCTCTGAGGACAAAAGTGAAATGTCTAGTTTCCAGTAGAAATAGTCTCCAGTTCTCTACGAATCACCATAGGAAACAGCGGCATTAAATGCTATTTTACGCAGTTATTCCGTGAGAGCGTGGTCCTTTCCCAGTTTAACCAACCCATCCATGCTACAACCATAACATTTTTTTCTAACTATTTTACTTCAGTTTATGAGAACAGCTCACTGATGACGTACGACATAGATTCACTTCCTTGCTCATCAAACACTAACTTTATTATCTCAGATATATCATTTTCAAAAAACACAGTAGAACAATGTCTAAAAAACTTAGATATAACTAAAAGTTCAGAACCAGACGGTATCCCACCTTTTTTTCTCAAACATACTGCTAGCTCATTAAGCGTACCTCTGTTCTATTTGTATAACCGCAGTTTGCGTGAAGGTTTAGTGCCCACAGTCTGGAAATCTGCGAATATAACCCCAGTGTTTAAAAACGGTTCTAAAACTGACGTGACTAATTATAGACCTATTTCCTTACTTCATGCCTTATCAAAAGTCCTTGAACGCTTAGTCCATAATTCAATTTATCCGAGTTTACACAACTTACTAATTCCAGAACAACATGGTTTCGTAAAACACCGATCGACCATCAGTAATCTTAATTTATATACAAACTTTCTGTTTGATAATATGGACAATCGAATACAAACTGATACCGTTTACACAGACCTTTGTAAAGCTTTTGATAAAGTAGATCATTGCATCCTTCTTCAAAAACTTGCGTTCAGTGGTATACGTGGAAACTTATTGCGGTGGTTCTCTTCATACATTATTAATAGGACCCAAAAAGTTGTGGTCAATGGATTCTCCTCTAGCAAAAAATTAGTATCCTCAGGTGTACCACAGGGATCTATACTAGGTCCAATGCTCTTCACATTGTATATAAATGATATTCAGTCTTGTTTTATAAATAGTAATTTCTTGTTATATGCAGACGACCTGAAAGTTTATCGAAGTTTAAAGTCCCTTAATGATTGTGAGAAGCTACAGGAAGATCTTGACCGGTTATCTAACTACTGTCTAATCAATAAACTGCAATTAAGCATCCCTAAATGTAAATCTATTTCTTTCACTAAAAACGTAAAAACCTACAATTACATATATTCCCTTCTCAACAGTCCCTTAAAAAAAGTATCATTAATAAAAGATTTAGACATCCTTTACGATTCAAATCTAACTTTTAATGCTCACATCAGCCATGTAACAAATAAAGCGTATCAAATGTACGAAATTGTTGCACGAACGTGTAATTTTTTTAAAAGCTCCCCATCTTATTTACTACTTTTCAAATCACTTATCAGACCACACATTGATATGATATGCAACGCAAGTATGGAACCCCTATTATAATAAATACGGCGAACTTCTAGTATCATTACAAGCAAAGTTTCTGCGTTTTATAAATTATAAATGTTACCACGCTAAATCATCGTATCGTAATTTATCAAAAAAGTTTTCGATTCATACTTTAAAAGCAAGAAGAATATACTTTAATATGATACTATTATTCAAAATAATTCGAAATGATTTAGATTGTAGTGAACTACTTAACAAAATATATATCCGTGTCCCAAGTCGTTCTCAACGCATTAGAGACGTGTATACACATAAATTGTTTGCGCCTAAACTGTGTAAAACCAATGCAGGTGAACGCGCCCCATTAAGACGTATTATGAAAGTATATAACATGCATTTTTCAAATATTGATCTATTCACTTCATCACAGTTACAATTTCGCAAGAATGTTCTAAGAAAGTTGGTAGATATTCAATAGTATCTTTAAATATTTTACAAGATAAATTTGTACTGCTAGCAATTTTATTTAATAATTTTTTTTCTTTTGTCTCATTTTGATTTTTATGTTACTGAGTACTGTCAATTTTATTTTATTTTCCCTTTTTCACTTATACTCTGTTTATTGTGCATTTATTATTTACTGTTACCAATTTAATATTACTTTGTGGATAACGGTGCTGGTTACATAATGACTAATATTATTTATAAAATGTTATTTGGTTTAAGCATTATTATGTAATTGTTTGTTGTCCTGAATAAATTTAAAAAAACAAACATAGCTGCAATGTAACTCTACCACATGTAATGCCATTGTCAAAAGTTACACATCAGCTTAGAAAAGACTAATAAATTCCGACCCAGAAAATATTAGTTTATTGAAATATCTGAGCTTCGCACTATCTTCCAACAATTTATATTACTTTTTTATAATACAAATTCACTTTAAATACAAATATTTAAGTATTTTAGTAAATATAAAATATAATATAATAATTATAAATATTTTAGTATGATCTGAAATTCACCAACAAGCACTGGATCACCACTGATGAGGAACTACTCTATGACCATCGATAATTTTATCGAAGTTTTAAGTTTTAATTTTGTTGCTCCCGTGATGTTCTAGTTGTTCATGAACATCGATCGACACTTACGATCGTTGAGCCGCTAGCTCGTTTGCATTTTGCACCCTCTGCTGTATAAAAAAGATTCTCAATAGGCATGTTTTTCTGTATGTTATTTGTAATACATTTAGATGGTTGTTTTTTTTATTGTGTAAATTATTCCATAAAAATATAAAGTAAAAATTACTCCCTTAAGAGTGGAAATATATATATATATATATATATATATATATATATATATATATATACATAAGAGGATGAATTTTTTAATATTACTACTTAGACTATAATAAGATTGTGATATTCATTAATTTCGTATTTACTGAAAGGGGTAAAGATATAACCTAAAAAGTATCATGCATAGATAGTTCGAATAAATATATTCATAGTTTAGTTGTTTGCACTTTACTCCAATTATATTCTTTGCATAACCTAGATCGTAGTAAATAAATAAATTGGTAGAGAATGCCTTGTAAAATTAAGTCCACTTTATACATAGTGTGCAAACTAAACGTAAATGCATAAATAAATAATACTCGTTTTTCATGGAAATAAGGCATTGCATTTTAGTGCTGAGGAGTGACAACGAGTCTGCATTTTAATTATTAATCGAGGATAGATGTAGTTGTATGTAGTTATGTAAAATTCTATGGGCCTCAGAAATCACTTACCATCAGGTGGAATGTTTGCTTATTTGTCACTCTTATGCTATAAAAAATATAATAGAGTTCAAAATTATTTATTGTACACTATGGAAAGATTAATATGTAACAAAAATAAACAAAATATTGACGGAGAAACCAAAAGTGGGCATACACATTAGACACATACATTGATACATAGCAATCTCTTCCCGATTAACTAGAAAAAGAAATTTAAAAAATTGGAGAAATATCAACGGGAAGAATGTACTAAATAAGAAAAGATACCAATTTATAGCTAAAAAGACAATATACATTAGGTAATAAAACGCATATAGTATTAATAAATAAATAAAAAATATGAAATATCACTAGAGTTAATATTGTAACAAAAATTTACTGTTTCATTTTATTATTCTGTTATTTCAGTCTTATAACCAACTGGCGCAGTAATAACGATACTTCTAATGTACTTTACAAAGTGTATGTTTCTAAGCATTCTCATTAATTACTTCTCATTAAAATTTATTATACTCTCTTAAGCTCACCTGCGTCTTTTCTATCTCCAGGCAGTCATACAAATTTTAATATATATAATAATAATAAACAGTTTCAACCTTATTGAACCTAGTTTTAGCCGGAAGCAACCATATATGTCGGTTTTTAAAACTGTATTATAAAATATTAACGGACTCTCTCTTTTTGTAGTATTTACATTACAATGTTCTCCAAACCAAACTTCAGATACGGCGGCCAATATCAACGGAGACTGGCGATCTACGCAGGACACGATTATAGTGCACGAGTGCACTTTCTATTCCCTCTCTCTCTCATAGTCCAATAGGACGGCAAACCGACGAAATCGATGAGAGATCAGGTGCAAAACCAACGGTTTTACGTGAACAGGGGGAAACCCACTAACTGCCTGACTCAGGGCTGCTAATGAGAATTTGTCGACAGAAATTAACCGGTTTTGTCCGAACTAGGATTCAAACCCTGAACTGCAAACATACCCACTAGACCAACGAGGCAGTCAAGTTTTTTATGTACATTATGTGTGAACAATCGCTATATAAATACACTTAAAAATATTTTACATAAGTGAAAAGTTGTCAGCAATAATGATTAGCAGTTTACCAGAATTGTGATATTGTAACTGAAAAGACGCACGGCATTTGAAGCTGGTTATTGAAATTAAAACCACTTACAGAAGCCTCCTCAAAAATTAATAGTAAATCTCTTTACGTCATTGTAAGTAACATTTTTAGTTATTTTAAAAATTCGCTTTTTAACAGATTTATGGTAAAATAATTTTTGTGATGTGCATCAACACTTGAACGTATTTTGATGACTTGAAGTTTGTTCTACCTTCAGGATTTTTTGAAAAATTCTATATAAGTTATTTCAGTTATGTTCGTTATTCTTATACAAACTTATGATGAAGTGAGGTAAGACCATTAGGTTTTTAGATTGAGTGTATTAATAATTTAAAATAAACACTGCACGAGTGTTTATCCAAATCACATGAATGAACCCGGAGTTTTACCAAGTGACAACAATTCTAAGTGTAAGCTGTATAGTTAGTAAAATCATTTCATCAGTGCTGACAGTAAGCACACCTTCGTAAATGAGGACCTTCATTTATGAATACTACGACAGGTATTAATCGCGGGGCATACTTTGTGATTTATTTTAAATGAAACTTGCTTCTTTATAGTGTAAAATATTTTCGTTTCTGATCGCAACGGTTAGACGTTTTCAACGGCTAGTAATTTTGTACTTAGTATTGCCGTTTTGCAGCTATATTGCGGTTTTAGGACGAATATGTTGCGCGTTATATATGTTGTTCACAGAATACCAGCGTCAAATAGCAGCTTGATGCTGCTGTATATCGTATGGCGAGTGTAGAGAAACGGAGAACGGAAACGAAGTATTCCATCTTAGTTATTTAGTGATGTCAAAGCATTGTGCATTTTAATTCTTAATCAAAGTTAGATGTAAATGTCTATGGGAAACATCATTCACTTACAGTCCAGGTGGATTGTGTGCTCGTTTGTCACTCTTTTGCGATTAAAAAACAATCTAAGATTCATTCGCCTGAATCAATTTACAAGTCCTCAAAATATTTTCAGATTTCATGTCTGAGAAATATTTCGCAATATCTTCATAAAACTATACCGTATTGCTTAAATTCTTTAATAATTAATAACAATAATAAATTATTAGCTATAAACATATTATTAATACCCACGACGAAAGGTTATCGACCAAATTGGCATTATATTTTAGATGGGCCAATTAAGAGTACCTTAACTGGCGAGCATGAACGTATACGATATGGATGTAAAAGAGGCGAGAGAGGTGTGTCAGGATCGTGTCAAATATAAGTCCGTAGTCTCTGCCTACCTTCTGGGTGACATTCATGAGTGTTTATGTAATATTATGAGAACTTCTGAATTTATTTTAATGAAAATTATAACTTGCCTTTTGTAGTAAGGGCTTAATATTATTATCCACGAAGAAGAAACACGAGGAATAGAAAACTGAAGCAGAAGGTTGGCAGTAGCATCTTCCTGATAATAAATAAATAATAAGTGACATGGACAGTATATAAATGTAATAACTTGGGTCCTTGTGAGTTGCGACATTTTCCTTTTATTACATACGTGCGACAAAATAAAAATGTATTTAATAAAAACAAACTGTCTCCTATAGAATGGGTCGAGGTGATACTCAAGAGGTACTTAAGCACGAAATTTAGATTGATACTAACTAGAAAATCCCTCCTGGATAAAAAAATTAAATATTGTAGTAAATTTTTCGAAAATATAATTATAATATTTGACATTAATTTAAAAAGAAATCTGCACTTTCAAGTTCGCATGTATGTGGTGATATATTGTTAAAATTAACAATTTTAAAAAGTACATATTTCATATTATAACTAAATGTATAAGTAACATGACATCTAAAAGGATCATCAATCTTTTCATTCATTATTTCAATCAAATCAATGTTTTACCGTTTTGATCTCTTAAAAGCTTTTGTTTTTGGAACCATTGTAGCTTTTGAAATTCATAAGAGTTTTAAACCATTTTGAACGAGTAGTGGCGGTGTAGGAATATCCATTACTCATATCATCTCGTGCGTGTCTTAAGGGGCTATAGAGGGGAAAAAAGCAGAAAATGGACAGCAGTATTTATATTGTATTATGTTATTAGGAATAACATCGAAGAATAACAAACTCAATCGGAGTTTATTTAAACCAGCTGCCAAGCCTGGCAAAATAGCAAATATTCCCGCTATAATGCAATACATAAGGCAGTGCCATTTTTAGAAGTGAGCTTTCATAGGTTCTAATGTAAGAGCTTTAAGCAAACTTAAAATTAAAAACACATATTTGAATTTAATTAAAAAACTGCAGTTGCTAACCCAACCGACAAGCGTAACAACTATGTCAAATACAACCACCATTTATAATGCCATTCCTTAGAGTAGTAATAAGCTAATGATAAATACTTACCTTATTACTTAATATGGACTCCTAATCACGATTCTTATAATTTAAATGTATGTGTTCATCCCTACGTTCTCACATATATTAACATCAATTATTAATCGACAATATTTTAAAGCTGTAGCATCATTGGGTCGGTTCGACTGGGGAAGGAACACGCTTTTACAAAATACCAGCGTAAAATAGCAGCTTAATACTAATGTGTTTTGTATGGTAAGTGTAGAAAGCCGGAGACCCTTTTTGTTAGAATGCCTCATTCTCCGTTTTAGTCTTCAAGGGTGACAACGCATCTGAATTTTGATTCTTATATGAAAATAGATGTAGGTGTCAAAGCGTCATCAGCTGACGGCCATATCATATTCGGCAAACTAAAACCGCCTATAATTAAAAAACCGTCTGTGAAATTGTTTAACACACTCATTTAATTTAGCGTTGCGTAGCGTTGAGACATTGTACTTTCTCTATTAAATAATTAACTAAATTTTGATAGCAACAACACAAATACTTAAATAGTAACACATATTAGGAGATGCACGATTTAAGTCCGGAGTAATCAAAATGTCTTTAGCTGATGAACGCCATTCGCTGCGTCCTACAACTATAATCTCTCGTCGAACAGCTATAAGTGCACCACCCCCATATTTCGACCTGTATCACGATAATTTCTATCGCGTCTTCAAGCTACGAGATATCGGTCATCAAATTATTTTCGTTATTATTCATAACGTTATTCCTATATAAAGTTGCTACTTCAGTCCGTAAGACCCGAACGTTTTTGGTAGTATATATTATATTTATTTAGGTGAAAGCTTTTCAACAGTATAGGCACTAAAGTAACGCGGTAGCTAATAGTAGCAACTACAAAAAAAAATACGTTGAGATAGATTAGAAAACAGTCTTCCTCTTTATTTGGAAAACGCAAAAATACTTCACGATATGAGCATGCAAATTATACACAAAAATATAAGCAATGGCACTCAAGCACTAAAGTAAATGTTTTTGTGTATAGTAACCGTTATCCTCCTACATTCAAAGATAACGGATGCAAACAAAGACCACCCAGGCTACGAGACATGTAATGAAATGCGACAAATTTCTGTACTTCATATGCTCAACCAGAGCCTATATAGTTGAACACGAAAGCTACCCTGTTTAATAGTGACCAGACAACAGACCTGTGTTCTGCGTCCTTAGCGCTACAATTTTTTATAATAAAAAAAACAGTAAAACATGCCTACTTGCGCAGTAAAGTGATGTGGTAGTAATAGCAGGAAACATAATTTCAAGAAGTATTAAATCACGTTTCACCGGTAAGTGCAACACTTACTAGTTTAGTAATCTTAAAATACTAAAAACGTGTGGGTTCAAATTGTTCTGGTCGTAGTTCCGAGGCTGTCCTTGTCAAGCACGCGGTATTATAGTAGCGTTTCTATCAATCAGAGGGGCTGCAGGCGGCACGTGTAAGTAGAGATGCCCAAAAAGGTATCGATGCAAGTTTATCGACTATTTATTGTGTTATTATTTTTTGTATAGAACAATCATTCTATTATATTTGTGTATTAATTTATTTGTAATTATAATTTGAAATCGAAATTACCGTTTTACAAGCCCTAGTTAATTAATAAAAAATAAAGGTAATTTTTGTTTAAAATTTTATATTACGTTAATATTACCTAATGAAGATATTTTCACCTGACTGTCGCGGCCAAGGCCGAAGCAAAGTCATGGTTTTCTAAAGTATTTATTATGTTTGTGTCTTAGGCACATTCCGCTCTTAACGGATTTATGATAAGCGATAAATCGATTCGGTGTTCCAAATCGATCTAAAAAATTATTTTACTCCAGATAATCGATTTTTCGAGTAATCGATTTTAAATCAACATGTCTAAAATAGACCTTTGCACCGTGCATGCGTCTTGTTGTTAAAATTTAAGATGAGAGCTCATCTATATAGTAAGGCGATACAAATGTATTTATAACATTTAACGTGTAGAACATCGTGATGCCAAATTACGATATACAGTATCGGAAAAGATAAATTTTAAATTTAATGTGAACACTGCAGTAACCGCAAGTTTAGACCATCTTAATTACATAAATCCTAAAATTCGGTTCACAACGGAGTTAAAGGCAAACAATTCTTTAGCTTTTCTAGATATGTTAGTAATTCAGAATCCCGACCACACCTTGAGCCACACTGTGTATAGAAAAAGGACCCGTACAGATATATATATATATATATATATATATATATATATATATATTTAAACGGTGATTGTCCCCACCGTCCTTCAGAGTTAGCTACTGTGGGTAAATCTTTCTTTCAGATATCACGAGCAATCTGTGACAATAAACACCTGGCCGCCGAGCTCCAACACGTCAAGCAAGTTTTGCACGACAACAAGCTTCGGGTCCCGCGCCTATGTCACAGAGAATGAGTGAAGCCGGCTACAATCGAACATGTGTTTTCTGTACTGCTATAATATGTTAGAGGTGTCACTGACAAGATTAGCTACATCTTGAAGCGTGCTTCCATTAAAACGTACTTCAAGCCGCCCTTTGTCCCTCTGTACGATGCAGGAGTGCACAAGCTTGATTGTGACATAGGACAAACAAAAAGATCAATAAAAACCTGCGTTAAAGAACATATATACTGGTATTGTTGTAGCACAAATGGGTTGGCACGACCGGGGAATTACCACACTCTTGCAGAATACCAGCGTGAAATAGCTGCTTTAAGCTGCTTTGTTTCAATTGGTGAATATGAGGAACCGGAGGCCCTTTTTACTGAAAACGGGGAATTCCATCTTAGTCCACAGAGGTGACAAGGTGAGGATAGATGTAGATGTCTATGGTCCACTACAAACACTTACCTACCATCAGGTAGCCTTTATGCTCGTTTGTCACCCTTATAATATAAAAAAAAAATTAGACGCTTGTAAATACTATTACCAAATACCTCGTCAGTGTTCTTCACACAACCGAATTATCGTTTATTTATTAAGATGTTACCGTATTGTATTAAAAGTTATTAAGGTAAGATAGATATAGATATAGATAAGGAAGATTATTAAAGGAAGGTATTTTTAAAGGAAATTATTAAAGAAAATATGTATTAATTTTATTAGCGTTGCAAAACTAAGTTATTTTAAGTAAATAAGTAAAATTAACTTAGTTTCGCATCCATACTTTAACAATTTTGATTTTCGTGTCATGATTTCCCTGAAACTTACTAACTAGAATAATTTAGGTATATTATTTGCGGATATTCAGCTTTATTTTTACGGTCGAAATATGTTCAAAATGTTTCGCACGTACTGGAAATCATACAAAAGAAGTAATTTGTGTTAAAACTTACCAGTGTCACAACAGTCCTTAATTACTCTAAGGTAGACCTGCTATAATCACCACTCTTGGCAAGCCAATCCAATCGCAGTACCAGACGTCTCACGTTTGACACTGCTGTCCGCCTCCAAATATCTGCTATTTGCATCTGGTATAATAATATATGAAGGAGGCAGTACTTCGCCATTTACTGTTTTAAAGTAATACTAATACATCATATTGCCTGCCTCATTCGTCTCGTCATAGTATAGCAACTGCTAATCATGCTATAACAGCATGATTCAAATCCCGGGCTGGGTTTGTTTTGTTTCTTTTGTCAAGAAATTCTCAGTAGCAGTCAGGAAGTTGGTGGTGTTTCAATCCTGTGCCTCGGAAAACACGTAAACCCATTGGTTTCGCACCTGATCTCTCTCCGGTCGTTTTAGATTGTCAGCTTATCACACTACGATAGTTGGAAATTGGAGAGTGCACCTGTGTGAGTGCACTTTAATACTGTCCTGCGCTGATTAGTACTTATTAACACCGACCGTTGTAACGGAATTACAGTATGAAGGACATTACATTGTTTTACAAGCTAAGGGACAAACGAGAAACGTCACGTTAGAAAACAGAAAGCCATTACTTAAAAATATACCTCGTCGCTTAAAAAACATCCTAATTTAACTTCAATTACGAAAATTCACTGCTATTCGTATTTTCCATCAAATTAACTTGCTCTATGTTGATAATACAATCTCATCAAAACAATCTGACCATTGTATCGAACCCAATTTCTAGTCACGTTTTCAGACACATATATTTGGGTATTCGAAACATAAAATGCTGCTGTTTTCACAAATATCAAATTCACAATATACATACTAAAGACTTTTTGGCTTCACATACACTCCGCACAATTTTAAAAAGGGAACATATGAAATGTCACAAAATTCACAGCACCTATAGTTAATCTGCTGGTAATTACGGGCATTAATAATGTTTATACAATTATTATTTAGAAACAGCATCGTAGCAATCATCTCATTCCTAGGGATTATTTTAACCTTAAACAATTTTTGCTTGATAAAAATTTTAAGTATTTTTATAAATAGTTTTATATCTGCTTATTTTCTGGAACTTTGTTGTAAAAGCGTATCTTACTCCATGAAAGAACATACTGCTTTCAGACTAGTTGTCAATCTACCTTGTTCAATATTTCTCTTTTTTATCAAGAATACCTTAAATAAACCATGACATTGTAAAATAATTCCCATTAGCTCAACATGTTCCATGTCAACCTATCACATACGTAAATTGAAACAATGGTTCTGTGTAAACAAAGGGAGCATTGACTCGCTTTTGTTAAAAATCCTTTGTTACTTTGTATAATTGGCTAATGATTTCAGTGATCCCTAAGCCTAAGTCCGGAGAGTGGAAATCATATAAAGGCGCGGGCGGCAATCATTTTAAACAACCACTACTAACTATTATCACGTGGTAGAGGCATGCTACATCTAATAAGTGGTTTTAGTTGTTGGTTGGTTGGTTGGTTGACACATATACTCCGCCAACGTATACGTATATGTAAGTGTATCACCACCGATTACATGATCAGCACGACTTCTACCCGCAGAGCATGTCAAGAGTCTACCGCTCATCTCAAGGAAATGGGGTCCCACGTTGAGCGGCTTCGGCCGCAGCCTTGAGAGTCTCCTACCTCCGGTTACCACCCGCATGAGGTTGACATATATGCTCCAGCAAACCAATACAACGGCAGATATAGCCAAAAGGCTGTTATAAGATAATAATAATAATTCGCCATCAGAAAGGGTTTGTTTTACTGACGTTAAGTACATTTTATTATGTTATATTTTTCTATCATGTTTGTCTCACCAAACAACAAGTTGCCTTCAATCATTAAAAGGTGGAAAACTTACAGAGATAATTTATTATTGCCTTATATAAAACATCATGAAGTTCAGATAGTCTGCAACTTCGTAAAGAAGGGACCTAACTTGGGCAAAGCTTCTTGGATGAAAATCAAACCAACACACAGAAGCGCCATTGAGAATAACGTCCCGTCCAACTACCACAGAAGAGACGCAATGCCGCATAACGCAACAAGCATCAATATGACTATCGTCGGCTTACACAATCCCAAGGTCCCCTATACAATCCCAGCAGACATCACCACCCATACATACACTACACATACCTCCATAGACCAGAAGCACAAGATGCGTCGAATCGATGAATCTCGATCCATCACAAGATGCAATACCGCAAGGACCAGTAGGCATCAATGCAACTATCATTCGGATGGCGCCCCCTCATAACACACCCATATAATTCCTATCGACTTGTTCAAACATAAACTAAATTGGTACCGTTGTTAACTAAAAATAGCACAGAAGTATCATAGTATACTCCGGCCGCTGAGTTATTACCGATTTGACACATGACGAATTGACAATACTAGTGAAGTGACTGAACCAGTAACCCTAATGTCATTTGGGAACAGTTTGTTTTTAAATATTCTAGTATAGTGTGTAATTAAATAAAATCAAAACAATAATAGTTAAAGACACAGGTTCTTTATTAGGTGGAGTATCCTTGATGGGCGTAGATAATTGGTCGAGGACATATCAAAATAAAACAAATTTGTAAACACTGTTACACATTTTAATGAATAGAGTAGGTACAAGATGTTTTAATAAATGACTACCTATCATTTATTAAAACAGTTATTCAGACTCTGAACCAGATTCGCCAGAGCTGTCATCGCTATCAGTCACTTGTATGACAATTTCATTCTCTTTATTGGTGTCCACTCTTATATCGCGCTCATAATCTTCTGTAATTAGTATTCTCTGTAAATTAGTATTTGGAATTAAGTGAATTAGTGTGTTTAATTATTAGTGTTTTTAACTTTAATTTGTATAAAGTAAATTAAAGTGTTAATTTAGGTAATTCTATCGGCAATTTTTATTGTCACGAACCTCAAGCTCGTAACAATTGGTGTCAGAAGTGGGATAAAATAATGCCGATTTTACCTAAGGAGGGAAGGGAGGGTGTCCGTACCCGAAGTCAACGCCAGCAGGAGACGGACCAGAGGAGATTTGGTGGTGCAACACCGCAGATGTCTGAGGGCTAGCCGCCGGCCACGGAAGCCGGTCCGTCAGCAGCTTCTACGTCTGTGGCACCTGACTTAGGTGCTCTGATGGTGATGCTGCAGCAGCTGCGGGGTGGACAGGATGAACAGGTTCGCCGACAGGAGGAACAGGTCCGTCAGTTGAAAGAGCAGCTGCAGAGCGGACAAGAGGAACAGGCCCGCCGACAGGAGGAACAGGCCCGTCGGTTGGAAGATCAGCAGGCGGAACAAGCTCGTCGCTTAGAAGAGCAGCTCAAACAGGATAGGGAGGAGCAGATGCTTCTCATGAAGGATCTTCACGCTACCTTCGGGAAAGAGATAAGGGAGGTGAAGGATTAGGTTGCTCAACATGATAACCGCCTGTCGGAAGCTGAGACCCAAATCAACCAAGTTAAGAAAACGCTGGATGAACTCAAACTTGGAGATGGAATTGCAGCCCCCGCAGTAGCTACTACACCTTCGCTACGTGGGTTCAAGGTACCACCGTTCGACGGGACTTCTTCCTGGTCGGCCTACAAAATCCAGTTCGAGGTTGTCATGGAGGCAAACGGCTGGAATAAAAGCCAGGCAAAGACTGCACTCACCTTAGGCCTGCGCGACCAAGCCTTAACCGTGTTGGAAGCTCTCGGTAAGAAAGTGACCTACGAGCAGCTCCTTGAGGCATTGGAGGCGAGATATGGCGACGCTCACCTGGAACACGTCTTTCGCGCGCAGCTTAAAGATCGCGTGCAACGCAGCAACGAAAACCTGCAGCAGTGGGCCCTTGAGGTGGAGAAGATGGTTCGAAAAGCATACCAGTCTGTACCTGCGCTCATTGGAGGGAACCTGGTGCAAACATTCATCGACGGCATCCGCGACCTGGAAGTCAGAGCTGCTGTGAGGCTCGGGCACCACGAGACGCTTAAGGACGCCTTGGCCCATGCACTGGAGGTAGAAACCGTGCGGCAGGATCATCGTTCCCATCGCGTCAAGGAGGTTGCAGCAGCTACAGTTCGCGACTGCAACAAAGGATACAGCCCAAGGTGCTATGGCTGTGGGGAAAAGGGCCACCTTCGATCCAGCTGCCCTAAGCGAACCGCAGAAAGGGAAAGTGAGCGATATCGAGAAGGTAGTGCGGCTAACGGCACTGCCTGGTGGCGACAGGATCATCGTTCACCTCACGCTAGGGGGGTTACAGCAGTTACGGTTTGCGACCACAATAAAAGAAAAAGGGAAAGGGGCCATCTTCGGTCCAGCTGCCCTAAGCACACCCTAGGAAGGGAAGGTGAACGGTCTCAGAAGGGAAGTGCGGCTAACAGCACCGCCCAGCAGCTGCAGGAATACGACTTTACTATCAGACATTGCAGCGGGAAATCTCTCGGCAGTGCAGGTGCATTGTCAAGAAGACCTTGTCCTGAAGATTTCAACCACTGTAGTAGGCAAGAGAGTAAGGAAGTGGTATCCGTGAGGATGCTCAGGACAGACCACCTCAGCAACGGGTGGAAGGACAGCCTACGACAGGCACAGCAGGAAGATCCGGACATCAAGCCGATTCTGGGATGGATGAAGGCCCGTGCTACCAAGCCTAAGTGGAGAGACGTCTCAGCGATGAGTTCAACCACGAAAAGTTATTGGGCCCAATGGGACAGCTTGCTGCTTCAGGATGGAGTCCTGTGCCGTAAATGGGACAATGGTCGAGGAGACAGCTGTCGTTTGCAAATGGTTGTCCCTAAAGCGAAAGTGCCGAATGTTTTACAGCTGTGCCATAATGGTCGTTCAAGAGTCCATCTGGGAGTTAAACGAACTCTACTGAAAGTCCGAGAACAGTTTTACTGGGTCCATTATCGTGACGATGTGGAGGATTGGTGTCGTACATGTACAAGTTGTGCGGCTGTGAGGGGACCTCAGACACGGAGTAGAGGAGCATCGAAATTGTACAATGTTGGTGCACCACGGGATAGGACATCCCTTGACGTTGCGGAGCCGTTACAGAAAGGCGCAAGAGGGACTCCTAAGATCGTCCATGTGGATCGCTTGGCGCGTTATTATGGGGCCGATAATGCTCGGAACGAGCATGTCTTAGGAGGGGGCAGTGTTACGCCGCGCTCAAATCAGCGCACTAGCACCATCTAGTGTCAGGAACGAGAGCGAGGGGAGCGTTGCAGTTTATGACATCACACATCTTTCGACCGACAGCGCCACCCGAAGAACTAAGATTCTAGAAAATCTATACTCAAACTCTCGGTACCTTGCGCGTGTTTACTTGAACATTCCGGATATTTTGCTAATTTAAATAAATAGGTGGCGCAAGATGCGATCGCGGCAGACAGAGTTGAACTCGGCGACAAAGCGAAGCTTCGGAGCGGAATTAAGTGAATTAGTGTGTTTAATTATTAGTGTTTTTAACTTTAATTTGTATAAAGTAAATTAAAGTGTTAATGTAGGTAATTCTATCGGCAATTTTTATTGTCACGAACCTCAAGCTCGTGACAATAGTACAAATTATTCATATTCATAACTTATGCGATAAAAAACAATACCTTTGATTTGTGCCCATATTAGCTCAATGGCACTGTACTGGCAGTGATAAGGCGGAATTCGAAGTACCCGATGTCCATGTGCTAGAGCTATCTCATCTACTTCATAACGGACTCTTGATGTTTTATTTTCGCGTACCAACTTTACTAAGTCAGACTTTAGCATTTCGGCAGTAGTTTCAATTCCATTTTGGTGTAGCCATGCTACGAGATCAGCTTTCTTGTCGGCCTGAGTAGGCGCTTTATTCACTTGTTTCGAGTGATATGAAGCGTTGTCCATTATTATGATAGAAGGCTCTGGCAGGCTGGGCACTATTGATTTTCGAACCAATTCGTAAAAGTGTCTGTATCCATCTCCTCGTGGTAATCGGAAGTACTTTTTGACGCGAAAGCCAGCAGTCCATTTTCAAAGAAACCACTTCCAGCAGAACCGGCGTGACAAATTATCAGTCGCAATTCTTTTCCAATTGGAACCTTTGAGGTTGATGCTTTTGTTTCGTCAGTCCAAGAGCGTGACACAGTGTGGTTCGCATTTAACCATGTTTCGTCATCAAAAACGACGTTGTCCATTATTCTTATTTTTATTTTTATTAATTTCCTCTTCTGGGTTGTCTGAAAGAGATTGCTATGTAGCAATAAGACCGCCTTTTGTTTATCCCTCATTATTTTTTCATTATTTATTAATGTTTTGTTGGTGTACAATAAAGAGTATTGTATTGTATTGTATTGTTGTCCCAAGACTCGATTTTTCTGGCTTCTCTTAAAAACTCGCTCCTTTTAATTATTAAATCAAATCTTTCCATTAATATTTTCCTTTTATTCGTTTTTTTATATTCAAACCCAATTTCGTGCAATAGTTTTGACAACGCCGTTTTACCGCCTTTAAACAAGCCAGCTTCTTTTAAAGAGACCAAAAGCAAACGTCCGGTTGGAAACTCGTTCCTAGTATAATAACCATATGTGGTTTCTTATTGCATCTGCGTCAAAAACATCAACACTTGTCACGGGCTTTTGTCTTCGTTTTTTCTTAGGAGTGCGTAAAACATTATCTTCACTTCTAGAAGCAACAAATTTTTCTTTATTTATATTATATAGTGTTTTTGCACCAATTCCAAGAGCTTGTGAAACTCGATCTTTCACTTGAGTGACAGGAATCAAAGGGCCGCCATTTTGTGACTCACGCTCAAAGTAATCCTGTAGCTTTAGTACAAGCTCACGACATTGACTATTCAATGTTTTTCCTCGTTTCGGCATTTTCAACAAAATTACCAAACACAAACAAAATTAGTCCAATAAAGCGCAACGATAAACAGGAGAAAGCCGAGTCAAAAAACAACGATTATACAAGAGAACCTAGTCTGTGCGCACGAGAGTACGGAAGACGACTAAACAGATTAAAATAGCGAAGGTAAGGGTGTTGCCAGAATAGTATCGCCAATTACTTAAAAAAATACACCTATAACATTGCTTAATTGAGGGAGAAAATTATATTTATTAAATGTTGTTTTATATATTATGAATATTAAAAATTATACATAATCATTTTAATTGTATTTATTTTTAAATCATAGAAAACAGTATTTCTGTCTTTGGATCACACATAAATCTTAAAAATCGTAGAGATACTGGCAACACAGTGCTATTAGGAGACGCTAAAAAATGGTAGCATTATAGTCTAGTTGCTCGAAGGAATAATTAAAATAAAAATATCCAAATAAAATAAATATCATATCTATTCCAATGAATTCGGACCGAATACTATCAAGCACATCACTATGAAAACTAGACGCACGATGTAACTTTGTACAAGCGGCGCCAAAGAACAAAACATAAATGATTTCATATTATTTACAAACTATTTTAAGTTTTGAAACAGAGTTTATTGGAAAATTACTTGATTCTGACATTTTGACATAAAGTTTTATATTAAAGAGGTATTCTAAATCATTCGGCAAATGTGTCGCTCGTGCAAGGTTATATCGATTAATTTAAGAATAATCTGTCAAATCGGTAATAATTTAGCGGCCGTACACTATAGTACGCTATAAAGACGTGGGTAGCCAAAAATCTACGTATCATAGCGCTATTGCACTATGACATGGAGTTGAGTATGTTTATTACACTTAAAAGTGCTACCAAACACACACTCCCTAATCCGAAAGATAGTCGACGTATCATAACGCTATGCGCTACACCTGCTCACCACCGGCACTAAAATGATATATCTAGGACATATCGGTTAGCGAGTTCAAATTTACCTACCTCGGTCTCGGACACTGAAGACTTACACACCACTATAATAATCCTTTTGAAGTCCCATTATTATAAATATAATGCTTTTATATATTTGAGTCCTTCCAAATACCATGGTATTTGAAAAGGACGAAGAGAGAACGAAATGTGAAATATGGGTAAATCAGGAATGTCTAGAACAGGTAAATGTAATTGTATACTTGGGGAGTGCTTTCAGCCGGGATGGAAGATGTGATTTAGATGTGGATAGGCGTGTCGCTGCCGGAAACAAAGTCAATGGTGCCCTGAATGCATTAGTCAAAAGGCAAGGCGTGGTGAAGAGTGCACGCCTTGCAATATATAACGCAGTGTTGGTACCGACTTTGTTATATGGCAGCGAAACCTGGGTATACCAGAAGAAGCATAAAAGCAAGTTGAATGCAGTGGAGATGCGATCTCTTCGTAAAATGTGTGGCGTTACCATAGCCGACTGAAAGCGAAACGAAGAGATTCGCAATATGGCAGGATTGAAAGATGACCTTATCACAAAAATTGATAGGGGCGTACTCCAATGGTTTGGGCACGTTGAACGAATGAGTGAAGACCGAATGGTGAAGAAAATATATAGAGCGAAAGTAAATATTAAAAGGTGTCGAGGTAGACCGAGACTAACTTTCGAAGACCATGTGAGCAATTGCTCGAAGAGGGGAGGGTCAAGAGTACTCGGATACATAGACGTGCATGTATGAAGAAGTTAATGAACCTGAAAGAAGCGAAAGAGGTATGTAAGGATCGCGACACTTGGCGATCTGTTCTCTCTGGCTACCCCGTTAGGGATTGTGCGTGAAGATAAGAGTCCTTCCACTTTAATATGTGCAAAGTAAATGCTTTATTTCTGAGAACTTACATTATATTATATTTATTTATTACGCATTATATATATATATATATATATATATATATATATATATATATATATATATATATATATATATATATATATATATATATATTATATGTCCTTAGTATTTGGGATTTCATTCCTCAATTGTGCTATTAAAATGCTTATGGATCATATAGCACTTCTATAATAATCCTTTCGTATACCTTATTTTATATAGGATAGTGTGACAAACGATCACAGAGTCCACCTGATGGTAAGTGTTTGCTGCGGCCCATTGACATCTACATCTATCCTCGATTACAAATCAAAATGCAGATGCGTTGTCACCCGTGAGGACTAGGGTGGAATGCCTCGTTTCTAGTAAAAAGGGTCTCCGGTTCTCTACACTCACCATACGAAACACAGCATTATGCTACTATTTCACGCTGGTATTCTGTGAGAGCGTGGTCCTTCCCCGGTCGAGCCGACCTATTCGTGCTACAACTATACTATCAATAACTAGAAAAATTTTGACTACATAATCATACATATACATAAACACTCACGCCTGTCACTCAGAGGGGTAGGCAGAGACTACGGACTTCCATTTGTCACGATCCTGACATACCTCTTTCGCCTCCTTTACATCCGTATATCTACGCATACATGCTCGTCGGTTAAGGGTACTTTTAACGTGGCCCATTTTCGAAATACCGCCAATTTGGTCGATAAACTTTTTTCTAGGGCGTCCCTTCCCGACTCTGCCGTTCACATCTGTCACATAAATTTGCTTTGTCACTCTTTCCTCATTCATTCTTTCTACGTGACCAAACCACCGAAGCATTCCTTTCTTAATGCTAGTCACAACATCATCTTGCATACCACATTTATCTCTTATCACGCAATTTCTCACCCTGTCATTCAGATTCAACCCTAGCATACTCCTTAAAGAACGCATTTCTACAGCATTTATTCTACTTTAGTGCTTCTTCTCCCACACCCAGCTTTCACTACCTTACATTAAAGTAGGGACTAACACAGCATTATGTATTACCATACATGCCTTTTATGATACATTCTGGTTATTCACAATAGAGAGTAGTGCCCCATTCACTCTATTCCCTGCATTTACTCGTCGTTCTATATCCTTATCATATCTACCATCCCGGCTAAATACACATCCCAAATACACAAACTCATCCACTTGCTCAATTAACTCTCCCTCTATTCTTATTTCACATACCGTTTTGCTTTCCTCTCTTTCAAAAACCATCACACTTTCGTCTTACTTGCGTTCACTTTCATTCCCCTTTCTTTTAATGACCAGTTCATTAATGTAACCATCATTTGCAACTCGGCCGCCGATGACGCAAATATGACTTGATCATCGGCATACAAAAGGCATTTGACGGTTAACTCGCCCATTCTTAACCCACATTCTTCATGTTTCAAAGTTTGCAAACACCTGTCCATAAATAGGTTGAACAGCCAAGGGGAAGCCACGCAGCCCTGTCTGACACCTTTTCGGATGCCAAACCGGTCCGAGTAGACCCCATTGATCCTGACACAAGCACTAGAATCCCTATAAAGAGACCTCAATGCCCGTATCAAACCCCGCTCAACCCATATGAGTTCAGTGTTTGCCATAACACATTCCTGTCCACTCTGTCATAAGCCTTTTCCAAGTCCATAAACGCACAAAAAACTTTCTGGTTTTAGCCAAAAACTTCTCCGCAATCGTGCGCATGGAAAAGACTTGATCTGTACACCCCACTCCCTTTCAAAACCCGCTTGCACATCCCAAATTTTTCCATCAGTTTCTTTCATAACTCTTTCAATTAACACCTTAGCATACAGTTTACCCACAATACTAAGCAAGCTGATACCACGGTAGTTTTTGCAGTCCAGCTGTGACCCTTTTCCTTAATATATTGGTACTATAACTGCTTTACAACAGTCATCCGGTACCCATTTTAATTCCCAACACAAATTAAACAAAGTGTACAGCAGGCCTGCCACCACTCCCTCTCCAGCCCTTAGCATCTCGAGTGATACTCTATCATATCCAGCTGCCTAACCTGCTTTCATGCTTTTCATTGCTTTCATTATTTTATCTACACATATCTCCATACCCCTTTCCACTTCTTTCGGAATTTCTTGTTCATTTAATTCAGACGACTCTTCACTCATAAACACGCTTTCAGAGTATTCCTTCCATCTGTTTAAATTCGAAACTTTATCATTCATAATATATCCATTCTTGTCTCTTACAGCATTAATTATAGGCTGTTTTGTATTTCCCCTGGCAGTTCTTACGAGTTTCCAAAACATTTTTTATATTAGCCTGGAAATTATCAGATATCCTTCTATCATTCTTATCCGTTCTTTCTTTCTTTTTCCTTTCAACTAATTCTTTTACTCTCTTATTTAGACGTCTAAATTCTGCCTTTTTTCTTTCAGTTTCATCATTCATACCACCAGAATTACCAGCTTTAGTTGCTAGTAAATCTAACCACGCTTTCTTCTTTGATTCAACTTCCACCCGTACCTCATCATCCCATCACAACGTATTCCTTTTCCTTTCATTTGTTCTCTTACTTACACCACATACTTCGGTGGCTGCATCCACCAAACCTTTCTTAATATTATCCCACACAATATTCAAGTCTATATCATTCATATACAACTCATTCAAACACCTAATATTTTCTCTCAGTCTGCATTTATACTTCTGTTTCACATCTTCATCTTATAACTTCTCTATTCTTATACGCTGTAACGCAGTAGTAGACACAGATGTCCGGTGCCGCCAACGCTTGAAAAGACCATTAATTCGACATGAGACCAAGTAATGATCCGTCCCTACGTTGGACCCCCGGTAAACCCTTGTATCTACGACTGCGCTCCTCATTCTTTCATCCACAATTACGAAATCTATCATGCTTCTATCATCACCTCTTTCCCATGTATACATGTGAATCTTCTTATGACGAAAAAAAGTATTCGTCACAAAGAGATTCTTTTCCACACATACGGTGAGGAGGTCTTCACCATTCTCATTTATACTTTCATCACCAAACGTTCCCAATATCCTTTCATAACCAGACCTCCTCACCCCAACCCTTCCATTAAAGTCTGCTAACACAATAATATTTTCATTTTACTTACATTTTGTCAACACCATCCTTACCATGTCCCAAAACTGCTCTCGAATGTAAGTGGGCTTAGACATGTATGGGGCGTACACCCCTAGCAAGAACAGCTTCTTTAAGCCCACTTTCATTCGTATCCATAGCAGCCTCGGGCTTACACATTCATACTCTTTCACACATTGACCCATTCTTTCTGAAAGGATGAAACCGACTCCCTGGCATGCCCGTTCGGTCTCGTCTACACAAGACCAATACGCGGTATACGTGCCATGTGCAGTGGCATCCTTTCCCTTTCGTTTCGTCTCATTTACACATAACACATCTATTCTTCTGTCATTCATAATTTCGCATACTTCATCCATCTTATCATTCATTGCTCCACATACATTCAGCGTAGCCAGACGGGCTTCCGCAATCCACTTTTCGCCCCTCCGGGAGACAGAACGTGACGAGTGGCGAACCTCGTCGCCGGTTTTTCTCCCTAAGATACTTCGCACCCCTGCCCCACTAAAGGGGCACCGGGAACTCGGGGCCATTTCTTTTATCTCCTGACTCATGTTGCGAACAAAGGGTGGTGGTAGGTTTTACGCCACCACCACATGGCGGGAAGCCAAGTCTATTTTTTCGGCTTGTCGCTCGTTTAGCACCACCCGGGGGACACGTGTAGGGTGGGCCTAAGGTTTGGTGGTCGAAGCCTACGGACGCGAGCAACTCATCCCCCATCAAATTTTGACTAATTTTCCTATTTTTAAATGCTATTTGTCTTTATTATTATAAAAAACCGACTTGTATTTTTGTAACTTGTAGTCTAGGATCCCACTGCAGAATTAGTGTACTCATCGAGTATATGCTAAAAACCTAATTTTTACGCATATTTATCATTAAGTAAATAAATATTTGCTAGGGTGCCTATCAAAATGTGGCCGCTAGTATTTTTAATTAAATTATTTTTAATTAATTTTTCGCAAAAAATTTCATTGATTTGTTTTTCAAATAAAATATCGTCCACTTCACGGCAATATATATAAAGACTTTGAAAATTTACGGTTGCCGTTGCGCACTTGGCTGCACCTCTTCGCAGCCAGGTGTAAACAGGTATGATTTTGATATCTTTTTACGTTTATAACGTACATTTATGATTTATATATTAAATTAAAGCTAATTTTTTTCTTATTATTATGATATATGGGTGCCTAATTAAATCTGGCCGCAAATAAGAGTTGCTGGCTGCTAAATATGATAAATATTAAAAGTAGAGTGAAAGAGAGCTAGCGCGTAATGTTACCAGTCAGACGAAGACAGCGATTGCCAGCTGTCCGACGTTTTAAAGCCATTGCGCATGCGTCGGGTGCTAGTGTTCTCAACTGACCAGCTGCAGCATATTTATTCTAACTTAGAAACCACGCTGTTTTGGAGTTCGTAATATACAACGTTATTTATATTGCTATTTTATTTGTGCATCTAAAATTATCAAATTAATTTACGTAAAATAAAATTGATAAAGATGAAGGCGTGTTTTCTGTGTAACAAAAAAAACAATGTACTTAACTTTAATGATGCATCATTTAAAAAGTGTTCGCTCATGTTATTATTTCGTCGTATGAAAAAATATAAATATCACGACGCTTTATTAACAATTGAATCAACTGATGATTTTGGATATCATACAGAGTACCTTAAAAAAATTACAGTTTTAAAGGAAAAAGACAAAGAAGAATTCGAAAATTTTGGCAAAACACAAACAGTAAGTAAAATTTCAACTGAACTTAAAAATATTAAAGGTTATAGATACGATATAAATAATACAGTGCTAACGTTGAAGTTTTTTTGTTAAAATTATTATTTTTTTTTTAATTTTTTATTTTTGTGGAAAAACGTGGTAACGTAGCACCATTTACTCATTCCTAAGATATTTCATTTCTTAGACAGGTAGAATTTATCAGGTAGTCGGACCTTTTTTAAACTTATTTCAAGCACACAATAAAATCATTCAACAATATAATGTGGAGAAATAAATACTATTACTAACTTTTTCTATTAACTGTGCGTTATGTTTTTCCGAAAAAAAATATATAACTCTCTACATTTAGAAAATTAAAAAAAAAACAAAGATTATATAATTGTATTTTTGTAGATCTATTTAATATTTTCATTTAATTATATCAAATACAATTAAAACAGTGTTGTGGAATGACCATGGAATATTTAACTATAACACCGTATTTTTTATAATTAACAGATTCCGAGCCTCCCTTCAGATCTTCATGAACGAAGTATTTCTGATGTCAACTGTGATCTAGTAAGTATATACAATAATAACAATATTAATCGGATATGAAAAAAAATTTTCGAACAGTAAGCTTTTAATACAAATCATCTTCAAACACATACATTTACTTTGTAGGAAGAATCAAGGCCTTCATTGAGCGATCAACCAACTACACTTCCAGCAGATGAACAGCGAACTACGACTGCTTCAAACGAGCAGCCTAGTACATCTGCGCACGAATTTATTAAGTCGTCTCTACTATTATTTGAACCAGTGGTTGAGAACACTAGCACCCGACGCATGCGCAATGGCTTTAAAACGTCGGACAGCTGGCAATCGCTGTCTTCGTCTGACTGTTGACATTACGCGCTAGCTCTCTTTCACTCTACTTTTAATATTTATCATATTTAGCAGCCAGCAACTCTTATTTGCGGCCAGATTTAATTAGGCACCCATATATCATAATAATAAGAAAAAAATTAGCTTTAATTTAATATATAAATCATAAATGTACGTTATAAACGTAAAAAGATATCAAAATCATACCTGTTTACACCTGGCTGCGAATAGGTGCGGCCAAGTGTGCAACGACAACCGTAAATTTTCAAAGTCTTTATATATATTGCCGTGAAGTGGACGATATTTTATTTAAAAAACAAATCAATGAAATTTTTTGCGAAAAATTAATTAAAAATAATTTAATTAAAAATACTAGCGGCCACATTTTGATAGGCACCCTAGCAAATATTTATTCTCTTAATGATAAATATGCGTAAAAATTAGGTTTTTAGCATATACTCGATGAGTACACTAATTCTGCAGTGGGATCCTAGACTATAATAAATTTTTTTTTTTTTTTTTTTTTTTTTTTTTTTATAGGATAGAGTGACAAACGAGCACACAGTCCACCTGATGGTAAGTGGTTGCTGTGGCCCATAGACATCTACATCTATCCTCGATTACGAATCAAAATGCAGATGCGCTGTCACCTGTGAGGACTAAGATGGAATGCCTCGTTTCCAGTAAAAAGGGTCTCCGGTTCTCTACACTCACCATACGAAATACAGCAGCATTAAGCTACTATTTCACGCTGGTATTCTGTGAGAGCGTGGTCCTTCCCCGGTCGAGCCGACCCATTCGTGCTACAACTATACTACTAATATAACTGCAGCATGGCTCTACCACGTATAAATTTAATGGAATTATAAAGTCAATATTAAACCTTTACTTTTTCATAATATTCAATTTTCGGAATTAATGTACTTTAACTTTATGCATAATAAAACATTTTGATTGTTTAAAATATTAAATCTATGATTTTTAATATATCATTTTATATAGAAATTGATTATTATTTATTAATTATAATAATATGCCGTCACAATATGCAGAAGAAACAGCATTGGTGATAGCAGGGAGACTAGTGAAACACCAGCGTTAGTAGGCTTGTAATCGATGCATGCACCATCTACCACGACCTCAGTGCTCCGGTCTGCAAGGAAACTGGTGATCCGCTCCCACAATTTCTCGAGATGTCCATATAATGAAAGCTTTGAAAGAAGCGCTTTGTGTCAAATCCCATCCAAGGCCTACGCTATGTCCAAATTAACAGTTGGTACCCTTGTACTCCCTTATACTCTAAGAGCTTACTCCTTTTTAAAAGGCCGTCAACGCATTTGCAATTCCCCTTTTGGTGAAGTTGTTCATGGATGGCGGTAATCACTTACCATCAGGTGAGCCGTATGCTCGTTTGCCTCCTCTCCTATAAAAAAAACTAGCGGCTCCGTCAATCTGTGAGTTCTTTGAATACACGTCCTCAGCACAATAGGTGAGACTTCATCAGGAGCACTTGACTTGTTGACGTCCAGAGAGAGAAGTGTTTTGTGTACCGATCGTTGTGTAAACAGCACATCCTGCACGGAACACTCACACCGTGGTATGGTCGACGATGTGTTCTCTCCGTCATCAAGAGTCAAGTTTAACGCAAAGAGAAAACCTAGCCATTGGCCGGTGAGTATTCCTTCCCCTGCAGAGATTGCAGAGATGTCTGGCAGAAGTTTCCTTGCACAGCTATGGTGAGAGACCAGAATACACGTGTTTCCAAAGGAAGTCGAACTAGTTTCACAGAAATTCTGCCGATGTGCTCTGACATTGCTTTAAAGGCGGAATTATATTTATTCATTTTCATCGCACAACTTCCTTTCGTACGCTGAGTTTACTGTTTACAGTGAGCAGTGAAGTTTAATTGTAATTCAGTCATTACTGGTCACGCGCACTCTGTACTACTCAGGATACTATAATATATGTATTATAAACGTTTTTGTCACGGAATCAAACGTCAAGTACACTAAGTGTAAGCTTAAAACCTCAGTTAAGGCAAAAAGCCTTCGGCGGGGCATGTGGCGTAGCAGCAAATTTGACAATCATATTGAGGCCACTAATAAAAAGATTGATTGAACAGGTGAAAGAGTTTGTGTATCTGGGTTCAAAGTTTACAAGAGATGGAAAGTGTGAGAGTGATATCGAAAGAAGAGTGAATGCAGGAAACATGGTGAATGGAGCTTTGCACTCCTTTATGAACAGTCGGATGGTGTCTAACAAGGCTCGTTTGGCTGTGCATGAGGGGGTGTTGGTTCCGACACTCATGTACGGAAGTGAAAGTTGGGTATGGCAGAAGAAACATGAAAGTAGAATAAATGCAGTTGAGATGAGAGCATTAAGAAGTATGATAGGAGTTAAACTGAGTGACAGGGTAAGAAATAGTGAGATAAGGAAACGTTGTGGCTTGAAAGAAGATGTAGCGACAAAAATTGAGAAAGGTATGCTGAGATGGTTTGGCCACATCGAGAGAATGAATGAAGAACGATTGACCTAAAAAGTGTATAAGGCGAGTGTGAATGGAAGTGCTGGAAGGGGTAGACCTAGGCGGACTTTTCTAGACCAAATTAGGGACGTCTTGAAAAAAGGCCAGGTTAAGAGTACCCTAAACCGTAGAGCATGTATGAAGGGAATAATGAAAGTGGACGAAGCGAAACAAGTATGTAAGGATCGTATCAAGTGGAAAGAAGTGGTCTCTGCCTACCCCTATGGGAAAGAGGCGTGATTATATGTATGTATGTAATAAAAAGATCGTGTTGATCGAGCATGCCAAAGGCCATGTAAGCAAACGAGTTTCTCCTATTAAAGAAGTTAATTTTTTTTTAACTAAGATAATAAAATAAAATAAAATGATGTGTCTTACCTAATTTGAAGATTTACTCAGCGGTCAGCCACCGAAAAGTTTATTTCACCTGAGTATGTAGTGGTGTGTTTTTTCTAGAGTATTGGTGTTGGGAGTAGCGGTGCTAGGATTAGTTAAAAAACTAAGTTATTTAATGTGACAAATTTTATTGGTATAATAGTAAACAACAAAAAACTATTAAGATATACTGAACAATAAATAACTTAAATGTACACAAAATTCTTTTGATCACACTGCCTTATATACAGGAATCACCACAAGAAAATAATCTAAGACATATATTAAATTTTCAAATAAATAACCTAATATGTAATAATAATTTAAATTTAAATCTATACATATAATAAATATGTAAATTGCAGATGTCTGTACATTTATATTTTTGTAACATAATTGATTGAGAGGGACTAAAAATAAGTAACTGAATACATTTCTATCATTTTTAGAATTGTCTGTCTGTCTGTCTATTTGTTTGTTAACGTTATGGAAATTATAAAGCGCATCTTTGTGTTTAATTTAGTCTTTGTTTCATTAAAATAGATTCATTTTATCAAAATTTATGACGAATATGCTGAAGTATGGGTACGAATTATAAGTACGTATTTGTTCAACGGCGGCGTTGATTCATCAAGTGCATGTTAATCTTATATCATGAATCATAATTAAATAACGTAAAATAATTTTCCTTAACGACATAATTATATCTGAAACGCAGAAAACAAAAGTAAGAAAGAATAACGTAAAAAATATAAACAAAAAATGTAATTAACCTTAGTATCTAAAGTACAATAGTTAACCAATGTCATCGATAGATGATGGTGCTGTAATACATAAAGGCAGGTTATGTTTTTCTTTCCTGTAGATGTGTTTTCATAACAAACTAATTTATTTATTAAATTTGGAATAAAAAGTTTTGCTTAAATTGTTTTTTTTTGCTGCTGATTTACCTAAATGACATTTTTAAAGATAAATTAACAATGAAGACATCCACGACTTTTGTGCCACCAGGGCGGCGCCACTTAAAATGAGGTGTATGTAATATTTGACAGATTTCATAGTCGGTAATATGAAGTGTAGAAGTAAGGAGTATCAACTCCTATAGTAGAATAGTTGAAAAAGTGGCCATCTGTAAGCAGTAGATAACAGTTCAAAAACTCTTCACAACAGCGCTGTTGTAGCTACTGGGATGAAATGAACTTAGCAGTTGTCAACGGTTTAAGTACGCTAAACTGCTCAGTAGCTCTAAAATCTAAAATAATTTTATTTATTAAATATAACCTCGAAAATGTCGTCTATCTCACTAATATTTTTCGGCGCGTTCTTTAAAATTTACCCCGTAGTTATAGTGGCGCCACCCTTATTTAACGGTATTCTATGGACACTTTTTAATACACAGTCTGTACTCCTTACTTCTACACTCCATAGTCGGGAAGTTAAATTGTTCGAAAATTGTTAAGGCTAATGCTTCTTTTTCTTAGCCGGGAATCAAACCCGAGATCCTATCGCTCCACCAATTACCAAGATTAATTATTTCATTTTACAAAAGCTGAATAAAAAGGGTTATTATAATATAAATGAATACATGGTTGATAATAACCCCTGGGAATGAAGTGGGCGCTTCCTAAAATAAATTTTGGTAAATAGTTCGTAATCATTCATATTTTAAAATGTAAAAAATAAGCCCCGCTTGGTTTCTTCCTATTTCTTCCCAGTACAGAGCTTTCTTCCCAACCAATGGTAAAGTGAAAAAAAACTTTCAGTAAGAATCACCTGTTATCTATATTGAATAAACAAAATATGGAACGTCTTCCAGTAAAAGGGGTCACCGGAGCCTTACATGCGCCTTCGCCACCACACATTTTTACATTACACAACATATTATCTTATAACATCAACCAAGACAATCGAGCTTTAAACTAATTCGCATGACCTCATAGGTCGCACTTGGTTTGTGAATCGTCTCTTACATAAACATATTGGTTCAAACAGAACAGAGAAACAGACAGAGAGAGACGACACAACTAGCGCCATCTAGTGTCAGGAACGAGAGCGAGGGGAGCGTTGCAGTTAATGACATCACAGATCTTTCGACCGACAGCGCCACCCGAAGAACTAGAAAATCTATACTCGAACTCTCGGTACCTTGCGCGTGTTTACTTGAACATTCCGGATATTTTGCTAATTTAAATAAATAGGTGGCGCAAGATGCGATCGAGACAGAGTTGAACTCAGCGACACAAGCGAAGCTTCGGAGCGGAATTAAGTGAATTAGTGTGTTTAATTATTAGTGTTTTAACTTTAATTTGTGTAAAGTAAATTAAAGTGTTAATTTAGGTAATTTTTTCGGCAATTTTTATTGTCACGAACCTCAAGCTCGTAACACTATGTATTTAGTTTTTTTTCTTTCAAGTGCTAACCGTTCTTCTTCTCGAGTAACACAGAAATGCTGAGTTAAAATCACTGCACCCAGTCACAGGTCTGCGTATTTTACGTCTGGCGTAAATGGGTGGTTATATGTGAAGCTGTGGCCCTTAGACATCT
Source organism: Parnassius smintheus behrii (assembly GCA_036936625.1). Lineage (NCBI taxonomy): Eukaryota > Metazoa > Arthropoda > Insecta > Lepidoptera > Papilionidae > Parnassius > Parnassius smintheus. Next base: position 5,298,946 of record JAUPFT010000006.1, read on the forward strand.
ACTCGTACCGTCATCCTCGATTATGAATAAAATACAGATGCGTTTTACCGCTAAAGACTAAGACGGAATGCCCCGTTTCCAGTAAAATGGGTTTTCGGTGTTCTCCGCTTACCATACGAAACACCCCTGCTACTTTATGCTGGTATTCTGTAACAACATAGTCATATCCTGTCCGAGCTGACCCATTCGTGCTATCACCGTAACATTGCTGGCTCTACCACGAACGTTTCTATACTCACAAAGTCAACGGTTAAAAATCTGTTGTTTTTTTTACAGTTATTTTGTTATTGAAATGGACTATTATTAAATTAGTTTCTAAGAAACTCGTGAAACAATTGGTGTCAGAAGTGAGATAAAATAATGCCGATTTTACCTAAGGAGGAAACGAAGGGTGTCCGTACCCGAAGTCAACGCCAGCAGGAGACGGACCAGAGGAGATTTGGTGGTGCAACGCCGCAGATGTCTGAGGGCCAGCCGCCGGCCACGGAAGCCGGTCCGTCAGCAGCTTCTACGTCTGTGGCACCTGACTTAGGTGCTCTGATGGTGATACTGCAGGAGCAGGCTCGCTGACAGGAGGAGCAGGCTCGCCGACAGGAGGAGCAGGCTCGCCGACAGGAGGAACAGGTCCGTCGGTTGGAAGAGCAGCTGCGGGGCGGACAGGATGAACAGGCTCGCCGACAGGAGGAACAGGCCCGTCAGCAGGCGGAACAGGCTCGTCGGTCGGAAGAGCAGATGCTCCTCATGAAGGACCTTCACGCTACCTTTGGGTAAGAGATAAGGCAGGTGAAGGATAGGGTTGCTCAACACGACAACCGCCTGTCGGAAGCTGAAACCCGAATCGAAGAACATGAAACCCGAATCAACCATGTGAACAATCGGGTTGACAACGTGATGGCTGACGTGAAGAAAACGCTAAACGACCTCAAACTTGGGGATGGAACTACAGCCCCCGTAGTAGCTGCAGCACCTTCGCTACGTGGATTCAAAGTGCCGCCGTTCGACGGGACCTCTTCCTGGTCGGCCTACAAAATCCAGTTCGAGGCCGTCATGGAGGCGAACGGCTGGAATAAAAGCCAAGCCATGACTGCACTCACCCTAGGCCTGCGCGACCAAGCCTTAACTGTGTTGGAAGCTCTCGGTAAGAAAGTGACCTATGAGCAGCTTCTTGAGGCCTTGGAGGCGAGATATGGTGACGCTCACCTGGAACACGTCTTTCGCGCGCAGCTTAAAGATCGCGTGCAACGCAGCAACGAAAACCTGCAGCAGTGGGCCCTTGAGGTGGAGAAGATGGTTCGTAAAGCATACCAGTCTGTACCTGCGCTCATTGGAGGGAACCTGGTGCAAACATTCATCGACGGCATCCGCGACCTGGAAGTCAGAGCTGCTGTGAGGCTCGGGCACCACGAGACGCTTAAGGACGCCTTGGCCCATGCACTGGAGTTAGAAGCCGTGCGGCAGGATCATCGTTCCCATCGCGTCAGGGAGGTTGCAGCAGCTACAGTTCGCGACCGCAACAAAGGATATAGCCCTAGGTGCTATGGCTGTGGGGAAAAGGGCCATCTTCGATCCAGCTGCCCTAAGCGAACCCTAGAAAGGGAAGGTGAACGATCCCAGGAGGGTAGTGCGGCCAACAGCACCGCCCAGCAGCAGCAGGGAAACGAGTAAAAGCCAGAACTGCGGGGCGGGTTCTGGCTGATGTTAAAAGAGCCCCAAGGATCTCGATCTCACAAACCCATGATGGGAACAGTCTAATCATCAAGGGCGAGGTCAACGGAATGCCGTGTAAACTGACCATAGACACTGGAGCCTCTCGTACGGTTGTTAGTTCCCAACTTATAAGTCAGTTCCTTGGGGACTCCGCATACAACCGAGAACGCATTAATTTGGTAACAGCCACCGGTCAGCGTATACCCGTCCGTGGAGAGAAGGAGATGGAGTTGAAGCTTGGCAACGTGATCTACCTGCATAATGTCATCGTGGCTGATATAATGGACGACTGCATCCTAGGCCTAGACTTTATGAGGAATAATTGTTGTGAGATCGACGTTAAGCAAGGTGTTTTGAAATGTGGACAGGAGGAACTTTTTATGGAAGGTGCGTTACCAGGGAACGTGTACAGCATTAAGAAGATTGTTCTTCCGCCGATATCGGAAACGATTGTTCCGGTTAGTCTTCCCCGAAACGCTGGGCAAGCTCACCGTTGTGTACTTGTGGAAAGGGTAAACAATGACCTTCCATGGAAAGTAGCTCGAACCTTGGTCAGGACCACTGACATCTCAGGAGTACGTGTGCTGAACCTTTGCGACCGGGACCAGATTATAGAAAAAGGCACATTAATTGGTACTTGTGAGGAAGTGGATTGGTTACGTCGGTGCCAATATATATCGAGTGGGACCCCCAGCAAAGATGCAGAAACGAGAGTGACCACACTTTTGGAAGACTGTCGCAGTGTTCTGTCCCCGAACGAATTGGTCAAGGCGAAGAAGTTGTTACTCGAGTACGCCGATGTATTCTCATCAAACGATGCTGACATAGGAAAGACTGGTTTAGTTCAACACAAAATAAACACAGGTGAAGAGTTGCCTATCCGTCAGCAGCCAAGACGATTGCCGGTAGCACGTGAAAAGGAAGTGGAAACCATGATTGAAGGAATGGTGAAGGATGGTGTTATTGAACCTTCCTCTAGTCCATGGTGTTCGCCAGTGGTGCTGGTGAAAAAGAAGGATGGCAGCATGCGGTTCTGTGTTGATTACCGCCGTCTGAACGACGTTACAAAGAAGGACAGCTATCCCTTGCCAAGAATTGATGACACGCTGGACATGCTTACAGGAGTAAAATGGTTTAGCACGCTGGATCTAAAAAGTGGCTACTGGCAAGTTGAAATTGATCCTAAGGACAAGGAGAAAACTGCGTTCTCGACGGGAAAGGGTCTGTGGCAATTTAAAGTAATGCCGTTTGGGTTGTGCAATGCTCCAGCAACGTTTGAAAGGCTGATGGAACTTGTACTTACCGGACTAATTGGCGATGCCTGTCTGGTCTACTTGGATGACATCATCATCGTGGGCCGTACGTTTGAGGAACACCTTCAAAACCTGGAACGCGTGCTTATGAAGATTCAGAGTGCCAACCTTAAGTTGAACCCGAAAAAATGTTCACTATTCCAACGGCAAGTTAACTTTTTGGGATTTGTAGTATCGGGAGAAGGTATCCGCACAGATCCAGAGAAAATTGCCGCTGTCAAGGATTGGCCGCTTCCAAAAGACAAGACGCAGGTTAGAGCATTTTTGGGTTTGTGCTCCTATTACCGGCGATTCGTGATGAACTTTGCAGATATAGCCAAACCTCTGCACAAGCTAACCGAGGAGAAGCGACATTTCTGCTGGGATGAAAGTTGTAATATCGCATTCCAGGAGCTCAAGGACCGTCTGTGCAAAATACCTATTTTGGGATACCCTGATGCAAGCAAAGAATTTATAGTTGACACAGACGCAAGTGATATAGGACTTGGCGGTGTGCTGTCTCAACGGAGTGGTGACCAAGAGGTCGTGATAGCGTACTTCAGCAAGTCGTTGTCAAAACCGGAAAGGAACTACTGTGTCACAAGACGCGAATTGCTCGCTGTGGTAAAGTCGTTGCAGCATTTTAGCAAATATCTTCTGGGACGAAAGTGTCACTTACGAACTGATCATGCAGCACTAAAATGGCTATTGCAGTTTAAAAACCCAGAAGGACAAGTTGCGAGGTGGATTAAACTACTGCAGGAATACGACTTTGAGATCGAACATCGCAGCGGGAAATCTCATGGCAACGCAGATGCATTGTCAAGAAGACCTTGTCCTGAAGATTGCAAACATTGTACTAGGCAAGAGAGTAAGGAAGTGGTATCCGTGAGGATGCTCAGGGCAGACCACCTCAGCAACGAGTGGAAGGACAGCTTACTACACGCACAGCAGGAAGATCCGGACATCAAACCGATTCTGGAATGGATAAAGCCCAGTGCTCCCAAGCCCAAGTGGAGTGACGTCTCAGCGATGAGTTCGACCACTAAAAGCTATTGGGCCCAGTGGGACAGCTTGCTGCTTCAGGATGGAGTTCTGTGTCGTAAATGGGAAGACGTTCGGGGAGACAGCTGTCATTTGCAAATGGTTGTCCCTAAAGCTAAAGTACCGGATGTTCTACAGCTGTACCATAATGATTGTTCAGGAGGCCATCTGGGAGTTAAACGAACTCTACTGAAGATCCGAGAACGGTTTTACTGGGTCCACTGTCGAAACGATGTCGAGGACTGGTGTCGCAAATGTACAAGTTGTGCGGCTGTAAAGGGACCTCAGACTCGTAGTAGAGGTGCATTTAAGTTGTACAATGTGGGTGCACCATGGGAGAGAGTAGCCATAGACGTGGCGGGGCCGTTTCCGGAGAGTGAAAGCGGTAACAAGTATTTCATGGTTGTGATGGATTACTTCACTAAGTGGCCAGAAGTCTTCGCCATTCCAAATCAAGAAGCTTCAACAGTTGCAGATAAACTAGTTCATGAAGTCTTCTGTCGTTTTGGAGTACCTTTAGAGATTCACAGCGATCAAGGAAGGAATTTTGAGTCTCAAATATTCCAGGAAACTTACCGAGTTATGGGTACTCATAAAACAAGAACGACTTCTTATCACCCGCAATCTGATGGAATGGTGGAACGATTTAATCAGACATTGGAGAGGTACCTAGCAAAAGTTGTAGACAATCGGCAACGAGATTGGGACAAGCACATACAACCGTTTTTGTTGTCATATCGAAGTTCTGTTCACGAAAGTACAGCAGTGACACCAGCTTTCGCAAACTTTGGAAGAGAATTACGGCTGCCTGCGGACCTGATCACCGAGATACCACCTGATGCCCCACGCAGTATAACCGATTATGCAAATGACTTGCGGAACAAAATGAATGACATTTATGAGCACGTCAGACAATCGGGCCAGCAAATGTCTGAGAAAATGAAAACCCGGTACGACCGCAAAATGAACAATAAAGGGTTCAACGAAGGTTCATTAGTGTGGTTGCACAATCCAGTCCGCAGCAAAGGGAAATCTCCTAAGCTTCAAGCTAAATGGGATGGCCCGTACCGGATTGTAACCTGGATCAACGATGTGACCTACCGGATACAGAAAGGCGCAAGAGGGACTCCTAAGATCGTCCATGTGGATCGCTTGGCGCGTTATTATGGGACCGATAATGCTCGGGACGAGCATGTCTTAGGAGGGGGCAGTGTTACGCGCTCCAGTCGACGACACAACTGAAAGATGCGATCGAGACAGAGTTGAACTCAGCGACACAAGCGAAGCTTCGGAGCGGAATTAAGTGAATTAGTGTGTTTACCTAAACGCCGTCCACTACCATCTCGAGACGGCGAGGCCGGCTCTGCTCTTTCTGACCGAGACGCAGGTGTCCACTCCGGCTGATGTTTCGTATCTCTCCTACCCGGGGTACAAACTGGAACACTCCTTTGTGCCTCGGGCTGGAGTTTGCGTTTACGTCAGAGAGGACATCTGTTCTCGACGCCTCGGCAGACTTGAAGGTTCGGACCTGTCCATCCTTTGGCTACGCGTAGACAGCGACGACCATCCGCGCGTCTACGGGTGCCTCTATAGGTCCCACAGCGGTAATGCCGAAACAGACCGACTCTTCGACCACGTCCAAATGGCTGCGGATTCGTTGCTACAGCAGATCCCCTCCGCAGAGATCGTGATCCTCGGCGACTTTAACGCCCATCACGCCGAATGGCTCGGTTCACGTTTAACCGATCATGCGGGGAGATCTGTTCATGATTTTGCCTTGGCATATGGTCTGACACAACTGGTTACTTCGCCTACGCGGATTCCAGATGTGGAGGATCATGCACCTTCCCTGTTGGACCTTCTGCTGACCTCTCACCCGGACGGATATCAGATTTCCGTCGACGCCCCTTTAGGCTCCTCGGACCATTGTCTGATCCGGAGTGTTGTGCCACTCACGCTGAAATCGCGGTTGCATTCTGCAGGCTGCCGCCGTGTTTGGCACTATAGGTCAGCCGATTGGGATGGGATGCGGTCTTTCTTTGCATCCTACCCTTGGGGGCGGGTTTGCTTCTCGCCGGATGATCCCAACGTTGTTGCGGATTCTGTTACTGATGTGGTACTTCAGGGTATGGAACTTTTTATTCCTTCCTCTGTGGTGCCCATTGGAGGCAAATCTCAGCCATGGTTTGGTCGCTCCTGTAAAATAGCATCATGCTATAAGCAGGAGTGCTACCAAGCCTGGGTTGATGCATCAGCGTCCCGGGATGTAAACACCAGCGCTCTAAAAAAGAAGTATAATTCCGCCTCTAGGTCCTTCAAAAGAGTCATTGCCAAGGCAAAGTCAGAGCACATAGGCAGAATTGGCGAGAAACTAGTTCGCCTTCCTTCTGGAACCCGTGCATTCTGGTCTCTCGCCAAGGCTGTCCAGGGGAATTTCTGTCAGCCATCTCTTCCATCTCTGCACAGGGAGGACGACTCACTGGCCCATACTGCAAGGGAGAAAGCCGATCTTTTAGGCTCCTTCTTTGCGTCTAACTCGACTCTCGATGACGGGGGGAGTACGCCGCCGACCATCCCGCGGTGTGAGTGCTCCATGCCGGAAGTGCAGTTCACACAGCGCTCGGTTCGCAAAGCACTCCTCTCCCTGGACATCCACAAGTCGAGTGGGCCTGACGGAATCCCCCCAATTGTGCTGAGGACGTGTGCTCCAGAGTTGGCACCGGTTTTAACGCGTCTTTTCCGGTACTCCTACTCCCTAGGCGTAGTCCCAAAATCGTGGAAGACGGCTTTCGTCCACCCGATCCCTAAAAAAGGCGACCGCTCAGACCCGTCCAACTACCGGCCAATCGCCATCACCTCCTTGTTCTCCAAAACAATGGAGTCCATTGTAAACTGCCAGCTTATGAGGTACCTTGAGGATCACCAGCTGATTAGTGACCGCCAATACGGTTTTCGCCGTGGTCGGTCAGCTGGTGATCTTCTGGTCTACCTCACTCACAGATGGGCGGAGGCAGTAGAGTTCAAGGGGGAGGCATTGGCCGTTAGTTTGGACATTGCGAAGGCCTTCGATCGGGTTTGGCACAAAGCGCTTCTTTCGAAGCTCCCTTCCTATGGGCTTCCCGAGAAATTGTGCAATTGGATCACCAGCTTTCTTGCAGATCGGAGCATCAAGGTCGTTGTAGACGGTGCAAGCTCCGATTGCAAGCCTATTAATGCTGGTGTTCCACAGGGCTGCGTGCTATCGCCAACGCTGTTTCTTCTGCATATCAATGATATGTTGCATACCCGTAACATTCATTGCTATGCAGATGACAGCACTGGTGATGCTCTTTACACCGGCCGAGCCAATATTTCTCGGGAAAACGTCTCCGAGTGCCGGGACAAACTTGTGTCTGAAGTCGAGTCTTTGCTGAACAGAGTCTCGGATTGGGGACGACTAAATCTAGTCCAGTTTAACCCCCAGAAGACACAAGTTTGCGCGTTAACCGCTAAAAAGAACCCCTTTGTCGTATCCCCTCAGTTTCAAGGCACTCCCCTTGTTGCCTCAGCCAGTATCGGAATCCTCGGCGTCGACATATCGAGTGACGTGCAGTTTCGTGGTCACTTGGAAGGGAAGGCCAAATTGGCCTCTAAAAAGCTTGGCGTGCTCAGCAGAGCGGGACAGTATTTTATGCCGGCACACCGCCTGCAACTTTACAAGGCGCAGGTTCGGCCGCACATGGAATACTGTTCCCATCTCTGGGCTGGGGCTCCCCAGTACCAGCTCCTTCCACTTGACCGCATCCAGCGCAGAGCGGCTCGAATCGTCGACGACCGAGTGCTTTCCGATCGGCTCGATTCACTGGCGTTGCGAAGAGATGTTGCATCTCTTTGCGTATTTTATCGCATCTATCACGGGGAGTGCTCTGAGGAATTGTTCGGATTAATCCCAGCCGCCAAATTTCGTGAACGCACGACACGGCAAACGTCCCAATACCATCCACACCATCTGGATGCTTGGCGGTCCACCACTGTACGTTTCACAAGGAGTTTTCTTCCACGTACAACCTCTCTGTGGAATAGTTTATCATCGGCGATTTTTCCGGACCGATACGACCTGGGGACCTTCAAGAAAAGAGCTTACTCCTTTCTAAAGGGCCGGCAACGCACCCGCAATTCTCCTTGTGTTGCGATTGATCATGGGCGGCGGTAGTCACTTAACATCAGGTGAGCCGCATGCTCGTTTGCCCCCTCTTCTATAAAAAAAAAAAAAAAAAAAAAAAAAAGTTTAATTATTAGTGTTTTAACTTTAATTTGTGTAAAGTAAATTAAAGTGTTAATTTAGGTAATTTTATCGGCAATTTTTATTGTCACGCACCTCAAGCTCGTAACACTATGTATTTTGTTTTTTTTCTTTCAAGTGCTATCCGTTCTTCTTCTCAAGTAACACAGAAATGCTGAGTTAAAATCACTGCACCCAGTAACAGGTCTGCGTATTTTACGTCTGGCGTAAATGGGTGGTTATATGTGAAGCTGTGGCCCTTAGACATGTACTCGTACCGTCATCCTCGATTATGAATAAAATACAGATGCGTTTTACCGCTAAAGACTAAGACGGAATGCCCCGTTTCCAGTAAAATGGGTTTTCGGTGTTCTCCGCTTACCATACGAAACACCCCTGCTACTTTATGCTGGTATTCTGTAAGAACATAGTCCTATCCTGTCCGAGCTGACCCACTCGTGCTATCACCGTAACATTGCTGGCTCTACCACGAACGTTTCTATACTCACAAAGTCAACCGTTAAAAATCTGTTGTTTTTTTTTACAGTTATTTTGTTATTGAAATGGACTATTATTAAATTAGTTTTTAAGAAACTCGTGTCTACATCCAATTTATTATAAACGGCGTCTTTGCAAGTTCCTGCCGTTGTTTATTAAGTAAATATTTGCGATGCTTTAAGAAGCTTTCAAGGATGCTTAAAGAGGTGGTATAAACGCAAACATAAACCACTCTTGATAATATGTAATACTAATTTATATTAATACGAGTGAGATTTAGCATAATTAAAACTAATATTATGGACATGGTGCGCAGAAAGGATTTAGGTATTTTTTTTATTTTATATATGTAACAATAAAACTAAAATGAAATAAAACATTCATTGTTTACATATACACTACTAACATCCAAAATTGAGTGCAGGCACATGAAGATTATTACTCTAAAGCCAAAGACACCGAAGCCGTGGCAAAACCCCGGTTCGAGCAGAAACCCGGGTTGCTCGCCTAATGTTAAATTTACAATGAACGCGTAGTCCCTGAACTGCCTGCAGGCCGGCATCAATAAAATTGTTATTTGCAATTTTAATTGCTGATTTATCACAAGCTTGGCGGTGAAAGAAAATGTCGTGAGGGAACCTGCATGTCTGAGAAATAAGAAAAATAATATTCTAAAGACATATGAAATTCACCAACTCGCATTGAGGCCGAGCGGCGGACATCTCCATGCCCTAAAACCCTCTCATTAATGAGAGGAGACCTGTGCCCAGCAGTGGGACGTATAAAGGCTGTAACTTTAACAATGACACTAATAATTCTAGTAAGAATCGTCTCTGGTTCTTTACATTCACCATACAAAACACAGCAGCATTGAACTGCTATTTTCACTAGTATTCTGTGAGAGCGAGGTCCACCCTCGGTCGAGCCGACTCATTCATAATATAGCTGCAACGTGGCTCATCTATGTATAGTAATAGAACCATGTTTATGTCCATGTTTAATTCATTAGTGAACTGGTTAAGGGTGTTTACAATATTAATCAGAATATTATATTGGTAGTAAAAAGTAAGCGTGCTAAAAATATTCTGCTCTAAAAAAGAGCCCTTTGTCAAGAAGTTGGATGAATGCAGGCTGTTATATACTTTTTGTTTTGAATGAATAGAAAAAGCAGCCGGTTTTTGTACTTCAGTTTCTTTTCAATTCATTAGCCTTTATCAAGTATGTGGAGGATATAAAAATTCTCTTTTAACTTCCAACATTAACTGTATACGTAGTTATACCATACCGCATTCATTGAACTATTTATTCAGTCTTTTATGTACAATGTAAAAAGAGTTTGATGTAGAAGAACACAACAATTTTAATGAGATTCATTTCAAATCTAATGTAGCAATTGCTAAATAAACAAAAACGAGCTATATTAATATTTTTTCTTCTGAAAGGTAAATTACGAAATATGCTGACAGTACCTTTGAAAATTTACGACTATCGTTTGTAAATACAAAGTCAGCGGAATAGCTGAGGCAAGACTGCTTTTATATTTACATAGTTACAAACCTGACATATCAAATATTAATCCTATTCCAGACTTACTAAGAAATTATTTCAGAATTTTTTTTATTTTTTTGTATGAGAGGGGGCAAACGTGCATACGGCCGCTGGTAAATTATTCCACAGAGAGGTCGTACGCGAATGAAAACCTCCTAGTGAAACAAACACTGGCGGACTAAGCTTCGAGAGAGTGTGGGTATCGTGAGTTTTGCCGTGATATGCGTTCGTGAAATTTGGCGGTTTAGATTAATCCGAACAATTCCTCAGAGCACTTTCCGTGGTAGATGCGAAAGAAAATGCAAAGGGATAAACATCTGTTCGCAGCGCCAGTGAATCGAGCTAATCGAACACTCGGTCGTCAACGATTCAAGCCGTTCTACGCTGGATGCGGTCAAGTGGAAGGAGCTGGTACTGGTGAGTGTCAGCCTAGAAATGGGAAGAGTATTCCATGTGTGGCCGAATCTGTGCCTTGTAAAGTTGCAGGCGGTGTACCGGCATTAAATACTGTCCTGCTCTCCTGAGGACGCCAAGCTTTTTAGAGGCCAATTTGGCCTTATCTTCCAAGTGACCACGAAACTGCACGTCACTCGATACGTCGACGCCGAGGATTCAGAAACTGGCTGAGGCAACAAGAGAAGTACCTTGCAACTGAGGAGATAAGATAAAGTGGTTGTTTTTAGCGTATCATAGTTTTTACCTTTAAAAAAACTTCATTCGATTTTAAAATTATACTTAATTTGTTACTTTAATAATAGAGCTACTTAATTTTCTTTAGTTTAGTGGTTGTGTGATGTCCAGGGTTTGAATCCCGAGTCAGGGCGAAAATCCTATATTTGAGTTTTTCTGCTAAGAAATTCTCAGTAGCAGCCCGGAGTCAGGAAGTTGGCGATGTTACACCACCGTGCCTTGGAAACCAAAGTGCCACGTAAAGCCGTTGGGAATGCGCCAAATCTCTCACCGTCCCGTCGGAATATGAGCGTGGGGGAATAGAGAGTGCACTTGTGTTTGCGTATACTCAGGCAATTTAATCCTAACCTGTCCAACTGCACGGTCACGGTGACCGTTGCACTGGTCTCAACGGAGACTAGCCATCTGGAAAGTCTCCGTTGAGACCGATCGATTTTTAGGACATTATCATTAATAGAGCTACACTATAAGGTATTATGACTGCAGTACGAATGGGTCACCTCGGGACTCTTTAATCCAGTTTTGGCCAACGAAAAATCAAATTTTATTTTTTTTATATGAAATGATATGGTAAACAAAAAAAGTTACAAACGAACCTTACAATAGGCTCACAAAGCACCACAATATTTTAGACATTGCCCGAATAACGATTTGCTGATTTTTTTAATGAAATCAAAGCGTTTTTATAATATTTAATACAAGCTTTTGTCAAGATGTTTTCATGAAATAATAAACTTGTACTTTTGTTTTAACATATTAAAATGATGGAAAACCGAAGTGCAGATATTACCCAACTGCAATGAAGTGCAGCGGAATACCGTTGTTTCGTTGCATTGCTTAAAATCACACAGTTTACCTCTGGACTACACCTCTGCATGGTAAAATCCAAAACGACGATATACGCGGCAGAACCAAAGTAATTGACATAGTCAATTAGATTAAGTGACTTCAGCTTACTAATCTGTTTCGCTATGTGGTATATAATGGACCAGTCATTTAGCGCTAGGAATGACACTTTAGGCGTCTCCCTTAGACCAGGTGACAACCTGGTAAAAAATGCAGAATTTCGGTGGTTGCAAGTGGCACAAAACACTGTTTTGTTGCATTTTGAAATGAAACTACGCCCAGAGCTCCGCACTGGTGACTTACCTTCTGTCGTTTGATGTTCTTCTGTATTATCGTATCGGAGGCCAGGATCTACTTCGGTATCACTGCATCACGGGAATGAGTGAGTGAATAAGTAATCGTGTGATGATGGTGCACGAGAATCCATCACCCCATTTTATACCATGGGAGTCAAAAGAAGCGACTATGGAATATGGCTATAAGATCTTATGGCTTTCGACAGATGAGGGTATAGCCAACTTAGTTACACCAGGCGTAAAACACTCAGATCGATAACGGGCTGCAGCGTCAAAAGTTCAAAACATTTTGTACTGTAATCATCAACCTTCTGCAAATGGCTCCTTGGCGCAGTGGCTTAGCAATGAGTGGGCTGCGCTGGGGGCCGCGGGTTCGAATCCCGCACAGAACAAGTATTTGTACGGCCTACAAGTGATTGTTCCGGGTCTGGAGGTTTGTCCTTGTGCTATTTATGTTTGTAAACTGCCTCTACGATACAGGAGAAACTCCTAGTGCTGGGGTAACGTTTTTAAATTAAAAAAATAGGCAACTTCTCCCTACAGCGAGAAGAAGTTCCATACAGCCACCGTTACCGTATCAGCCTATTAAAACCTTCCTCATAGATTGCTATAGTAGCCATCTCCTGTTCAGTTTTCCTGTTCTTACAGCACCCACGGAATGACATGAGTTAGTGCATATTTTTACACTGCTACTACACGGGTGGCTTAGGATTTCCGGAAAAGAAATAAAATAAAATTTTATATTTATTAAGAAAATATATAATTTAGTTATATTATATAGTATTAAGCATAAAATAATATTAAATTAATTCATATTAATTGTTCATCCATCACAGTAAATTGCATTTCTTTAGAAACAATTCGGAACTTAAATCCACGTAATTGTCAGCGCTTATAACTTTACCCAGCGTGTAAATTTTTACTTTGTTCAAGTTGGCTCATCGCGTCCGGATCATTCTCAACGATCGCCTTTGCTTCAGGAGAGTCAACAGGAAGAGCTGTTCCATTGAAAGTTTCTTCAGTGTATACAAGATTTGTTTTCCTCATTGTACCATGTAACTGTAATAACATATTTTATATATAAAAGCCACTTCTGTATAATATAAAGCAATAAAAATATTAGATTTAAAGTAACATAAAAATAGTCTTTAACCTATAGCCAGCCTCCAAAATTGAGGAAGATTCTTAAGGGACTATACTACCTCAACTCAATCCGAATCGAGACTGAGCGGGAGTTTTTTTTATAGATTAAGAGTGACAAACGAGCACACAGTCCACCTGATGGTAAGTGGATACTGTGGCCCATAAACGTCCACATTTATCCTTAACTTAGGATCAAAATGCAAATGCATTGTCATCTTTGAGGACTAAGATGTAATGCCTCTATTCCAGTAAAAACGGTCTCCGGTTCTCTACACTCACTACACGAAACACAGCAGCATTATGGTGCTATTTTACAGTTTTACACTGTTATTCTGGGAGCGCGTGGTCCTGCACCGGTCGAGCCGACGCATTCGTGCTACAACTATAATATAGCTGTAGCGTGGCTCCATCACTTAATGAGAAAAACTGTGTGTTTGTAATGATGATGATAAAGATGATCATACCTTATCCCAGACAGACATATTGAAGCCAAAGTTGCAGTGAAAGAATTCATGATGTTGATCGTGGAACTCTGCATCTGGCTGCCAGGGCTGCCACCACTGCGACTTGAAATTAATTCCAGAATGGTCGATGATGCCGTGGTAGTAATTGTAAAGTGCAATCATGTAGAAAGGCACTGAAAATTTAATTAAACCCTATTAATTGATAACTTCTAAAATAATGAGTTTCTTCTCTCGTTTTATAAGACATGTTTTTTAAATTGTCGCACTTTTTTATGTTTTTATGTTAACCATTATTCTAGATTAGTGTTTTTAAATTATCATAATCGATATATCCTGAACGCTCACACGAAAAAATCCTTTCTGCATTTTTCTAGAAATTAAATGTAGAATCATTTGTCTTTGTCTTTCATAAACTAACTTTCACTAAATAATAGTATATATAAATAATAATAGTATATAACGTAGTTTACATTGATTTTGACTTAATAATGTTTTTTCATGAAAATGATTTGTACAAATTTTCGATGTTATTTTATTTTCTTGATTAAAAGATATACAATTGGATTTACCTATAATATATCTCCTACTTGTCATTAACGATGGGACCATAAAATTTGTTATTTTGTTGTAAAAGTAGAGACGAAACTTTACATTTTGATTTCGTTCTAAAGAGAGTTATAAGAGAAAACTGTAGAAATCCTCATCCTAAAGATCACGAAATAACGACCAGAAAGAAAAATCATTTAGTCCTTAGTCATCTCTTCACTTGAGAAGTCTGCCGATAATGACAAATTCTTCTAATTTGATACTCTAATTGGATACTGACCCTATATTGCATCAATTTTTTTTTAAATACTAATTCTTGTAACATGACTAATATATCACTCCTGGTAAACTTGAAATGCTGTGTTAGGAGATGTCCACGGCAGTAGTAGAATGGTAGATTCAAACCCAAACACGTTTGAGTTCGCAGTCCGTACCTATTCATTTGGTTACTGTTGCTTTCCATATCATAAATCTCAGGTAATTACACAAGACCAAGTATTTTAGCAGCTCATCTTTGAGCCGGATCATTTTTATCGGAATACGTTTATACATTATGGAGGATTAAAAGAATAATTTATATTAAATTTATAATTTTACATGAATTTTTAAGTAGCTTGCTTATCTAATAAATATATAATAAAAATAGTTTTAAAATCTTACACCAGTGTACAGGGACAGTAAAAAGAGGCAAGCACGACGTGAGCTGGACATGCATAATTTCAACGGGATGGATAGCAGTCACGGAGAAAGCCGTTGGCTGCTTGTACTTATGGTGAAGCTTGTGGAACCGCTTGTACAGCCAAGGAGTATGGTACATACGGTGCAGAATATAGGTAGTGTAGTCCTGCAAAGACAAAGCCAGATGAAAAATAATTTTTAATCTGTAATTCGTTGACATATTTAAAGATATTCTAAATTGAAAATCGTCGTGAAATCGCACCGCCGCCGGCGTAGACAGAGAAAACTATAGACTAATGATTAGCGTGGCCTCGAGTGAGAAAGGATGATAACGTAGTTTTAGGAAAAAATTTAATTGTTCTAAGAACTGAACTGAACAAGATTCACCAATCTTAAGCTCATAAAACACTTTTTTTCTCACTTAAACCTACTTGTAAACTCCTTAGATCGCTACGAACTGTCAAAGTTGTTTAGTCGCTACGAACTGTCAAAGTTGTTTAGCAAAGTGTAGTTTGCCAAACAAAAAACCAGCACGGGAAAGGGACAAACGATCACACCCCTCTGTCTTATTTCTATACAAGACGTGTGCATAAATCTATCTTTTTCGTGTGCGAATGCGAAAGAAGGTGTCAATTTGTCTCTTGGTTTCTCTTTCTACGGCCGCCGGAGACTCGTGCTATGTCAAATACGCGCAAAAGAAACGACAAATGAATGATTATGCGAATACTGGCTCTAGTTAACGTGCTTATTAACACGTTAATTATATTTATTAGTAATCTTAGTTAGTAGTTTTATATAATCAAGTTAGTACACACATTTTTTATAGGATAGGGTGACAAAGTCACGGTTCACCTGATCTTAAGTAGTTGCTGTGGCCCATAGACATTTACATCTATCCTCGATTACGAATCAAAATACAGATGCGTTGTTACTCGTGAGGAATAAGATAGAATGCCTCGTTTCTAGTAAAAAGGGTCTCCGGTTCTCTACACTCACCATACGAAACACAGCAGCATTAATATACTATTTTACGCTGGTATTCTGTGAGAGCGTGGTTCTTCCCCGGTCGAGCCGACCCATTCGTTCTATAACTATTTAGTCGATAAACTTCCGTCTAGACTAGAGCATCCCTTCTAGTTCCCTTGTTAGTCCTAGTCTTCTAGCTTTTTTTAGAAGAAGGGGCAAACGAGTATGCGGCTCACCTGATGACTGCCGCCCATGAACAACCGCAACACCAGGGGATTTGCAGGTGCATTGCCGGCCTTTTAGAAAGGAGTAAGCTCTTTTCTTGTAGGTCACTATGTCGTATCGGTCCGGAAAAATCACCGGTGGTAAACAATTCCACAGAGAAATATTTAGTTAGTAGTTTTATGTTATATGAACTTATATTGACACAGTAGCGGCATAACATATATGTATTTAAAATAGGATATTTACCATATAAATAAAAATAACCGGAAACTGTAAAAAGAACCAAGTCCAACCATATTCGTCGAATTGATAGTAAACGGTGGACGGATTCCCGTTGTAGATATAGCAAGCAAGGACAGCAGAGAAGCTTCCGGTGATCAGGAGTGATATACATCCCACCATGATCTCGTGCCGCTCGAGTTCCGGAGATAGCCATTTGTTTGGCTGGATCTTCCATTCATGAGCTCGGTGTTTCCTTTGTACATAGAAGTACCACTGAAAGGAAAGACAAGTCAAGGTTTCAGCTTTTGTTACATAAGTGTGTTTTTAATTAAATAACTCACTGGAAGGACCCCAGAATTCTATCTGTATCATATTTTTATCTGTTTAATTTTATAGTAGAATAGAATGGAATATTTTTATTCAATATAAAATACAATTAATTTATATTGAGTCATTTTTTTAGAATAAGACAAATCTTTATGTAAGCCCAAACGTGCATGCAGTCCAACTGACGGTAAATAGATGCAGTGACCTATAGACATCTATATTTAACAGTTCAGTTTATTATTTAACAGCGTAATACTTCCTCGGTCGAGCCGACTCATTCGTGCTTCCATCATAATATAGCTGCAGCGTGGCTCTACCACGTTTTTTATCTAATGAAAAATCGTGTTAAAAAAGGACTGTGTGGCTTAAAGTTACAGCCTACATACGTCCCACTGCTGGGCACAGGCCTCTCCTAATTTCTGAGAAGGTTTTAGGGCAAGGAAGTGTGCGCCACGCTGCCCCAATGCGTGTTGGCGAACTTCACATGTCTTCGAAATATTTTTTTATTATTCCTCAGACATGCAGGTTTCCTCACGATGTTTTCCTTCACCGCCGAGCACATGGTAAATCAGCACTTAAAATTACATTTAACAATTTTATTGGTGCCGGTGGGGATCGAACCCGGGTTACTCGCGTTCTGTTATATTTACAGCGAGCGTTAACCATCTGAGCTACCACGACTCCTGTGTGGCTTAAATCAATAAATTTCTTTTTTATCAAAATAGACGGGATAATGATCATAAGGGGACTTTGGGTGAAGTAGCGTCTATAGTATAAAATACCTGGTGTTGCAATCGGATGTGGATCATTGCGGTTTATGGAGAAAATGCGATATAATCGACGATCACAATATTTTATTTTGCTACTACCCCGAAAGAGGGTGATTTTTCCACGGTTATAATATCTTTGTAAATACGTATGCTTGTCTGTTAAAGATGTTTTTAAGATAAAATATAATAAAATAAAATTATGTGTCTTTACTAATTTGAAAAGCACGCACTCTCCTCCCTCAATTGCGTGCTCTATCCCGGTTACCACCACTCCCAGCATCATTACACTGGGAAAAACACACCACCGTCGATAATACGATACGTGTTTCACCTTAACACGAGGCATACTCAAGTGAAGTAAATTCATCAGACAATGCCACCGTCGAGTCGGCTTTTTAAACTTGTTAAGACAAATCACTTTTTTATATTACGCGGATCTCAGCTTATTTATTTTTCACATATTTAATATAATAGATTTTCCGAAAAGTAACGCCTGATTCTATTAATTGCTTGTCTGTTCTTTTGTGTCCGCCTATAGCCGTAATGGTTTTCAATTATTTATTTTTTTGAGTAAGAAATGGCATGTGACTTGACTTCATCTCCGGAGTGTCTTAGATTATATTTTTTATGATAATAATCTTGACTCTTGTAAAACTAATATGGCTATCGCTTGAAGCACATTCCAACATACTAGCATTTTATTATTTATAATAATAATTTGCTTGCACCCTTGCTATCACAAGCGAAATGAAAATTGCAAAAATGAATTTTGCAATTTTCATTTCGCTTGTGATAAGAAATCGAAGTTTTGTAATTATACATTCTTATTGTCTGGTTATGAGAGAAAGAAATCATATATTATATATTATATAATGGATGACTTTTTACTTAAGTAAAAGACAGTAATGTCTGAAAATTAATAAAGTGTAACAGGTAAACAAAGTAGAAGCCTATGACACTGATATTTTACATTTTTCGTTATTTTATAATTTATATTCATATTAGCATATTATGAAATTTATCTATCAATAAGTTCTACTAATTTGAAGCAAACGTTCCATACTAAAAACATAAAGACAAACATTTTGAACACATTGAATAAATCAATTAAAACTATCGAAATTCAAATCATACGCAGGGTGCGTATGATTTGAATTTTACTAGCAGAAATAAAACAATGATTTTTTAACACACTCGCCGTACTCGCCGTAGGCCTCTTTGTCCTTCGAAAGTTCGACAATATTGAAATAAACGAGTAAGTTATTAACAGTTGATGCAGATCTCTGGACCACAAAACCAAATACTATTTCAGGGTTAAAATTTTTCTCATAAAGGAATTATCATTTCATACCTTATTTTCTTTTCAGTGTCCTCACTGAAAAAGTTACAAGGCCCCAAGGAAGGTACAAGGGCATTGTATTAGGCCGCGAGATTGTTGATTGTGTGTTCAAAAAACCAACTCCCAAAATAAAAATAAATTCATCAAGCCACAGAATTTTAGAGGGGCTGTAAGAGGGGGAGGTCAAAGTTTGTGTGGTCTACAAATAATTGTAAAACACTACCACGAGATGCAAGAGAAAATACTAACGTAGGTAACGTATGAATGAAAATAAAGAAAGCCGTTAGAATTACTGATCGAGCAAGAAAGAAAGAAACATTTATTTGACAACAGACAACATTAAAAAACAAAGGAGTACCAATTACAAATTGATAATTATGACGTGGTGTGATGTCAAAAAGGATCTCACCTCAGTGCAATATGTGGGGTACCACAGCGCTGGTTTTTAGTGGGGACCTTAGTTGACGCACGAACAACCGGAAATTGATGCAAAAATCATTTAAAATAATAAAAAATTTAATAAAAATATATTGAATAGTTAAAGTAATAATAATTGTTCTAATATTCAGAAACTATATTGTTATACGTCTAGTTTGAATGATCAAAATCTTTGCCTTGCAACTATTTCCAGTTTTCAAGACGTTGTATTACTCATAGAGTATACCAAAGTGAACGTGAGTGTAGAGAACCGGAGACCCATTTTACTGGAAACGAGGCATTCCATCTTAGTCCTCACGGGTGACAACGCATCTGCATTTTGATTCGTAATCGAGGATAGATGTAGATGTCTATGGACCACAGCAACCACTTACCATCAGGTGGACTGTGTGCTCGTTTGTCACCCTATCCTATAAAAAAAGAAAAAAAAACATCATAAACATTATACCTGCAGTTAAAATAAAAAGTCATTAGTGTCGCTAACAGTGATACGAAAGTTGAATGTATAATAAAAATAAATAAATATAAGTCATACAAAAATACATAAAACATACATAACATAAACACCCACGCCTGTCACCCAGAGGGGTAGGCAGAGACTACAGACTTCCATTTGGCACGATCCTGATACACCTCTCTTGCCTCCTTCACATCCATACACCTACGCATACATGCTCGTCGGTTATGGGTACTCCTACTTTGGCCCGTTTTCAATAAATCGCCAATTTGGTCGATAAATTTTCGCCTAGGACGTCCCTTTCCGACTCTGCCATTCACTTCTGCACCATAAATTTTCTTTGTCACTCTTTCCTCATTCATTCTTACAACATGACCAAACCACCGAAGCATTCCTTTCTTAATCCTGGTCACCACATCAACTTGCAAACCACACTCTTCTCTTATTACACAATTTCTTACCCTGTCATTCAGATTCAGCCCTAACATACTCCTTAACGACCGCATTTCTACTGCGTTTATTCTACTCTAGTGCTTCTTCTGCCACACCCAACTTTCACTACCATACGTTAAAGTAGGGACTTGTGAATTCATTTGTTGTTGTGAATTAATTCAAGCCATACGTGCCTTTTTAGACACATTTTGACTCTTCACAATAGAGTGCAAGGCCCAATTTACTCTATTTCCCGCATTCACTCGTCGTTCTATATCCTTATCATATCTCCCATCTCTGCTAAATACGCAGCCCAAATATACAAACTCATCTACTTGCTCGATCAACTATCCTTCTATTCTTATTTCACAAATCGTTTTACTTTCTTCTCTTTCAAAAACCATAACCTTCGTCTTACTTGCGTTCACTTTCATACCCCTTTCTTTTAATCATCCGTTCATTAATTTAACCATCATTTGCAACTCGGCCGCCGACGACGCAAGAATAACTTGATCATCGGCGTACAAAATGCATTTTACGGTTAACTCACCCATTCTTAATCCGCATTCTTCAACTTTCAAATTTTGCAAACAACTGTCCATAAATAGGTTGAACAGCCACGGGGAAGCCACACAGCCCTGTCTGACACTTTAATGGATGTCAAACCAGTCCGAGTAGACCCTGTTGATCCTAACACAAGCACTAGAGTCCCTATAAAAAGACTCTAATGCCTGTATCAAGCCAGCGCTCAACCAAAATGAGTTCAGTGTTTGCCATAGCAAATCCCTATCCACTCTGTCATAGGCCTTTTCCAAGTCCATGAACGCACAAAAAACCTTTTGGTTTTTGGCGAGAAACTTCTCCTCGATCATGGGCATGGAAAAGTCTTGATCTGTACATCCCATTCCCTTTCTAAATCCCGCTTGCACATCCCAAATTTTCCATCAGTTTTTTTCATGACCCTTTCAATCAGTACCTTAGCATACAGTTTTCCTACAATGCTAAGAAGGCTGATGCCACGGTAGTTTTTACAGTCCTACTGCGACCCCCCTCCTTTATATACTGGGACTATCACGGCTTTGCACCAGTCTACCGGAACCCACTTCAGTTCCCAGCATAAATTAAACAAGGTGTGTAGCAGGCCTGCCACCACTTCCTCTCCAGCCCTTAGCATTTCGAGTGAAACTCTATCATATCCGGCAGCCTTATCTGCTTTCATGCTTTTCATTGCTTTCATCTATACTTATCTCGCTACCTTTTTCCTCTTCTTTCGGTGTTTCTACTTCACTTAGTACACACGTTGTCTCCTCACTCATAAACACGCTTTCAAAATATTCCTTCCATCTCTTTAAACCCAAAACTTCATCATTCAGAAAATAGCCATTCTCGTCTCTTATAGCATTCATCATAGGCTGTTTTGAATGTCCCCTGGCAGTTCTTACAAGTTTCCAGAACATTATAATATTTGCCTGGAAGTTATCCGATATTCTTCTATCATTCTTATC
Organism: Parnassius smintheus behrii; assembly: GCA_036936625.1. Taxonomy (NCBI): domain Eukaryota; kingdom Metazoa; phylum Arthropoda; class Insecta; order Lepidoptera; family Papilionidae; genus Parnassius; species Parnassius smintheus. The sequence goes on from JAUPFT010000006.1 coordinate 5,320,640, forward strand.
CGTTCTTTCTTGCTTTTTTCTTTCAACTACTTCTTTTACTCTCTTATTAAGATGTCTAAAGACTGCCTTTTTTCTTTCAATATCACCTTTCGTACCGCTAGAATTACCAGCTTTTGTTGCTAGTAAATCTAGCCATGCTCTCTTCTTTGCTTTAACTTCCATACGAATCTCATCATCCCACCATAACGTATTATTTTTCCTTTCATTCTTTCTCTTACTAACACCACATACTTCGGTAGCTGCATTCACTAAACCTTTCTTTACATTTTGCCATATATTCTCCAAGTCTAACACCTTCATACATAATTCATCCAAACCACTTATATTTTCTTTCAGTCTACATTTGAACTTGTTTTTATCACTTTCATCTTGTAACCTTTCTGTTCTAATACGCTGTAACGCAGTAGTAGACACAGACGATCGTAGGCGCCAACGCCTGAATAGACCATTAATTCGGCATAAAACTAAATAATGATCCGTTCCTACGTTAGAACCCCGGTAAACCCTCGTATCTACCACTGCGCCCCTCAATCTTTCATCCACAATTATGAAATCTATCATGCTTCTATCGTCACCTCTTTCCCAAGTATACATGTGAATCCTCTTGTGGCGAAAGCAAGTGTTCGTCACAAAAAGATTCTTTTCCATACGCACGGTGAGGAGACTTCACCATTCTCATTTATACTTTCATCACCAAACGTTACCAATATCCTTTCATAACCAAGCCTCCTCACCCCAACCCTTCCATTAAAATCTCCTAGCATAATAATATTCTCATTTTCCTTACACTTCATTAGCACCATCCTTACCATTTCCCAAAACTGCTCCCGGATATAAGTGGGCTTAGACATGTCTGGGGCGTAGACCCCTAATACAAACAACTTCTTTAAGCCCACCTTCATTCGTATCCATAGCAGTCTTGGGCTTACACATTCATACTCTTTCACACATTGGCCCATTCTTTCTGAAAGGATGATACCTACTTCCTGGCATGCCCGCTCGATCTCGTCTACCCCAGACCAGTATGCAGTATACATGCCAAGTGCAGTGACATCCTTCCCCTTCCTTTTCGTCTCATTTACGCGTAACACATCTATTCCTCTATCATACATCATATCGCATACTTCATCCCTTTTATCATTCATTGCCCCACATACATTCAACGTAGCCAGACGGGCCTCTGCAATCCACTTTTCGCCTCTCCGGGAGACAGAACGTGACGGGTGGCGAACCTCGTCTCCGGTTTTCCTCCCGGAGATTCTTCGCACCCCTGCCCCATTAAAGGGGCGCCGGGAACTCGGGGCCATTTCTTTAATTCGATTCCTCATGGTGCGAAATGGGGTAGTATATTTAACGCTACCACGGCGTGGAGCCGAGTCTGTGGTATTGGCTTGTCGCTTGACGTGTAGGGTGGGCCTAGGAACAGGTGGTCAAAGCCTACGGACGCAAGCGACTTATCCCCCAAAAATTCTTATTACCATTAACTTATGATTTTACTTTTTTATAGGATAAGGGTGCTGATTACTTTGCGAGGACTTTGCGAGACCATATATTTTTATAGAGTAAAGGTGACAGAGCATACAGTTCATCTGATGGTAGGTGGTACTACCGCTGAACTTTGTGCTGTGGCCCACAGACACCTACATTTATCATTGATTAAGATTCAAAATGCAGATGCGTTGTCAGAGGACTTAGATATAATACCTCGTCTCCTGTATAAAGGGTCTCAGCTTCTCTACACTCATCATTATCTCGGGTATTACGCTCTCACAGAATACCAGCGTAAAATAGCAGTTTAATGCTACTGTGTTTCGTATGGTGAGTGTAGAGAACCGAAGACCCTTTTTACTGGAAACGAGGCATTCCCTCTTAGTACTCACGGGTGACAACGCATCTACATTTTGATTCGTAATCGAGGGTAGATGTAAATGTCTATGGGCAATAGCAACTACTTACCATCTGCGTGCTCGTTTGTTAACCTATCTTATAAAAAAACAACCCTAAATCGACTCGTGGTAAGAGGCGACTAAGGCAAATAAACCGGGATGTTCTACCCTAATAACGACTAAAAATAAAAAAAAACTGCGGTTGGCAACCCACCTGCCAACTGTGGCAACTGTAGCATAGCCCCCTATGAGACTATCTGTGGCTATCGGTAAATAAATAATAGTTTTCAAAATGAGAGTGTCATATAGGGGTTCACACAAATTACTCCATCTTATACGTTGTAGAGTCACGCTGCAGCTATTACGATTGTAGCACGAATAGGTCGGCTCAACCGGGGAATTACCACAGACTACCAATTCAAAATAGCTGATTAATGCAGTGCAATGTTTGTACGGTGAGTGCAGATACCTGGAAACCCTTATTGCTAGAAATGAAACGTTTCATATCAGTCCTCAAGGGTGATAACTGATAACGCATTTGCTTCTCGATTCTTAAGTAAAGTTAGCTATAGGTGCCTATGGGTCACAGGATCCACTTATTATTAGGCGGACTGTATGCTCTTTAGTCACACTTATTCTATGAAAAAAGTCTGGTATTTAAATCTAGATCGCGCAATGTCTTTGCAAAGTTGTCGGCTCCTTGGCGCAGTGGGTTGGCATTTATTTGCAGCGCAGAGGGCCACGGGTTGAATCTCGCACAAAACAAGTATTTATTAAAATTTACTTTGTTTGAAGAGCACATCCCGCCCTCCCTCAATTTTATTTAGTGCACGCAATTGAGGAAGGTGCTCTTGAGACTAGGTAAGACACATCATAATATTTTATTGAGCGGGTGTGTGCAAAATAATTCTTAACAACTTTAATATAATGGATTTCCGCTAAGTCACGCCTGATTCTATTAATTACTAGTATTTATTCTGATTTTCGATGTTTTTCCGTATGCAGTTTATTTTTGTAAACTCCGCAATAGAGAATAAAATCGGAGAGTAGTGTAACATTTAAAAAAATTAAGTAGCAGCTAAGTACTGTGACGTCACACTGTTGTCAGGTAAGTCATACGGACATTAAATAATGAACATTGGCTATGTTTATCATGAAGTTTAACACCGTGATACGTGATAATTTCGCAAATGCCAGATAAAACGAGGGCTATGTGACCGAAGGCACGTGGGTTTGATTAGCACTAGTGACGTATTCACATAACATTAAAGACAATATTATCTTTTACGATTAGAGCACTAATTAAATGAAAGCTCAGATGACGCATAATTATTAAGAAATAATAATAAACATATCAATAAATTTTATAATAAAACTTAAAAAACGGCTCAGTGGTACACTAACATAGCTATGAGTTTCAGCGCTAAGTGCCGCGGGCTTGAATTCAGCGCGGAACGATTATTTTTTCATCATCATCGTCATTACAGCCCTTCACACATCCACTGCTGAACATAGGTCTACCCCAAGGAATGCCACAAAGCACGGTCCTGAGTCATCTGCATCTATCGATTTCCTGCACTCCCTAGGGGGGACGCCCTACACATCGCCTACCGATATGAGGCTGCCACTAGAGAAAATTTTCCCCATCGGTTATCGTTTATTCGACTACGTGGTCGGCCCTTTGCCACTTCAGTTTACTAACCCGTTGGGTTAAGTCGGTTATTTTGGTTCTACTGCGGATATCCTCATTTCTAAGTTTATCACGCAGAGAAACCCCGAGCATAACTCAAGGTCGCTCAAGAACTATGGATAAATAGCTTGTTGAGCAACCTTCAACGTCCTCATACGGCCAGCAGCGAAGGACCACGTCTCAGATTCATAAATCATCACTGGGGCAACACTCACTGGTTATACAATCTAGTTTTCAAGTTTTGAGGTATACCTGACGAGAAGATATGTCGTATTTTTCCGAACGCTGCCCAGCAGAGTTGAATCTGTCGATTGACCTCTCGGTTGAAGTTGAACTTGCTTAGTCGGACTATTTGTCCCAGGTAAACGTACTCGTCAACAATTCCGAACTTAGTGCCTCCAACAACTAAAGGTATAGGTGCAACATGTACATTACACATGATCTTTATTTTGTCCATGTTCATCTTAAGACCTAGCCGTTGGGAGACACCATTGAGGTCACTGAGCATAGTGCTAAGGTCCTCCAGCGATTCTGCCATAAGGACTATAGTCAGCAAATCAAATTGATGTTAATACCGTATCCTTTCCAGTCCAGTAGCTAGAAAACGTCTTCCAATGCAGCGGTGAAAAGTTTCGGGGATATAACGTCACCCTGTCTTACACCGCTCTGCAGTTGGATAGGTTTTGAACTCTGGTTCTGTACTCGGATAACCATCGTAGCCCTACTGTATACTTCAGCACTTCGATATGTTGATAGTCAAAGTTCGAACCGCTGAAGGGACTATAGCACTACCCAAATTTCGACGGAATCAAAGACTTTCTCATAGTCCACGTACGCAAGGCAAAGTGGCAGATTGTACTCTTCGGTTTTCTGTACAATCTGCCGCAGGGTATGTCTATGGTACTGAAGCCTTTTCGGAAACAAGCTTGTTCAGGAGGATGGAATACGTCAAGTCCGCGTGGGAGATGATTAGTAATGACTTTAGAAAACAGCACGTAGACGCGACTCAGAAGGGATCGGGAATCGGTCTGTAGTTCTTCAAGAAAGCGTTGTCGCGTTTCGTGAAGAATAAGAGGACCGTAATTCCGCTCCATGCCTCCGGAGTAGAGCTACCTTGAAGGACGGAATTGAAGAGCTTCTGAAGGACTTTAAGTACAGGTTTTTCACCCGCTTTCAGAAGCTCCGCTGTAATTCTATACTCGCCTGGGGCTGTGCCGTTATTAAGGTGCTAGAGCGCCATTCTAATTAGGCTCAGACTGACGTCCGGAATATCATCGGATTAGTGTCGGATAAGACTTGCACTTGGATCGTTAATCAGACTTGCGTGTGAGTAAAGATCCAAGTGCAAATATTATCATATATTATCAAAAATTATTTTGATAAAATCTGTAATGGTGAAATCAGTAGACGCTTAACAATTCCATCAACAATTTGCAAAAACAACTAGTCAATTTAGTTTTAAATTAGGTGTAATGATTTCGTTTCGTATTTGGAAAAGTCATAAGCTTGATTAGATTAAACATAGTAAATTATTTTATCGATATCTGTATCGGTGACATAAGTGGACGATTAATAATTCCATCAACCCCCGTGACCATGGGTGCTGTAAAGCGCTCGAAACGTCGGGTATATAAAAAAATTAATATACGCGATAAAATCCGTAAACTAGCATTATTTAAACATTCTTTTCATCATTTTCCTTTACTGATGTTACAAGGATAAAGCTCTTGTACAAATATTATGGCGAATGTGCTATATTTATTGACAATCTCTATCTAAGTGCTAAGAGCTAAGAACATGACGTAACGTAGGTTTCACAGTATACGAGCATCGAGCAATCTGAATTTGATCACCGCGACTTATATGCAGTAGAAGGCTTTAATATGAGTGAATATGTAGTTAGTGTGAAATTAGGTAGTCAATAATGAAATCGATTTCACAGATGGGTACTACTCGTACGTTCAATTTACTCAGTCGTATCAGTCGATCCAAAAAATACTTTAGTAGGTGACAATCAAATAGAATAAGTTGCAAATATTGAACAAAATTGTCGGGACGAGTCGACAAAATACACTAAGTTATGTAGGAAAATATACTTGGTCTTTTATACCTTAGAATAACAAAATAAATAATAGTATATCCTTTGGTCTGTTAGGTAAGTAATATCTATTATAAACAAAAACTACGTGTGTAAAAATGGTTATTATAATGTAAATGAATACATGATTGATAATAACTCCTGGGAAGGAGGTGGTCGATTCCAAGCTGTTTCTTAAATGTGTTGTGTAAGTAGTTTGTACAACTGTATTTTATTGTTAAATTTTTCTTAACATCAGGTGAACTGAGCGCTCGTTTGTTGCCCCTATTCAATAAAAACACCTAAGTTTTATCTAAAAAGGAAACATCGAAAAGGTTGCTCATGACCAATAAAATTCACTTAAACTATTCTTTCAAAACACAACACTTACGTGTAGAAAGCCTCCTATCAAGAAGTACACTCCATACGACACGACGTGCGCCCAGATAAATATCACGCCGAAATGTTCCATCTTCAGATTTTGAGACGTGAACATATTAAAGATCTCTTCCGTTGTCATATTTCGGCCACTTTGCGTATGACCTGTGATTTGCTTTAACGCTGTTACTAAAATTATTACCCATTCTCCTGAAAATGTTAAGAAATTTATTAATACATATACGTATTTAAAAACGTATATTAAATATCGTAGAGCCATGCTGCAACTATGTTTACGTTGTAAAACGAATGGGTCGGCTCGACCGTGGAGAACCAGACCCTTACATAATACTAGTGTGAAATAGCGGCTCAATGATGCTGTATTTCGTATAGTGAGTGTAGAGAACCTGAGACCCCTTTTTAATGGAAACGAGCCATTCCATCTTAGTCCTCAGGGGTGACAACGCATCTGCATTTTAATTCTTAACCGAGGATAAATGTAGATGTTTATGGTCCATAACATTTATTTAACAGGTGAACAAAAAAAAACATTTCGCTCGATTGGGTAAGGACCACCCTCGTACAGAATACTCTTACCGTTATAGCTTAATATTATATAATTGTCGAATGTTGTATATACATAGACCTCACCCGTAGATTATCTCATAGGTTTCAAAAGTTCATGGGCTACAGTATTCACTTATCATCAGGTACACTGTATTGATTGTTACTTATTTATTTATAATTAAGTAACAATCAATACAGTGTATTACAGTGTTATACAATAAATAAAATCAATGCACTATCCGCATACAATATATCTTTAAATAAATCTCTGTTCCTTTTTTCTACAGGTGATTCAGTCTTAATAAATTATGTAATACACCAACAATTTAAATAGATTACATATATACAGTATCTTTGATAATTAATCATTGAGTAGATAGGATTTTTTTCCACTGGTGTCATGCATGTGATAACAATGAATAAAAATTGTATCCGAATATCGATAGTACTCAATATTTTTCTTATAATGATTTCTTATATTTTCGCGAAACACTACATCATTGAATAAAACTATTTATACGGTTTTTATCGCGTTTAATTAACTTATTTTTCATTCCCGACGTTTCGGGTGCTTTGCACACCACATCACACATGCTCAATGGTTTAATTTTTACGTAGTCATAAAAAAACTGAAGGTAACCGGGCTTACTATGATATTGGGACGTCAAATATCTCAGTCACTCCCGTGACCATGGGTGTTGTAAAGCACCCGAAACGTGGGAGTTATAAATGAGTGAATTAAACGCGATAAAATCCGTACAAATTGTTTTATTCCATATTTTTCTTGTCGTATAAAATATATAATAAAAATCCAAATCATTTGGAAATGTTGTCAGTGCTAAAATAATAAAAACTGAAATTAGAGTGTCATTCGGTGTTGGTGAATCAACATTTAAAATTACAAATTAACAATTACATTGATGCAGTAGGCTATGCTACTAAGAAAAATCCTTTTAGAAATGGTGAATTTGGATTCTATGTTGAAATGTAGCCTTGCAAATATAGAATGAATGGGAAGTAGCAAAACATAGCATAAACTTTCAAGCTTGTCACACAGAGGGATAGTCAGAGACTACGGAATTCTATTTAGCTTCATACTAAAACGCCTTAGTCACTTCATTCAATACATATAACTACGCCAATTCGTTCGATAATCTTCTGTCTAGGGCGTTTCTTGCTGACCCTGCCACTCACTTTATAGTTACTTAGCTACTTCACACATAAGTTTTCTTTGCTACTCATTCCTCATTCATTCTTTCTACGTGTCATTTCTTCTTTAACCCTGGTCACACATAATATCATTATCGTTTTGCAAAACAAACTTTTCTCTTATCCCACAAATTCTCGTCCTATTCACACCTGACATACGAATGGTGAGTTTGATATATAAATATCTTATATAAAAAACTCAACTGTGGTCCGTTGAACTCGAAAACAGCTCCAATGAATTCGATGATTTTTTGTGTATATTTAAGCGGGTCCCTGGATGGTTTTATAACTCAATTGGACCCGGTAGGTGGCGCTGTTGTCAAGATCCAGAAATCACCCGTGCGAATCCGGGGCGTATCGCTAGTCAATAATAAAATATACCTAAGTATTGATGTAAGATCTATAAACAACAACGTCACCACATCTGGTGCAACGTGCTGGCTGGCAAATTAGGCTATGGTAAAACAAAAAGAATTTTATATTTATTTATAATATCTAAATAATATTTATACATTTCAAAACTTTCTTAAATGGTGTGATAAGTTATGGTGATAAGACAATTGATAAATTTGTCAAAGTGTTATAAATAATTAGCGTAAATATATTTTCTTATTTACACAATTTAGATAATAGATGCATTATGAATCTGTATAGAACTAGCTAAATTATCCTTTCAGTTAGCTAGCCTAGCTTTATACTAAACGGCAATGTTTAAATTGCGGCCTGAATGATATTCAGTCGATGTATCTTATACAACATTGCGCCTATCTTTTAATATCAGCGACAGTAGCTGTGGTGGCCCTACTATACTATAATATATAAGGTCTTATTATTTTTTCTGGTTATAAATAGTGATGTATATTATTAAGTACTTGTAATACCTGCAATAGCAATACCAATGTTTTGTTTCTGTAAAATATTTAGGGATCTGTTGGCACAAAATCTTTGATTTCATTGTTGACTACGTGATGATAAATATTAGAGTTTTTAATTTGTGGAATAATGGTGACGAACGTGCATACAGTCCAGTAAAATGGGTCTTCTATTCTCTACACTCACCATATCAAACACAGCAATATTAAGCTGTGGCTCTTGTTCATTTGTTTAAATATTCCAATGTAATAGTTTTAGTTTAATTTAACTAATTATCAAAACTGTTGGACATTTTTTATTATTAGCTGTGTAGTTAATAAGTAGTATTGTAATTTTTTGTATGAGAGGGGGAAACGACCCTACGGTTCACCTGGTACTAAGTTACTACTGCCGCCCATGAACAACTGCAACACCAGGGGAATTACAGGTGGGTTACCGGCCTTTTAAAAAGGAGTAAGCACCTACGTCATGTCGGTTCGGAAAAATCGCCGGTGGTAAATTGTCCACAGAAAGTTCGTGCGTGGAAGAAAACTCCTAGTAAAACATACAGTGGTGGACCGCCAAGCATCCAGATGGTATGGATGGTATCGGGAGTTTTGACACGTTCATGAAATATGGCGGCTAGGATTAATCCGAACAACTCCTCAGAGCACTCTCCGTGGTAGATGCGAAAGAAAATGCAAAGATATGCAACATCTCTTCGCAGCGTCAGTGAATCTAGCCGCTCTGCGCTGGATGCGATCAAGTGGAAGGTGATGGTACTAGAGAGATACGACAAAGGGTTTTTTAGCGTTAAACGCGCAAACTTGGGTCTTCTGGGGATTAAACTGGACAATATTTAGTCGCTCCTAATCCGAGACTTTGTTCAGTCAAGACTCGACCTCAGACACAAGTTTTTCCTCGGAGACGTTAACCAATTTCTCGGGAAGCCCATAGGAAGAGAGCTTCGAAAGAAGCGCTTTGTGCCAAACCCGATCGAAGACCTTCACAATGTCCAAACTAACAGCCTCCCCCTTTGACTGCACTGCCTCCGCCCATATATAATAAATAATAAATAAAATAATTTATTTTTCTTCACAAAAATTAAATTAATGACATAGTTGACTGGGATCTCCATTTACGCAAGTAATGCCTGTGTTTGGAAATCCCGCTCTTCCTTATCTAAACATACATTTTTTAATTTAAAAAACCAAAAATGACAAAAACGAATTACTCGACTTTAACAACCAAAATTTACAAAAATGCATGCATTTTTGCAAATGCAAATTTGCATGCATGCGTACGAGCGCGCGCGCGCATGTGTGTGTGTGTGTGTGTGTATTAAAAATCATTTTGAGAAATTATATTGTACATAGAAGTGAATTATGAAATGCGGTACAGCAGAAATTCGGTTTCTTCATAAGTTTTCGACTGCACCCACTTTTGTATCATGTTTTTACACTACCCATACGTTTTGTCGTATAATTCTCTATTTATTTTATTATATAGGAATGCAGAACATGAGCTAAATTGCCTACTAGCAAAAACTGTTTTGGTACCAGAAGGCTTAACCACAACATCTTTTCGCCACTTTTTCAAGATGCATGGGTCAAAGGACATATATTTGTGTGCTTTGAGGATTGTCATAGTAACATATAATTGTCTAACTGAGAGTAAACCACTTATTCTATACAGTTGTTCAGTGAAAAGACGTCTTTTTTTAAATACATGACCTTAATAAGGGTTCGTTGGGCTCTTTCCAAGTTAAGAAATTGGCTCTTTGCAGCTCCACCCCACACCGGAATGCAATATTTTATAATAGATTGTGCAAAGGACGTGTATATTTGGTTAAGAAGATATCTGGGAGAGTCCGACTGTTTAGTACTATCAGGTATTACGTGTCTTAGAGTTTTGAAAATCAAAATCAATTTTCGGGTCCTATTAATGACATGTTCAAGGTGTGGGTACCACGATAGCATCTGATCTATAACGACGCCGAGATATTTAGTGTGAGAGACTTTTTCAATTGATGGGCAGTCACAAGCATTGTTTTTAGCATCCTCAAAACACATATTAATTTTAAGGCAAAAGTCATTCTGTGGCTGCAAGTTGTTGGTAATGCTAAAGCTAATAAAATTTGTCTTAGCTGTATTCAAGGAGAGGAGATTTTGTTGCAACCATAGAGCGACTCGAGCTAGACCACTTTCAGCACTAGTCTTGACAGCCTCCCAAGATTCATCAGCAAAACCCAAAGCCGTGTCATCGGCGTACGACAGGATTTTGGCATTTGGTATGGTCATACTGCACAGATCATTGACATAAATTAGAAATAAGGTCGGGCTCAGAACGCTACCCTATGGAACGCCATATGATGACACCACCGCTTCCCCACTAATGAACCCAGGAAGCTTTACCTTTTGTTTTCTCTCCGATAGTTAGTTTTCGAAATGAGCAAGCGGAGTCCCTCTTATTCCAATTTTTTCAAGCTTGTGCACAAGGTTAGGGACAGAGACGGTGTCGAATGCTTTCTTCAGATCAAGGAAGACCGACAAACATTTTTTACCGTGGTCGAGTTGTTCTGTTACAAATGTGCTTAATTCAATAATTGCATTTTCTGTCGATCTTCCTTGTCTGAAGCCAAATTGTGTGGGTGCTAATATATCAAATTTATTTAAGTAATTGAGTAATCTAATATTAAGTAACTTTTCCAGAATTTTAGATATTGCTGGTAGAACGGAAATTGGTCTGTATTTACTAATGTCATCTCAGTCTCCGTCTCTCTGATCGACCCTGAAGAAAACCGTATTGGCGGTCACTAATCAGCTGGTGATCCTCAAGGTACCACATGAGCTGGCAGTTCATAATGGATTCCATTATTTTGGAGAACAAGGAGGTAATCGCGATAGGCCTGCAGTTTGACGGATCTGAGCGGTCGCCTTTTTTAGGGTTCAGGTAGAAGAAATCAGTCTTTCATGATTTTGGGACTACGCCTAGGGAGAAAGAGTACCGGAGAAGACACGATAGAACCGGTGCCAACTCTGGTGCATGCATCCTCAGCACAATTGTGGGGATTCCGTCAGGCCCCCTCAAATTGTAGATGTTCAGGGAGAGGATTGCTTTGCGAACCTGAAGCTTATCGAGAACCTTTTATCGAGAGTCGAGTTAGATGCAAAGAAATAGGCTAGCGGATCGGCTTTCTCCGTTGCAGCATGGGCCAGTGAGTCGTCCTCCCTGTGCAGAGATGACAGAAATGGCTGACAGAAATTCCCTTGAACAGCCTTGGCGAGAGACCAGAATGCACGGGTTTCAGAAGGAAAGTGAACTAGTTTCTTGCCAATTCCGCCTAACCGATCTGCTAGGCTATTTCTTTGTGAACCACGCTTTGTGTAAACTGGACATCCGACATGAAGCACTCACACCGCGGGATGGTCGGCTGTGTACTCCCCCGTCATCGAGGGTCAAGTTAGACGCAAAGAAATAGCTTAGCAGATCGGCTTTCTCCTTTGCGGCATGGGCCAGTGAGTCGTCCTCCCTGTGCAAAGATGGCAGAAATGGCTGACAGAAATTCCTTTGGACACCCTTAGCGAGAGACCAGAATGCACGGGTTTCAGAAGGAAGGCGAACTAGTTTCTCACCGATTTCGACTATGTGCTCTAACTTTGCCTTGGCAATGAAGGACCTGGAGGCGGAATGATATTTTTTTTAGTGCACTGGTGTTTACATTCCAGGACATTGATGCGTCAGCCCAGGCTTGGAAGCACTCCTGCTTATAGCATTACGCTATTTTGCAGGAGCGACTAAACCATGGCTGAGATCCGCTTCCGATGTACACCACAGAGTAAGGAATAAAAATTTCCATACCCTGGAGTAGATCGTAGATCGTCCGGCTAGAAGCAAACCCGTCCCCACGGGTAGTATCAATATATGTTTGGGATTAACATAGCTTATTTTACTTTGAAAACACTTTATTACACTATCGTCCAAATCATCATTTACCTGGTGGCAAGTGGTGATGTACACAAGGATAGTAACTTGCATTTACCTAGATTAACTAAACCCTATTCAGCTATTCATTCTTTCCTTGAAGTCATCTCATCTAGTCAACATTGTACTTGAGTAAAAAGACCGATGCTGGCAGAACTACCTCACTTAATTGCTGTACGCATTACGAAGTATGAAGCTGACATCTTATTTCGAATACATACCATATGCCGATAACGAAGGGTTCGAGACTGGCCGAGGGTCTGGTTGTCAGATGGTGGAAGAGAGAGGAGGTAATTTAGACATACAATGTCTGCGCACATTCCTTCTAATGTATCCTGTAGAACACCAATAGGCCACCTAAAGCCTGTCTTCGAGTAATGAGAATGGAAAATTGTAATCTAAAAGTATTGTTAAGAATAAAAAATAAAGAGAGAAAGAAAAGGGTTGATTTCTCGCGAGGTCTGTCATATTAAACAACTAATTATGACTTTCCTTAGTCCTTCTTACCTTTGTGTACCTATTAGCCTGTCGTAGCTATAGACATAACAATAACATCAAATATAGGTACTACATTCAAAATGTAATGTTTTAGCCAGATTGTGGTCACCTAGCCATTACTAATATTGCTTTGATACAACATTGTCCTAATCGTAAATCTTACCTCTCAAAGTAGCACCAAGTGTGAAGACAGCTAATGTGGCGATAAAGGTACTAATGAATTCAGGTACTTTTTTAAAGAACTCCTCTAGTGGCTCCGCGTATTTCTCGATCCATTTTACACCATCAGTGAGAGGATCCCAATATTTTGGTTTGTGATCAGTTTCTGTCAACTCTTTATGTTCCTTTCCTGTCGTGCCATTGGCTATCCTTTGCCTTACATCTCCTGTCATACTAAAAAAAGTACTATTTTACATTTTTAACTCTTTATGAGTTAGAGTAGATGGAGGTAGAGTGTTTTACAGATAACTGATGACCCATAAACAAAATATGTAGCATATTTTTACATGTAGAGATTACATTTGACTGCAAAATCATTGTTAACTAAAGATACGCGTAGTCAAGACAAAAACAAATTAATTTTAAACTATTTTGTTTTCTAAAGTACAAATCATTTTTAAAACAAAATATTGTTGTCTTACCTTATTTCCTTTTCACTTTTATACCTTTTATTTTTTATTAGCAATAAAATAACAATATTCAAAACACCACGTCTTTTTAAGTCTATTTATCATTTGCAAATGACTTTCTTCGCGAATTTATGCGGCTTAGAGATAGCTAAATTTATTGATAACATGATTATTTACTTTTAATGACATTCCCAACTAGATTGCGTCTTATCGTAAGATTGTAACAACAAAAGGAAACAATATTAGCACCCGGTATAGTTAGCAACTACAATGGTAAAAAAATTGTTATAGCGCAAAATAACACAACGTTTTACGTTCAATCGTAAACAGGTTGCTATGATATTACGGCTACTTCCAGAATCCACTGTGATAGTAATAAAATCATTACGAAAATTCGGACTTTGGCTGCGACGGTAATAAAATCATGACTAAATTTCAGCCTTTGGCTGCAGCGGAGTAGCTTTTGTATTTGCCAAATAACTGTGTTGGGTCTGCATGTTAACCCATGCGCAGTTAATGAGTGGAGATAAGATTTTAAAATTGACTACAAACAATTGACTTTACTCAAATCACACACACACACACTTACCCACAAAACTAAATACAAATAATTGCATGTTATTTATTTAATGTTAGTGTAGAGTTAATGTTGTGTATTTATTGTTATCCACAAAGTACTAGCGACATATTATAAGATTTTCGTATATAGTAAGAACTTTTAATTGATAGTAGAAATGTAAATATGCATATGGTTGTTTTTGCTGTTGATTCTGCAGACAATAAAATAAAAAAGGAAAAAAATGCAGCTTGACGTTCGTTCAGATCCCAGTCACACTTTCACGTGGTAGAGCCACGCTGCAGCTATATTGTGGTTGCAGCACGAATAGGTCAGCTCAGCTGGGGTAGGACCACGCTCTCACAGAATACCAGCGTAAAATATCAGCTTAATGCTGCTGTGTTTCGTATGGTGAGTGTAGAGAACCGGAGACCCTTCTTACTGGAAACGAGGCATTCCATCTCAGTTCTCTGGGCTGGCAACGCATCTGCATTTTGATTCTTAATTGAAGATAAATGTAGATGTCTACGGGCCACAGCATCCACTTACCATCAGGTGGACTGTGTGCTCGTTTGTTACCCCTATTCTATAAAAAAACACTCGTTTATTAGCTAAGCCGACCACACCGAACGTAGTTTGTACCGAACTTGCCCCTTTTATTTTAATGTTTTTGAGGCATTGATTTCACGCCGACAATTTACTTTTGCATATTTTCGGCCATTTTTGGCCGGTAAAATAAAGGCGTTAAAGCCCGCCATCGGAACAGTATTAAATTGGCGATACAAGCGAAGCTTTCGGAGTGAAATAAAGTGAACTATAGTGTTTAGTGTGATTAATTATTGGTGCGATTTAAGTTTTAGTTGGTGTTAAGTAATTAAAGTATCAATTTTGGTAATTGAATCGGCGGTTTTTATTGACACGAACTCTAAGCTCGTAACAATAGAAAAGATAGATAAAACAAAAATAAACAAATATTGAGATAAAAATGCAGTCTTATTTCTGTATAACAATTTCTTCCAGACAATCCCGAAAAAAATTAAAAAAAAAAAACTAGAAAAATTAACAGACACTAAAATAATAAAGGATTCTAACTTATCCACTAAAAGGACAATATACTTTTGGTAGGTGGGTAGATCAGTGAAAATAAATAAAAGAAGGAAGAAAAGGGGTTTACCTAAAATAAATTAATTGAAAATATGTATAAAAAGGGCTACCGTAATAAAGCCGAATGTATTAGAAATGAAATTTACGCCTAGGAATAAGACGGTCAATACCAAACCGTTTCTGTAATAATTCATACAAATCATTGTATCCTATTATTTAAAAAAATCAGTTGATTTTTGCTGTTTCTTACCAAGGGAAAGTTATTTACTAAATCAGGGGAAATTAAAACAGACAAGGAAGAAGACTTGTACAATGTGTGTGTGTTGTATGTGTAAACTTAACTATATATGTAGATAGCTCACTCATCTGGTATGTGAGTTTTCAAGAGCATATAATATATATATATATATATATATATATATATATATATATATATATATATATATATATATATATATATATATATATATATATATATAATTTGATATAACTGCACATATACATACACACACACTCACAAAACGCACGCACGCACGCACGCACGCACACACACACACACGTATATGTATGTATATATATATATATAAGACAAGCTGTAACACCCTATTTCGCACCCACATATCAGGTTATTCAGGTAAATCAAGCCTTGGAAATCTTGTGAGGAGCGAGAGAGTGAATGATATTTTACTTATATTTTGTAATGAACAGAATGGTCACCTGACATTGCCACTAACTTAAAGAATATTACATTATTTTTTAGTAAATGTGTTGTCTAAGACGATATGACCACTCAATGTATGACGGAATCGTAGCCTGTGATTAAACTGGTTCTCAATACACTTCAAGCCGGAATACCAGTTCAAATACTGCTTGTTGGCAGCAGAAGTAAGTAAGAGGCTGGACGTAGACCTTCTAGTCAAAAATTTACAACTTATACATTTATATATATATATATATATATATATATATATATATATATATATATATATATATATATATATATATATGTATATATATATATATATATATATATAAAATCCACCCGGCTTCACACGGGTGATTTCTGGATGTCAACAACAGCACCTACTGGTTTGAATTGTGAATATAAATCATCCACTCATACAAACAAAAAATTTAATCAGTATCGTTCCAGTAGTTTAAAGGAGCTCAGTGACATTAAGGGATAAAAAATTAAATAATAGATAGTGAATAATGAATTAGTAGTACTTAGTAGTACATTTGAATAAAACAAAACTAAGATACAATTAACTCCTTAACTACAAACGTAATAAAATACATTTACAAAGGACGTTCCTTTTAATGGCATGTTAGCCCGTGAACGGAAAAATGTATTAATTTATAAAAGTTCTTAAGAGTCAATTGTGTATTTAGAACCGATATAAGTTTTATCTAAACAATTTTAAGCTGATACCATTATAAATATTAAAATGTCCTCCAGAATAGTTTCGGTCACGGCTACGAGTCGCAACGGAGACCAGCCATTTGCACGGGACGGGGTTATAGTGTGATCTGGTGTTTGTGCAAGCACAGGTGTACTCCCTTTTCCCTCTCAAAGTCCGATGGGTCGGCAAGGGGACATGACCGGAGAGAGATCCGGCGCAGGACCCACAGCTTAAACTGTAATCTCAGGCATGGGAGTGAGACACAGCCAACTTCCCAGCTCTGTGCTGCTACTGAGAATTTCTTGACAAAAAACCCTAATAACTGATTTCGGCTTGACCCAGGATCCGAACCCAGAACCTCGACATACTAATATCTAATTGACGGCTCCAAAGCACGGTGGCTTAGCAATAAATTGCGGCGCTTAATATCGCGGCTTCGAATACCGCGTAAAACAAGTATTTGTACGACCTACAAATATTTGTTTCTGGTCTGGATTTATGTCCTTGTGCAAT
This sequence comes from Parnassius smintheus behrii, assembly GCA_036936625.1. Classification (NCBI taxonomy): domain Eukaryota; kingdom Metazoa; phylum Arthropoda; class Insecta; order Lepidoptera; family Papilionidae; genus Parnassius; species Parnassius smintheus. Next base: position 5,337,986 of record JAUPFT010000006.1, read on the forward strand.
TAGTGCTTGTAAAGTAGCTTAAGCCTCCACGATACAGCAGAATGTTCTATTGTGGTCGTAACGTTTTTTTTTTACCAAAAAATAAAAGAATGTTTAACATGAATGACGAATGAATGAATAATAGCAATGACGAGAGTATATCTATAATAGTAAAGCACAAGACTTCAACAAATGTGGAGAATTTTACATGCTGATGATGGAGACGGGACACTTCTACAAGAGAGAAAAAAGAATGAACGTTGTTTTGTACGTGGTGGAGCAACGTTCAAACTACGAGTATATTGTGGTTGTTGCACGAATGCTCTCACAGAATGTCAGCGTGAAATAGAAGCTTAACGTTATTCTGTTCCGTATGGTGAGTGTATAGAACCAGAGACTCTTTTTACTGGAAACGAGGTATGCGATGCAAATCTATGGTAATCGAGAATAGATGAAGATGTCTATGGGACACAGCATCCAATTACCATCAGGTAGACTGTGAGCTCGTTTGTCATCCTTATTCATCGTCATCATCATTACATCCCTTCACAAATCTATTACTGAACACAGGTCTCCCTCAAGGAATGCTACGAAGCACGGGCTTGAGCCTGCATCCATTGACTTCGTGCATGTCTTACAAGGTAGTCACTCCATCAGTGTACAAAATTCGTTTTATAAGATTAAGTATTTGTTCATTTAGAAACTTGATCAACTCAAAATTATCATTGACCTTGCTTATTGCAGTAATATTTCATTGTGTAGTTATCAAGTCGTTATCCGGAAAGCTTATAAAGTATTGAATCATTTCTTTTATTGCAACGTCGTTGACCATACCCAGATTCTCTTATCATTATGATCATGCATTCATTCATGATCTATCAAAATCCACTGCAGCAAAACAAGCCTTTTCATAGTTTGGCACGTGAGGATATTTGCCGTAGTTGCCATGCTTTGCATGTGGGCTGGCAACCACAGTTTTTTTATTGTTAAAGAGACGACAGTGGGGAGCAAGCCAGGAATTAGACAAGACACTTCTACTTTTTACTTTTTACTTTCTTAATTCCTGTCTTGTTACCGTCCGGTGTCTCTTTAGACACTCACGGGATTCCTGTTTGTGATCAACTTGACTTACTGGCGCCGTGAAGATATTTTGTATCTATTTGCTTTTCTATCGTTATTACTGTGAGCCGCGCTCTAAGAAATTTTTCGTTTAATTCCATCAATACCTGCAGCCAAATTCCACCAAAGCAGATCGTGATTAAATTTCCGATACCATCTACACCACTTCGACGCTTGGCGGTCCACTATTGTGCGTTTTACTTGGAGTTTTCTTCTTTGCTCGACTTCTGTGTGGAATTCTCTTTCACTGGTGATTTTTTCGGAGCGATACGAGCAGGCACTGCACCTGCGATTTCCCTGGTGTTTTAATCGGTTATAGGTGGCGGTCGACACTTATCATCAGACATTTGTTCCATTTTGTATTTGTTGATATATATACATCGTTAAACATAGTCGAACATAATACGGAATGTTGTAGACTCACGCTGCAAAGTACAATGGTTTAATTTTCCCCTCTTCCTTCCATCATCACTCAACAGACACACTGCTAACTTGTTGTTTGTTATCGACGTACCACGCATTCGAATCAAACGTTTGTTTAATCATTCATAATGTGAACGGCAAATGAATTGAATAATTTTCCAACATCTGCTTTCCATCCGAATACAATGTCTTCAAGGTGTCTTCAAAGCAACACATAGTACTTAATAACAAATGCAAGTGTGAATGGGGGCGCCGCATACTTAATAGCAAAAGCAAGAGTGAATAGGCTTTCATGTGAATGGATGTCAAGCTCTGGTTGATAACAGTAAAAAATAACTACAGATTATATTTGTCGGACGTTGCACGCTCACGTTATATCTAAACTTAGCAAACACGCAGATTTCTTCATAATTGATGAGTGCAGCATGAATTCAACTCGCCGTTTCTTTTATATATAAAAAAATAATAATTACAATTATTGTGAAAACTCTCATAAACTCGGTCACCTACTTCCTATGAGGAAGTCGCCCAAAGCAATATGTCCGATCACCTCTTACAACATTCACCTGCTGATAACTGCTGCAGTTGGAATATCACAGATACTTGTACCTCTAAAAACTATGAAAAGGGTCCTCACTTAGTATGTAAATGTACTGGTTCTTTTGCTCTTCAAAACGGAACTGATTCTTTGCTGATGTAGTACTTGTTAACCCTAAATAGTGGTGCGTAGTTAGGATTTTAATTTTACTAGGTCTAGGTAGAAATGGAAATAGATAAGAGGCTATCACCGCCAAATATAAGTGCTTGTATCGCTGTATTCTAGTCTAAACTGTATAGAAGGTTAGCAGAATTGCAGTTTCATTGCATTAGTCCTCAGAGGTGACAACGCATCCATAACATTGCGGTATCCATTTACCATCCGTTAGACTATATCTTCATTTGTCACCTCAATTTTATGAAAAAAAACGAGACAGTCTCGTTATCTCATTCCTTACTACTAAGTCAAGAAATGACTTTTTTTTACAATGCCCCACTTCCAGTCAAAATTTACTCAGATAATCATCCCTCTTAAGTATATAAAAAACACAAAGAATGAAACTAAAAAAAATTAAAGATTTGTTTTAAAATTCCAGAGACTTCACAAAAACATTTACCGTACAGCCGTAAAAGAATTAGGTCGCTTAAAAATGAATGTAATATATTATGTCAACGTCAAAGGAAGAAAAATGGTGAAAGAAAAATTGCCTCTTTTACCGCAAAACGGGTGGAAATTAGCTGCCAACCACTTGTATTCTTACATTAACTGAATAAGTAAATCATTTTTATTAAATAATCATACTGTAGAAATACGAGTAAAATTATTGATTTTTTCAGTATTATTACGACCACAACGTAGTAACTACTTGTCGGAACTTTTGGTTCCTTGGAGTTAAAGAAAAGCTGGAGTATATGGCTCTACGTACAACACTTTTACAGAATTAGGGTTTCAAATGAGCTTACAGTCCACCTTATGCTGTAGCCCATTAACATCTACATCTATCTTCAAAAAAAACTCAAAGCAGATGCGTTGCCACCCCCGAACTGAACCTGAAGGAACATCTCGGTTCCAGTAAAAGGGCTCTCTGTTTCTTATCTTATCTTACGAAACACACTCACATTAAGAAATACAGCCGCATTAAGCTGATATCTTATGCAGATATTCTGTGAGAGCGTGGTTCTCCCCCGGTCCAGCTGACTCATTCTTGCTGCAACTATAATATAATAATATATAACCATAATACCCGCAGCAAGGCTGGACCACAAGTAATCACAAGTGTACCTCAACACTCGGAGTATATATAGAGGGTTGGCATCGGATGCGAGTGAACTGATTAAGTTCACCCGCATTTGAAGTAACTAAATAGTTGTGCTATATGCTGTAGACACTATTCGTCTGTAGGATCCGCGTATGGTGAAATTCTAAAAGGAACTGTCTCCACAACTTGTCGTCGCCACTGGTGAAAAAGAGGCCCGGGTTCTTTTTACGCTTTAAGGCTAAAAAATTCGTTCTACGAAGAAATACAGCCAGCATTCTTGGATGACCTTGAAGAGTAGGACTGCATGATATTTTATGTTTGAATTTGTTATAATGGTAATAAAAAGTTTATATTTTTATCATCATTACAGCTTTTCACAAGTCCTATGTAGGCTTCCACCAAAGAATACCACAAAGCACGGAGCTTCAAACATCAACTCCCTGCATCTCTTACCAGGTCGTCATTCCCTCTGAAAGAACTCCCTCAAAAGACCGCTTGCCGGTAACCTTTTTTTATGAATCTGTCACAAAAATCTCCAAACATATCCATAGATATAAAACTACGTGCATTTAATTGATGTTCAAAGAATGTTCAACATATTTAAATAATGCGTACTTACACACAAAAATATGCATCTAAAATTACTTGCAATTAACAACTGGTGTTAGGTGCATATGTGTACTTCTAGTTGTGGACTTTTACGAGCTGATAAAGATAGAAAGAAGTAAGCTTTGTGTGTGAGTGAGTGTAAAGAAATTGAACATGACGTCACTTTGAATTTACGTAGTGTTCTGTCTATATTTTTATTGATTTCTGATCTTATCACAAAATACCAATTATTTAGGACCATTCATCAAGGTTTCTATATTTGATAGCTTCTTATCTTCTATGCAAGGTCGTTTTAGTAGGTTGTTTAGTTCGTTTCGCTTCAATGTCAATGTCGTTTCTCTGTCATTAAAATTTGACCAAGTGGCTTAAATTTATTCAGTCTATGTGTGTGTATGAGAAGTTTATTCAGGTATTTGTTACAGGTAAATTTTGTTATTTTCTAACCAGTACCAGTTTATTCTTTGTACATAATTTGATGTTCTTTCTGCTGTGACCTTTACAGGACAGATTGGTTTGGTTCCGTCAAGTTACCACTTTACGGGCACCGACAACCTCGATAAGGTTATTGCTTGGTATGAAAAATCTGTAACAGTTTGACCACCTGAAATTCCGCAGTGATACTGCAATAATGATTGTCTGCACAAAGTACTGTTGTGCGCCTATGTTGATGTCTGTACCTGGCACTAGTGCCATCTAGTGTTGGGGAACAGAGCGAGGAGAGCTTTCTATAAATTGCCATTCCCGAACTTTTTATCAACAGCGCCATCTAGTATAGAACAGAATAACTAAGCTTTCTATCGGTCTGGGTCGGTATATACTGAAATATTCTGGATGTTTCGGTGGAAAAGGCCTATAAAAAGCCCTTGCAAGCCGCGATCGGGGCAGTATTGAATTTGGCGATCAAGCGAAGCTTTGAAGCAAAATAAAGTGAATTAGTGTGAATAATTATTAATGTCTTTTAAGTTTTAATTGGTGTTCGGTACTTAAAGTGTTAATTTTGGTGATTCAATCGGCAGTTTTTATTGTCAAGAACCCTACGATCGTGCTTTAACCTACTGTTACGTTAAGGCACGTATTTAACGGGAAGCCCAGTGTTTCTTCAATTAATTTCCGTTTCCAGTCGCGACAGACTTTTCTGTAATTTTAGAAAATACGTCGAAATTAAAAAAAAATCAAAGCTGATCGCTCGTGTGCATTAGGCACGCAAGCATACAACGCACTATACACGTCTACACTATAGTTTACAATTTTGGTTATGGTCTCTTAATATGAATATTATGTCAAATCACGAAAAAATAATATGCTTAGTGCAAACTATATTATAATGTCTGTAGTAAAGTATATTTTAAGTATATAACGAATACTACTAAAAATGCAATAAATAATTTGATTTTCTCTGAAACAAGCGATATTCCCTATTTCTGCTGACTATAAAAAAGGGGAGCAACTCGATTCGAGTGTATGTTAATGATTTCTTATATTATCGCGAATACTACACTTTGAATCAAACTAATTGTACGCATTCTATCGCGTTTCATTTTAAATTAACCCATGTTGACGGCGGGACTGAGGTCTTTGAAGACCCCATGTCTGAGTTATGTACCGATTCCTACTAAGGATGATTCGTGAGGTTATTGATTTTTTTTTATTCCAATAGAGAAGATAGATGGGTGCTACCATCTGTTTGGGATATAATAATTAATAAAATTAAATCCAAATCCAAGCATACAATTTCAAGAATAAAAGTTGTTGTAAGCTCGTTCTACGTAGATCGGACCAAATATTAATATTCAAGAAGTGACAGCAGCTGGGCTAACTATGACATCGGCAAGGTGTGACAGAGAAATGAGATGAAATCTTAAATATACTCTTAACTACTGGGACGATATTTGAGCTTTTGCTATTCCGTGGATCAAAATTTAACAGTTTTTAATACAAAATAAAAGTGGACTTCAAAGAACTAAAAAAAAAAATTCACACACACTGTTGGTAGGCACACAGGGGGTGCTAAGAATCTCAGGTAGAGGTTCGGTTACCACCTACGACGACTCGACCTGGCAACATTTAACGCACGCACCCTGTGGACTGACGAGAAGATCTTCTCGTCAGAAGAGATAGACAAGTTGCGCTGGAATATTATAAGATTATCCGAGGTCCGAAGAGACGGGGAGGATACGGTGATTCTCGAATCCGGCAACCTGTTCTATCATCGGGAGGGCGACCACCAGTCCCAAGGAGGTGTTGGATTTATCGTCCACAAGTCTCTCGTTAAGAACGTTTTAAAGATTGGGAGTGTATCGAAGAGGGTTGCGTACCTTATACTCAGAATCACCAAACGGTATTCGCTGAAGGTCATACAGGTTTACGCACCAACGTCGGAACATCCCAATGAGGAGGTGGAGGAAATATTTGAGGACATTTCTAAAGCCATGCATTCCTCCAAAACTCACTATACGGTGTTAATGGGAGACTTCAACGCAAAACTGGACACAAGAAAGAACGGTGAGCTGAAGTTAGGAAAATTTGGGATAGGGCAACGGAACCCAAGGGGCCAGCAGCTGGCCGACTTCATGGAGAAAGAGGGACTTTTTATGATGAACTCTTTCTTCCAGAAGCAGCCCCACAGAATTTGAACCTGGTCGAGCCCCGACGGTTCCACAAATAACGAGATTGACTTCATTATGACGACCAGACGTCAACTGTTCAGTGATGTCTCAGTGATCGCAAGGGTAAAACTGGCAGCGATCACCGAATGGTTAGAGGCGCACGTTAAGTTGGAGAGGTCTCGTCTAATAAAGTCAACGCTCCGTCCCCCTCCAGCTCTAGTCCAGAATCCCGAAACCTATCAGCTTGAGTTACGTATCCGCTTTCAGTGCCTACAAGATTGCAATGCAGTGGACGATATGAATGACAAGCTCTTGGAAACTGTCCATACGGTCGGAGCTAAGTTCTGCAAGACCCGCCGCGGAAGAATACAAAAACTCTCCGATCACACTCTTAATCTCTTGGCTGTTAGACAAGAGATGACGCTGCAATCGTCAACAGATTTGACAGCATAACGGCAACTGAACAGACAGATCTTCAAATGAATGCGGCGAGACTTACGCAACTTTAATACTGCTCGTATTAAAGAAGCGATCGAGCGTAACCAGGGCTCCAAAGTCTTCTGTCTGCCAGAAAGCGGCAACTTTCAAAGCTGAAGACTGAGTGTGGCAGAATCGTTTCCGGGACACCTGAGATTTTGAGTGAGATTGAGAGGTTCTATGGGCAGCTATACACATCATCGTTCGTTGCAGTAACGATCCAAGAGCAAGTCTTATCCGACACTATTCCGATGATATCCCGGACGTCAGTCTGAGCGATATTAGAATGACTATCCAGCACCTTAAAAACGGCATGGCCCCAGGCGAGGATGGAATTACAGCGGAGCTCCTGAAAGCGAGTGGAACACCGGTACTTGAAGTACTTCAGAAGCTCTTTAATTCCATCCTCCATGTTGGCAATACTCCGGAGGCGTGGAGCAGAAGTGCGGTGGTCTTGTTCTTCAAAAAAGGAGACAACGCTCTCTTTAAGAACTACAGACCGATTTCCCTTCTGAGCCGCGTCTACGTGCTGTTTTCGAGAGTCATTACGAATCGTTTCGCACGCAGACTCGACGGCTTCCAGCCTCCCGAACAAGCCAGTTTCCGAAAAGGCTTCAGTACCATAGACCACATACGTACCCTGCGGTAGATTGTACAGAAGACCGAAGAGTACAATCTGCCACTTTGCCTGGCGTATGTGGACTAAGAAAGCCTTTGATTCTGTTGAAATTTGGGCGGTGCAACAGTCCCTTCAGCGGTGCCAAGTTGACTGTCGGTATATCGAAGTGCTGAAGTGTTTGTACGGTAGGGCTACGATGGCTATCCGAGTACAGAATCAGAGTTCGAAACCTATCCAACTGCAGAGCGGTGTAAGACAGGGTGACGTTATATCCCCGAAACTCTTCACCGCTGCGTTGGAAGACGTTTTCAAGCTACTGGACTGGAAAGGATACGGTATTAACATCAATGGCGAGTACATCACTCACCTTCGATTTGCCGACAATATAGTCCTTATGGCAAAATCCCTGGAGGACCTAAGCACTATACTCAATGACCTCAATGGTGTCTCCCAACGGATAGGTCCAAGATGAACATGGACAAAACAAAGATCATGTTTAATGTCCATGTCACACCTATGCCGGTACTTGTTGGGAGCACTATGTTCGAAGTTGTTGACGAGTATGTTTACCTGGGACAAATAGTCCGACTAGGTAAGTCCAACTTCGACCGAGAGGTCAATCGACGAATTCAACTCAGCTGGGCAGCGTTCGGGAAATTACGGCACAACTTCTCGTCAGGTATACTTCAATTTCTGAAAACTAGATTGTACAACCAATGCGTGTTGCCAGTAATGACTTACGGATCTGAGACGTGGTCCTTCACTGCTGGCCGTATGAGGACGCTCAAGATCGCTCAGGGAGCAATGGAGAGGGCTATGTTCGGAGTTTCTCTGCGTGATGACTCAGAAATGAGGATATCCGCAGTAAAACCAGAGTGACCGACATAGCCCAACGGATTAGTAAGCTGAAGTGGCAATGGGCTGGCCATATAGCTCGAAGAACCGATAACCGATGGGGAAGAAAGGTTCTCGAGTGGCAGCCTCGTACCAGTAGGCGTAGTGTAGGGCGACCCCCCACTAGATGGAGTGACGACCTGGTAAGATACGCAGGAAGTCGATGGATGCAGGTGGCTCAGGACCGTGCTTTGTGGCACTACTTGGGGGAGGCCTATGTTCAGCAGTGGACATGTGAAGGGCTGTAATGATGATGATGATGACACACTGTTGCTGAGTTTTTATCTTAAAAGCTTTTAATTAATTATTAATTAAAAGCTTTCATTTAACTTCACTTTTATATGTCCGAGAATTTTGCAATCAATATTTCACCCAATTCCACTGCAGCTATCGAGCTAAATTTTGGCAAACACTTTTTTTGGTTTTTATGACAATCCACGATAATTTAATGACGCCATTTTTAATCCAATATGGCGGACGTAACTAAATGGCGATTTATCATTTCCACAGCAACACCGATGATATGGGTATGAAATAAAATGACTTGATAAGCGAAATACAATAAATAAAGTGACGTTATTGAAAATCTAATATAGCGGACGTAACGTGGCGATTTCTATTTTCCATAGTATCCACTATGATATGAGTATCAAATAAGAGTGATTGATGAGTGAAACATAACAAGTAAAGTGACATCATTTTTAATTCAAAATGGCGAACGTCTAATATGACAATGCAATATTATAACTGATCTGATAATGGAGATGGAATGCCTACAAAAAGCGGAATTCAAAATGGCCGCCATAACAATTTTAAAGAGTTATAGCTCGGCAAAGGTCAGGGATAGTTTGGTGGCGCTCGAATAATTGTACTTAGTAGAGAACAAGTCAATCAAGATGGCGGACTACGTTTTTTATTCACCCCCATGATATTTATATCAAATGAACATGTGAAGGGCACAAGGGAGAAACATGCGATGTCCAATTTTTTTTAACTGGCAATGCGATTCCATACTTAAAATACGATAGAACGAAACGCCAAATCACGCTTTGTAGTAACATTCACGGTCCCGGAGTTATCTCCATTTAAAAATATTGATACAGTGCAATAACAAGCTGAGTCCGTATAATACAGGAGAATAATATGCGTTGTCCATAGTTGGCAGTTTGACGTTTGTTTTGTTTACGTCTTGTTTTTGAGGGTATTCCGGTCGGTCATCTGTTCAATTCTGTTGATTCCTGCGGAGGGCAGAATAAGAATTACACTGTGTTTCATTTTACGCATTATATTGTACATAGTGCAAGACGCTTGTATGTGATCAAAATCATATAACCCATTCGCGGACACTCATACTTAGAGTGTGACAGAAATATGGGTTGCATAAACCAAAAATTGCCTTATGAAATGCCTGATGACTGGGACCCCTTGATGTGATTGAAGTTGACCACCACTTGTCAGAAAATGGACAAATTTTCTTTCACCAATGTATTTGAAGGCATGTCCTTTTTTATCTCGACCCGTAAGAGAAATCAGGGTTGAAACGAATCATCCAAGATTAATTAACGGCACCTAAAAAAAGGAAAGGCCCCAATGACTCTTATGGTGATATAACAATACATATTTTTAAAATAATTTTACTCCAGTTTTTCATGGCCATTGCTTATTTTTTGTCTGCTTTTTCTGACTTGGTTCAGTTTTTTACGAATAACTCAATAAGCGTAAGAAAAAAAGGCTTTTTTTACAACACACCCAAAACAAATATATTTTCTTTATAAATTATTTCATTTTCCTTTTATTTCAAACTTTAATGTACCTTTCTTCAATGAGCAAAAGTTTAATTTACGTTCTTCTCAGTTCTTAGTTTTTGTGACAAAAGCCACCACCATATCATCATCATCATCATGATGATGATGATCATCATCATCATCATCATCATCGTCGTCGTCGTCGTCGTCGTCGTCGTCGACAACAACATCATCGCAATTATTAAGTCCCTCCACAGATACACCGCTGTAGATAGCCCTCGCCCAAATAATGCCACAAAGCACGGTCCTGAGCCACCTGCATCCATCGACTCTCACAGCACGTATCTATCTATCTATCTATCTATCTATCTATCTATCTACATCATCGGATCGTAGAGTCCGTGTATTATAGGAAAAAAGGATCGTGTAGGCGTATAAAGATATAAAACCACTATTTATTAAAGTACATATAGTCGTTGGGCGTGTTCGTCTATTACTTGAGAAATTCACCAAAGATACGGAGAGCGTTCGCGTATAGACATACCGTCATATAAGAATTCTATTAATTTAGCAACGACGTGCCTTCATTGTAGTAAAACTCACCTGTCTCACTTGGTTTGATGTTTTGATGTATATATATATAAATATATATATATATATATATATATATATATATATATATATATATATAAATATATACATCAAACCAACCATATATTTCCCCATGTATCCTTCATGTGGATTCAAATGATGATAACAAGATAAACCGTTGGTTCGCTGAAAATAATACGAATAAAATGAAATCCGAGTTAAACGGTAAGACTAAGCGGGATCGTTTCTTAACTACTATCGACATGTGCTCTGAGAAAATCCTAGATGTGATTTAAAAAACACAAAATGGCGGAAAACAAGATGTCCACAGCACCAATTGTAAAGCGTTATAACGCGACATATGTTAGGGATAGTTTGATGATGCTCAAACAAATGTTGTAAGTAATGGCTGCGTTTGGCAGAAAAAAGCGCTAGCAAGCGCTTGTAAGCAAAATGGCGAAACTAAACAGTTTTCGGCCAGGACACGTTTGTTAACTTCAGTAGCGCTGACACAATCCGCCATTTTGATTATTTAATTTGTTTGTTTTGAAGTAGAGTTTATAAGTTGTTTTGTGCAATATTAGTTTTAAGTAATAATTATAATGATATGAATAACCATATTAAACATGGTATTAAAATTCATGATTGGTAAGTTTTTAAAATGAATACTTTACAAACATATATTTAAATTAGGTTAGATTCCCCGGTTAAAACTAACTTCGTGTCCTAGACGAAGATAGCTACTTACGATTTGACAGCGCTTACCGCTTACGATCGCTATTTTGCTTACAAGCGCTTGCTAGCGCTTTTTTCTGCCAAACGCAGCCTGACTAGGATCATCTGCTGGTGATAAAAAATCAAGATGGCGGATCTAAGATGGCGATTATAAACCAACAATGACGCATTAAATGAAATGAACAGACTAAGAAAAACATATCCATAAGCCATTACAACTTATAATCGTCCACTACTGAACATAGGCTTTCCCAATAGATTGTTTCATAAGGGGGATTTTGCCATAGTTGCCACGCTTGGCGAGCGGTTTGGCAACCGCAGTTTTTTTAATATTTAGAGTTGTTATTGGGATAATACTGCTGTCCATCTCTTGGTTCAGTTTCCCACTGTCGTGTCGCCTCTTATGACACCCACGGGATGATATGGGGTAAACACATATCCAGCAATAACTATAAAATAATAAATAAATTAATAGTAAAAATGTACACAGGTAAATCTCGCGACAACGGTAATAAATTGGTGGGTTGATTTAATTTAAAGTTTATTTTCTTTATAGAAGAGCATTTAAATAAAAGTATGTTTAAAAAAAATTACTGTTAGTTTATGCCGCTTCGTTTTCTTTTTCGAGTCGATGTACAGTAAAAATATATTTTTCAAAACAAAGCACCAATTCAAATATTTACGATGATGCTGGTATATACTTATTGCTTACTTTGGTAAATTTTTTACAGCATCTTCGTCATTATATTATGCAAAAGCTAAGTGCGAGAGAACTTAGTAAGCAACAGCTGTCTAACACTGGTGTCAAAATGAGTTATTTATGCGAAAATTGTACTTAAGGTCCTAATCTATACTTTCACCTTTACCGTTACAGCCTACTATAAGCCCAGCTCAACATCTGCTCTCCCATAGATTGCCTCATATAAATGTTAGCCACGCTTGGCAGGTGGATTGACAATCGCATCCATTTTATTCGTTAGGGAGCCACTGTTGCCTATCTCCCCGTTTGTTCCCCCTATCGTCTCATACGACACCCACGGGACCATATGAGGTAGTGAATACTCTTACACGGTCAATATACTTTCAGATATAAAAATAATTCCAGCTAAAGTCGTAGTCGATGTTTGGCAAAATCAAAAAAAAATTAAACGATTTAAATTAATATCATTGAACAAAAATCCAAAATTCAAACGTCACTATCTCAAAAACAAGTTTTTGGTTTAAATCTTTTTTGATTGAATGCGTCCTTTATTTGTGTAAAATTGTGAGTTTAATAGTAGAGAACGAGAGACACAAATAAGAAAAGAAATTTTTAGAGAGCGACAACCGAAATTTTAATTTTGTTCAAAATTAATTTCCCTATATCTGCATATTGAAATAGAATGATGTGTGTTAGCTAGTATAAAGAGCACCTCCCGCCCTAATCCCAGCGCCATTACTACCAACAGCACTACACTAAGAAAGACACACCACCGTCGACATTTTTTTTTCATTCCATTTCCTTTTATTTCATATACCCTGGCGTGCGAAGTCTTACCTGGGCAATACAAACTCAATTATTCTCGCAACGGAACACCCTACAGGATTACAAAAATTCTGACTATTTAAATTAGTAGTAGTAGTTTTTAACACCATTGAAAACTACTACTACGGCAACTGTCTGTTTATTAAACAAAAGGAAACAATACCAAAAAGGACGTCCGTGCGCAAAACTAGTTGATTTCTGTGTGCCGTGAAAGTGAAAGTGAAGCCGGCCACAGTCGAGCGTGTACCTGCTGTACTGCCATATGTTAGAGGAGTCACTGACAAGATTGGCTACATCTTGTAGCGCGCTTCCATCAAAACATACTTCAAGCCGCTGAAGAAGATTGGTCAGTTTTTACCATCAGTCAAGTGTAATGTCCCTCTGCAAGATGCAGGAGTGTACAAGCTTGATTGTGAATGTGGTCTCTCCTACATAGGACAAACTAAAAGATCAATAAAAACCCGCGTTAAAGAACATATAGCTGATGTGAAGAATCGACGCTCCGGGAAGTCTGCAGTCTGTGAACACGTACAGGATCGCCCCCATCACTACTTCAGATTTGATAGACCGCAAATCCTCGCTAAAGAACACCGATTCCTTCCAAGGATCAAAAAACATCCTAATTTCAATAGAGAAGATGGCTGGGTGCTACCATCTGCTTGGGATCCTATAATAAATAAAATTAAATCCCAACCCAAGCATACAACTGCAAGACTTCAAGATACCATAAGTTCAAACTGCATAGATCGGAACAAAAGTTAAATTTTAATCTATGGTAACCGCGGTTAACTATGACATATGGACGTTGAACATCTCAGTCCCGCCCGTGACCATGAGTGCTGTAAAGCGTTCGAAACGTCGGGTATTAAAAAGTTAAATATACGCGATAAATTCCGTAAAAAATAGTATTATTTCAATGTGTAGTGTTCGCGTAAATATAAGAAATCATTAGTTGATTTCTTTCTACTGGAAACGAGGCATTCCATATTATTCCTCGGGAGTGACAACACATCTGTGTTTTGATTCTTAATTGACAATACTCACCATTATTCTACAAATAAATAAAAAACTAAATTTTCATTTTATACAAGTAACCTTGGGGATGTTCTTTACAAATTATATAAAAATCATTGTTACTATTCGTACCTAATATATCTTTTTAATAGAAAAAAGTGCTCACGTTTTGTTTTGTTTCATTGTACTATTGCTATACCCTTTTTAGAAAACGAGGCATTCTATCTTAGTCCTCAGGTGTGACAACTGACAACGCCAGTGTAGCCTTTTTGTTAGGAAGTAAGTTATGGGTTAAAGACTTCAATTCATCTTTTACTTGTTTTTGTCATTTGTGACGTTTTATTTGGGCCAGATTTCTATATTTAAAAACGTTTGGTTTTCCTTTACGAGCCAACGGCAAGAAACCCACTTCTTTTAACAAACCAACAGTTCGACTATTTATGAACCGTAAAAGGATTTTTTTTTTCATTTTACGTCATCCTAAATTGCTGAATGAATAGTTTACCTCGTATGTAATAAAACGGATCGTCGCGGTGAACGATCGTTAGACGTGGTAGAGCCACGCTGCATTTTTTTTGCACCCGAATCAAATATGGGTAACCCTCCGGAAACCGGGGGAGGGAGGCGGTGAATGCTCATAGCATACCACGCAGCCGGCTGCGTGATTATGTGGAGACGTTTACCCATTAAACATCGCCTTTATGCATTGGCTTCCGATCTGACGAGAGATCTCTAAGCCGTATACGAACGCGTCCCTCCTTGGCAGAAAGAAGGGCGCAGTCACGCTGCATCTACATATATTATGGTTGTAGCACGAATGAGTCAGCTTGACCGGGGTTTATTAACGTCTCTACTAAGACAAAATTCCAGTTGTTAATTCCAGTGACACTCCTTAGTAATCACAAAAAAGGTAAAAAAGAACTGTTAATAAAAAGTTATACTTAACCGATTTTATAATAATACCGGGTCTATAAATCTTTAATACATCATGCCTTCGCACTGACTGGAAGCTATTACGTGGAAATTATTTTATTATTTTTGTTGATTTTTTTTTCATTAATGAATTCGTGTTTGTCCGGAAAGGCGTTTATCCAGCCATGGCCAAGCCAATGGCAGCCAAACCAATAGCGAAAATAATAACTATATTATAAAAGTAAACCGTTGTTACCGTCACAGCATATTAGGGTCCACTGCTGAACAAAGGCCTCCTTAAGGCGGCCTTAGATTTCTCCAGGTTTTTTTTATTTTTAGATGTTATTAGGAAGACGCTGCTATCCATCTTCTGATTTGTTGTCCCCTCTGTCGCCTCTAACGAATGCTACAAAATGATATGAGGTGGTGGATATACTTACACCACCACCACATGCCACAAAAGGAAACAAAAAAAAACTATTGTAATGACCGCAGTTATTTTAATAAGTATTTTTTAATCAAGCAGCATTAGATTGAACGATAAGAACTACGTGATTTCTTTCAATGTACGGAATGTGACACTATGGCATTTATTAGTAGAATGGACCGTACAAATATAATCCGCTTTAATAGTGATAAGGGTATATTAAAATTACGATAAGGTGCGGTCGGATTTTAGAAATCATTAAAATCCACCTTCGCAGTGATTGCATGTCAAAGCTCTAAGCAACAGGGCCGACTGACGTTTATTGACTTTTCGTGCCTGATCGTTGGCTAACGCCACCGACGCAGGCTTTACGCCCACTCGGCCAAAAACTGTTTCGCCCGGCCAAGATGCAATAAGTGTTCAGGCGATCGTGGCACACCCGAGTGCACCCGAACGCCCGAGTTGCAAGGTTCTGCGAGCTGCGTTCTGTGCGGTGAAGCACGACACCCAGCGAATTATCGCGGGTATAGCAAAGCGAATTATAGCGGGTATATGGGCGGAGGCAGTAGAGTCCAAGGGGGATGCATTGACCGTTAGTTTGGACATTGCGAAGGCCTTCGATCGGGTTTGGCACAAAGCGCTTCTTTTGAAGCTCCCTTCCTATGGGCTTCCCGAGAAATTGTGCGATTGGATCACCAGTTTTCTTGCAAATCGGAGCATCAAGATCGTTGTAGACGGTGCAAGCTCCGATTGCAAGCCTATTAATGCTGGTGTTCCACAGGGCTGCGTGCTATCGCCAACGCTGTTTCTTCTGCATATCAATGATATGTTGTTGACCCGTAACATTCATTTCTATGCAGATGACAGCACTGGTGATGCTCTTTACACCGGCCGAGCCAATATTTCTCGGGAAAACGTCTCTCAGTGCCGGGACAAACTTGTGTCTGAAGTCGAGTCTCTGCTGGACAGAGTCTCGGATTGGGGGCGACTAAATCTAGTCCAGTTTAACCCCCAGAAGACACAGGTTTGCGCGTTAACCGCTAAAAAGAACCCCTTTGTTGTATCCCCTCAGTTTCAAGGCACTCCCCTTGTTGCCTCAGCCAGTATCGGAATCCTCGGCGTCGACATATCGAGTGACGTGCAGTTTCATGGTCACTTGGAAGGGAAGGCCAAATTGGCCTCTAAAAAGCTTGGCGTGCTCAGCAGAGCGGGACAGTATTTCATGCCGGCACACCGCCTGCAACTTTAGAAGGCGCAGGTTCGGCCGCACATGGAATACTGTTCCATCTCTGGGCTGGGGCTCCCCAGTACCAGCTCCTTCCACTTGACCGCATCCAGCGCAGAGCGGCTCGAATTGTCGACGACCGAGTGCTTTCCGATCGGCTCGATTCACTGGCACTGCGAAGAGATGTTGCATCCCTTTGTATTTTCTTTCGCATATACCACGGAGAGTGCTCTGAGGAATTGTTCGGATTAATCCCAGCCGCCAAATTTCGTGAACGCACTACGCGGCAAACGTCCCGATACCATCCACACCATCTGGATGCTTGGCGGTCCACCACTGCACGTTTCAAAAGGAGTTTTCTTCCGCGTACAACCTCTCTGTGGAATAGTTTACCACCGGCGATTTTTCCGGACCGATACGACCTGGGGACCTTCAAGAAAAGAGCTTACTCCTTTCTAAAGGGCCGGCAACGCATCTGCAATTCCCCTGATGTTGCAGTTGATCATGGGCGGCGGTAGTCACTTAACATCAGGTGAGCCACATGCTCTTTGACTTTGAATGTCTCATTGACTGGCCTGTTGGTCTAGTAGTTAGTGACCCTGACTGCTATGCCGGATTTCGTGGGTTCGATTCCCACTCAGGACAAATGTTTGTGTGATGAGCACGATCATTTGTTCTGTGTCTGGGTGTAATTTATCTATAATATTTATGTATTTAGAAATATATAAGTATGTTTATCAGTTGTCTAGTACCCATAACACAAGCTCTGCTTAGCTTGGGACTAGATAGCGTTGTGTGTGATAGTTGTGGAATATTATTATGCTCGTTTGCCCCCTCTTCTATAAAAAAGCGCTGTGCTAGAAAAGTCGTGGAGGAGTAGACCGGCATGGACGAGCGGCTAGCGCTTGCATCCCTCCCATCGTCGACAACAGTGTCCCGACCCGCGCCCTTTCAGGCTATCTCCAAACCCGTCCCCGTAAAAGGAACTTCCGAGTAAAGCGTAAGTCCTCCGATGGAATCAGCACCAAAAAAGAACGTTTGGATCAAACCGCCGACGATAGTAGGCGCGGCCGCCTCACGGCCTGCACCTTCAACCTTCGCCGCTGACGTGTCGTTAGTCTACAGCTTCATCAGCAATATTAATATTGCTAAAGTAACATCTCTGGCCCACAAACTACGAGGCCAAGTCCACCCAAGACAAGCTCAATGCCACCATTAAGCATATCAGTACCGATAGATACTCCGCCGCTTACTGCCTTAGAAGCATCGATTTGTAGGACAGTGCTTACTGGCCATCCGCCCATAATAATTGCATCGGCATATCGACCACCGCTAAAATACATTACATGTTAAGAGCCACGCTACAGCTATATTACGAGTATGGTTGTAGCACCAATGGGTCGGCTCGACCGGGACAGGACCACGCTCTCACAGAATAACAGCATTAAATAGCAGCGTAATGCTGCTGTGCTTCGTATGGTGATGTAGAGAACCGGAGACCCTTTTTACTGGAATCGAAGCATCCTATCTTAGTCCTCAGGAATGACAACGCATTTGCGTTTTAATCCTTAGTTTTAGATAAATGTGGATGTCTATGGGCCACAGCATCCACTTACCATCAGTTGGACTCTGTACACGTTTGTCACCCAATACTACAAACATAAATAAAGTAGAAGCCGACATCTCTACTGTACTAGATCTAGGCCCTAGCGTATTAATGAGAACTAACCATTAAACATGTTAGTTAGAATTCGAACATTAACCTTCAAAATGGAAACATTTTATGTGACCCTACGGAGAGACTTAACTTCGACGTTATAACACCCGAGAGTCCAACCCGCTATCCTTTCTCTATACACTAACATTCGGGCGTCCTTGATGTAGCGTTACTCAAAGATATTCGACTTACTATTAACTTGATCGAAACTTTTATGGAATTAGCTTCGGACCACAGGTCAGTCGTATTACAACTGGGTCGGTCGACAGGTGAGGTCCCTCAGACAAAAACCATCGTCGACTAGCGTAAACTCGAAGTCCAACTCAAGTCTACAAACTCCCAGCATTTAGACAATATACTGGATAAGACAAGTTCGCCGGAGGAAACCAATAGAGCGATTAGCACTCAATCGACTCACCTCCTTTCGGCGGTCGAAGAATGCTCGAGTAAGGTTCGTGTGTCGAATGATCGATACACAAAGCTTTCGGTAGATATTCGACAACCAATTGGAGCTACGAATATCGGGCTAACATTTCGTGATCGTTATCGTACTGAAGATAACAAAATAGGGTTGCTTTCTCTACAAAACGAGGCTTAGCAACACATAGCCGAATTTAGAAATGATAAATGGGAAAGAAAACCTCCTAGAAGGAATGGAACCATCTCAATATGTCTTTTGGAAGCTGACTAGAGCTCTTAAAACAGAGCAGTCGCCTCCCATGTCGCCTTAGACCACCCCGATCTCACCTTAAACGATCTTGAAAAAGCTGAATGTCTAGCCAACAGTTTGGAGAGCCAGTACACCCCATCTAGAGAACCAACAGATCTCACTCACCTTCTCGAGATAGAAGTGGAATTTTAACGTAGGTCTAAGTTACCACCAGCGGGCGAACCACTCGATCCAGTGACTGTTAACAAAGTCACAGAAACCATCAAAAGCATTAAAAATAGATTAACCCCTGGGCCAGACGATATCAGCAACAAGGTGATCAAATCTCTTTTGACCTCACTAATTTACCTTCTCGTAGGAGTTTTCAACACTAGCTGCTCCTTCCTAGATATTTGGAAAGAACCAGACATAATAGGGATCCCAAAACCTGGTAAACTACGCAATCGACCCACCAACTACAGGCCCATCGGTCTACTCTAAATTGGGTAAATTATACGAGCGCGTTATAATAAAGTGCCTCCGTCACTTAACTGTAATCAACTAAAATTGCAGGCGAACGTAATAGGCGCGCGACTCGCTGAATTCATAGAAAACGGACACATAGTGAGAGCAGATAGAGTACCTATTGGACGGACTATACAACGGCGCTCCACTGGATAAAGAACGACCCAGCGTGTTACACTCCATACGTTACGCACAGACTCGTGGAAATACCAGAAAAGACTTCAACTCGATAAATGGAGATGAATATCGATTGCACAGAACGTAGCAGATCAGGCAACGCGCATGAACTTCGCATCCAAACAAGAAAGCGATCAATTGTTCACCGTTCTGGTATTTCTACATAGAGAAGAAAAGGAATTGCCGTAGCAACCGAAAGAAAGGGCAGTAAATGAAGACATAGAGGAAATCGTGGCGCATCACAGCAAACTTAAGGATGCACCACATCTGCCTGACATAAGAAGATTCTCTCCGTATAGGAAGCTAATTCGAGCAATGGCAAGGGTTATGCAGTTTGTCGACACCATACGAGGACGAGCCCGAGACCAAGCCCTTCAGCTTATGGAAAAAGCAGAGCGGCTGTGGGTAGAGCGTAGTCAGCACGAAAGTTTCTATGACGACATCAACCAACTCTGTCAAAACAGGAACCTGATCAACGGCAGCACCCTAAGGAACCTCGACTGTATACTACGAGCCATGGGAAGCATAAATACAATCAAGGTAGACGACCAGATGAAGCAATCAGTCATCCTAGAGGGTCACTTCATCTGGTCGTCTACGTTGGCAATGGAAGCAATCCTCCACCAGAAAACCCCAAAATAAGAAACATTAATAACTCTGTTGATAGAAGCTACAATGAGATTCAACTACCGAACTCTAAACCGCGTGCCAGTCAGCATCGAAAATGATGAAGCCTTCGAACTTCCAACCACTTCCTTATGTTCGAACCATCGACCATGCCCATCACCTTTATGTGGTCATCATACCTACTATATCTACTCAAGTAACCACATCATGCGTTTTATACCGTTACTGTAATGAAAACACTATAAAAAGTATGTAAGTTAAAACAAGACAAAGGCCAATCACGATAGTTACGATAAAGGTAAGTTAACATTTTTAATTTTTGCAATAAAAGTAGCGATGCTATCGAAGTGGATGTCAATATCCGGATTCTTCTCAACATATTCATTGTAAAAGCGGGTAGCGCGGACCAACGGTGAAAAACGACCCAAATTAGTTCTGGATAGCCTGGACTTAAACAATTTGCATGGATATCTCGGGATTCTGGCCAAAGGGGGTCACGACTACGACTTTTCCTGGACCTGGTGCGAAACGTACAAGTAAGAACGCGAGGCAGAATCGTAATGAGAATGTCCGCTGTAAGCCACTAACACACAACTGAAAATACCGAATAGATCAATAAGCTGAAGTGGTAGTGGAACGACAACCGATAGTGGAGATAGGTTGAGTGGTCAAACGAATTTTAGAGTGCACTCCCAACGAATCGAGGGCCTGGTAAGAGATTCAGGAAGTCGATTAATAGAGGTGGCTTAGGACCGTACTTTGTAGAATACCTTGAGGGCTTAGCAGTGGATTTGTAATAGGCTGCAATGATGATAAATGATGAAGTAGCAGATTGCTAATAATTTCATTGTGATAAGTTAGTGAAATTTAGAGTCGTAGTAGCAAACCGGGCTCGATCTCCGCCAGCACCAATTTTAAGTGCTGATTTACCACGTACTCGGCGGTGAAGGAACACAGTGAGGAATAATGATTTCTTAAATTTATTATGTGATTATTCAACGCGATAAAATCCGTATAAATAAATAGTTTAATTCAACATCGTGAGGAAACCTGCTTGTCTTAGAAATAATAAAGAAATATTTCGAAGACATGTGAAGTTCACCGACACGCAGTGGGGCAGCGCGGTGGACATTTCCTTGCCTAAAACCCTCTTAGAAATGAGGGGCGGCCTGTGCCTATACAAGTTTTAACTTCAGTAAATGTAATGGCAATACATCGGGCATAATATGGAAGAGGAAAGAATCCTACTTTTAGCCTTGAGACAAAGCACTGGACCGTGCAGTTCAGGCTTCGGGTCAGCAGTAGGTTTATGATGGGCTGTAATGATAATAATTACAGACTGATATTTCATGGAGATTAGTACTTAAATAAAATTGCAATGAAACAGACTTAATATAGCTTTTTAATAGACAACCAATGAGAAAGAAAGTATTGTTTTAGGCACCTCAAAAAGCAGGGAAGTGGGAGAAACCCCGATCCACTAATAAAGCATTAGCGTATGCGATTCACGTAGGCTGACGCGCGATATTCATATCAAGGCTAAATAAGCAAAAATAAGCCAAGTAATGACGCACCAGCAAATGTTGTTTTTGTATAACTGGATTATAATAATATCTATTGTCCGGTTACTCTAATCAAAAATATTTTTGTATATTCATCAATGGCGAGTACATCACTCGTCTTCGATTTGCCGACGATTTAGTCCCTATAGCAGAATCGCTGGAGGACTTAAGCACTATGCTCAATGACCTCAATAGTGCGTCCCAACGGATTGGTCTTAAGATGAACATGGACAAAACAAAGACAATGTTTAATGTCCATGTAACACCTATGCCAGAAGTTGTTGGGAGCACTAAGCTCGAAGTTGTTGACGAGTACGTTTACCTGAGACAAATAGTCCGACGAGGTAAGTCCAACTTCGACCGAGAGGTCAATCGACGGATTCAACTCGGCTGGGCAGCGTTCCGAGAAATTACGACACATCTTCTCGTCAGGTATACCTCAAAACCTTAAAACTAAGTTGTACAACCAGAGCGTGTTGCCAGTGATGACCTATGGAACCGAGACGTGGTCCATCACCGCTGGCCGTCTGAGGACGCTAAAAGTCGCTCAGCGAGCTATGGGGAGGGCTATGCTCGGAGTTTCTCTGCGTGATAAACTTAGAAATGAGGATATCCGCAGTAGAACCAGAGTGACCGACATAGCTCAACCGATTAGTAAGCTGAAGTGGCAATGAGCCGGCCATATAGCTCGAAGAACCGACAACCGTTGGGAAAGAAAGGTTCTCGAGTGGCAGCCTCGTACTGGTAGGCGACCCCCACTAGATGGAGTGACAACCTGGTAAGACATGCAGGAAGTCGATGGATGCAGGTGGCTCAGGACCGTGCTTTGTGGCATACCTTGGGGGAGGCCTATGCTCAGCAGTGGACTTGTGAAGGGCTGTAATGATGATGATGATGATGTAATATATTGATTGCATTTAGTTAACTAATTCAATATATTTATTTTAGTTTTGCATGTATATATGTTTGTTGTATGTATCTATGTATAGTATATATAATATAAATATGTATATTCTTTTTTATCACACTTCATCTCCGTGTAATCCTGTCCATTCATTGGTTGTCTGGAAGAAATTGCTGTCAGCAATAAGACCGCCCATTGCATATTTTTAAAACGTGGTAGAGCCATGCTGCAATTATATTAGTAGTACAATAATTGTAGACGAATGGGTCGGCTCGACCGGGGAAGAAAGCTAGGAAAGCTAAAATGAAACAAAGCTAAGTATCTATTGGAATTACACAAACAGAGACAAAAGTAGTAATTACCATTATTTAAAGTTTTGCTAACGAATTATTAAAAATTATTACAATACAAATCTACTTCATGCGTCTATGTTCTGTTTCACAAATGTTTGCGCGTGTATATAACATTGGCAAAACATTTGTAGGGGTAGTTTCGATCGGTAATTTTGTTTTAAATATGATATTATTAGTTAGTTTAGATTAGAGCTTAAAATATAATAATAATAATAATAACCAATCTGGTTCTGCCTCTCTTTGAACCCCAATCTGGTTCTGCCTCTCTTTGAACCCTCTCAGTACTTTACTGGAGGGCTCCGGGAGGGGATTTCAGCCTCGGAAAGGAGGTACAAAAGTGACCCACCTTTTCTATACGGATGACCTCAAATTATTCGCCTCCAGTCGCTCCCATCTTATGGAATTGCTAAACATCACGTGTGAATTTAGCAATTCTATTAGAATGGAGCTGGGGACGGATAAGTGTGCGGTCCTCCATGTTGAAAGGGGAAGGGTTGCTAACTCTGAGGGCATAGACTTATCTATGCCCGTCAACTTAAGAACCCTTTCCGAGGCTGAAACATACCGATACCTGGGTATGTCACAGAACATCGGTATCGATGAGGCTGGTATGAAACAGTCAGTTTGCGACGTGTTTTATGCACGCTTGACCAAAGTGCTTAACAGCCTTTTGTCCGGTGTGAATAAGACACATGCATATAACGGTTGGGTCATTCCTGTCCTCATGTATACCTTTGGCATACTCAGGTGGAGTCAGACTGAACTTAACGCCCTGGATAGAAAAGTCCGCACTACAATGACGTCCCATAGGATGCATCATCCGATCATCGGTAATGAGGCTGTACTTGCCGCGAAAGCATGGTGGGCGTGGCTTCCTGAGCGCGCTCACCATGCATAATCGCGAAGTGTGCAGCCTCCGTCATTACTTCCTAGCGAGATCGGATGATTCATTCTATAATGACGTCATTTCTAGTGATAAAGGACTTACCCCTCTATCCTTAGCCAACGAGCAATGGGAAGACCCGGCAGTACAGAGCATTTCCGACCGGGAGACCGTATGGAAGGAGAAGGATCTCCACGGGAGGTACTACAGGGCTCTACATGAGCCTCACGTAGATACAGCCGCCTCCCTCAACTGGCTACGTTTCGGTGACCTCTTCGGGGAAACCGAGGGTTTTGTCTGTGCAATACAGGATAGGTTATTAAGACCAACAACTATCGGAGATACATCCTAAAGGATGGCACTGTCGACGTCTGTCGAGCTTGTCGCCATCCCGGGGAGTCACTTAGGCATGTCATCTCCGGTTGTTCGGCGCTTTCTAACTCTGAGTACTTGCACAGGCACAACCTAGTAGTACTTGCCGGAAGCCGTGCTCGAAAATGACCGCGCCAGGCTCTACTGGGACCGGGCCATCATCACAGACAGGACTATTCTTGCGAATAAGCCTGATATTGTACTGATGGACCGGGCGCAGTCAAGGATATTTTTGATCGACATTACCATTCCGTATGACGAGTACCTCGTGAAAGCCGAAACGGATAAACGAACAAAATATCTGGACCTGGCTCACGAGGTGACCGACATGTGGGGTGGTATGCCGACCGAAATTATTCCTGTAGTCGTCTCTGCGAATGGGCTAATCCCAGTCAGCCTCTCGGGTCATCTGAGGCGACTGGGACTCCGTGACGGACCGCTCCGGGCTCAAATGCAGAAGGCGGTGTTCTCGATACCGCCCGCATCGTCCGCCGGTTTCTTTCCCTTTCCCCCTAACCCTCGGCCGTTTGGTCTCCCCTGCCGAGGGCTCCCATCTGGTTGGATCTTATTTATTTATGTAGTTTTTGTATTTATTTTGTTTTATTGATATTTATGTATGTTTGTCTTTTCATTTTAATTTATTATTATATATTTATAGCACCCAACCAGGTGAGAAAATTATATAGATACCCTAAATAATAATAATATTATTAATAATAATAATATTCCACAGCTATCACATAACGCCATCTAGTCCCAAGCTAAGCAGAGCTTGTGTTATGGGTACTAGACAACCGATAAACTTACTTATATATTTCTAAATACATACATATTATAGATAAATTACACCCAGACACGGAACAAATGACCGTGCTCATCACACAAGCATTTGTCCTCCTGGGTGGGAATCGAACCCACGACCTCCGGCATAGCAGTCAGGGTCACTAACCACTAGACCAACAGGCCTGTCAACAAAATATTATACATGCAATTACCGAAAGTAAGACACTCCGGCCGTTAAATTACATTTTTGGGCATTATTCTTGCAGCTTTTAAATAAACGTTGCGGCATTGTGGTACGTGTTTACATTGGCTGTGTTTCAAGTGAACAAACGAAATAAGAGCTCACGTCTCACGTGCGCTCCTATTTACTTAGATGGATTTATTGCGCCGACTCGACATCTAGTTGGTATTGTTGATCGAAGACTAACACCAACTAACACTGTAGCTGCGATAAAGAGTGGGTTTTTTCTGTCGGAGTTTTCACAGAGTACTTTGAGTAATCCGAAATAGAGTTGGCAGTTATCATCCAACTCATGTTATAATATACATATATATAATAGCATGAGTTGGATATATGGAGGTCTACTTTTATTTATTTTATTTCACTATACACACAATATTTTTGTGGTCTGAATTGTACTTAAAACGTTATGTAATGATATTTAGCATGAATAACATTGAAACCGCTTTACAGACATTACTCTATTTACCATTATTTATTGAATTGTTTACACTTTTTACCACTTGTGACTGTATTCTTTTGAATTTTACTTTTGTTCAAGATGTTTAGTTTAAAACGAAAACAGTATTTATATATTTTTAAATGATGATACATAGATTCGATTTTACTATAAGAAGAAAAGTGTATTATTGTGATTTCTTGCAGTATTTTTCCTTAAGTAGGTATTTTATTTTCCAAATCCTATTTAGAACAGAGTTATAACACGAAAGTTAACCTGTATTCTTCACTATAACGTAACGCTTAGTGTACCCCGCATTTAAATGAACATGAACATTTAAATCTTATGCCTATGATCTATTAAAAGTTTTGTGTATTTTTTTGTTTGCTACTTTATTCACCATAAATTGTATCTTATTCAATTATTATTACAAAATGTGTCTGTGTTCATTTGAATTTTAGTTGATGTTAATGTATCAAAGGTAATAACTACGATGTTCTCATTACAACTATTTCATTTAGATAGCAGTTTGTCTAATTCTGTCTATGATCTTTAGTTACATATTCTTTATTTCAGAATGACACCACAGAAAAGACTAGATTATATTTGAAAATTGACTGTTATATTGACGGTTATTCGATGTCTCACCCTGTGCGTATGCACATTGAATAACTGTCAATATAATTTTAACTCATCCGAAAATCTTGATACTAGCTTAGATGAACAATGCCCCATCGAATGTTTAGAAAATGTTGATTTCACATGCGAATCTGATCCAAATAGTAAGAACGTTTAAGAAACACAGGTCAAAGCAACACATCAAAAAAACTTAAAAAAAGTCATTCCAGCTAGAAAAGTAGGGCCACCATGTGGTGAGAAGGGTCGTCTAAAATGTTCTGCAAATGTGTCAGAAGAAGAAAGACAGAACATCTTTCATAAATATTACAATTTGGGCAACATAACGATGCAGAGTCAATTCATTATAAACAGCACTACTATAATTAATCCAAAATATAAATACACAAATGCGGCAAATCCTAGGCAAAGCAACAATGCATTTTATTTTTCGCTTCAAAATAATAAAGTACGTGTTTGTAAAACACTCTTTAAATCCACACCTGCCTTAAATGATCGCGTAATAAGGACTGCCAAACTTCAAACAATATTGAATAACGCATGGCCAACAATTAACTTTAAATTTTTATTAGATTTAGAGGGACAAATATTTGTTAGATTAAGAGAAGAAATGAATAAACATGGTTGGTATGTAGATGAAAGATTATAAATAAAAAATAAATCAATCGCAAAGCAGTTTTATTAATCCGCATATGTCCGCGACACAAACAATCTCTTTTTACATACATAACAGTAAAAATTAGACTTAAAGCTATTTGGCACATCAATTGGGAATAAATAATCTATAATTTTTTAGCACTTTTCACACATTGGGATTATGGGGTACACATATTCAGGATAATACACTGTTAAGTCAATTTTGAGAATTCCAGGATGCATGGATAAATAATCATAGTGGTCAGAAATTGCTCTAAGTTCCTCTTCCGATATGAAATTTATCTTAGTAGCACAAGTTCTGGAACGAGTCCTGGATGACACCGAAGACTCACTGCTGGACTCACTCGACCGACGAGAGAAACGAATGCGTAAAGTAGGTGCCATATTTAATGCAATAGAACAACCAAACAACTGTAAAAAAAGATTTAGATATAATGCTTTTATATAAAATGCAACAAATGCAGTCTCGAAAAATACTTAATAAATAAGATATCTGTATAAATCATTAATTATTACAGATTCATTCAGAATATTTTTGGAAAAGTTTTTTCCAATCTTTGGTTGGCACTTCTTTAAAATCGTAAAAGCTGTCGTAGGTTAATTCAATAACTGCGAATGGTTTACCGTTAGATTTAGCAGTTCTAGTAATACTCTGTTTCAAATAACAACACGGGTCAAACTAGTTCAACGACAGGAGCAACACTGAACGTGTCGTTCTTCCTTTTTCTAGCGAAACAGAAAGATTTTTTTTATTTTTTTAGTGCATATCCACTAATATATTCTAATTGTGCCTAAAGGAACACCAGCAGATGTACCTGTGCTTGCAGACACAAACTTCATTGTTTTCAAAACTGGTGTAGCATTATCCCACACTAATTGATGAGATGATGTTGGGGTTAAAGCACCTAAAAGAGATTTAACATTATCTTTTCTTATTATTTTCATAGCCTTAGCATTTCCATTGATAGCATTCCCATTAAAAGAGTCGAAAAGTTCATCAAAAATAATAATGTGTCGGCAGTAACCTTGCAGTAATTGGATAGAATTCCTTTATCTGGAAAAAAATTAATGATAAAATTATTAAATGTATATAAATGGTTATTGGAAAAAGTTATTAATTAAAGTACCTTTACAAAATATATTTACTTATTTGGCTAATATATCTCTCACATAAATTACCTCATAGGCAGTACATTTGCTATAGTTGCCATGCTTGGTTGGCAACCACAGTATTTTTTTAGTTATTATTATTAAATTATTACCTTCTATCACCTTTTATGACACCCACAGAAAAATATGGGATCGTGAAAATTTTTATACCACTACAACGCTCTTATTTATTTGCAAGAATGAATGTAAAATTTGTTGGTTAGTTATGAGTTGAGACACTAACAATGTACGAGCCCAATTTAAAGATTATTGCAAATGACAATAATAAAAGAATGATTGCTTCTGTAATGTGAGAGCGAGTGAGTATGATAATTATAAATATCATATTCATAACTAAAATCAGATTGAATGAAAAATTTTGATTATATTCAAAATAAAAACAAAAACTATTATTTCTTTTTCTTTTTTATACGATAAGGTGACAAACGAGCACACAGTCCACCTGGTGGTAAGTGCTTGCTGCGGCGGATAGACATCTACATCTATCCTCGATTATAAATCAAAATGCAGATGCGTTGTCACCCGTGAGGACTAAGGCGGAATGCCCCGTTTCCAGTGCAACGGGTCCCCTGTTCTCTGCACTCACATACAAACCACAGCAGCATTAAGCTACTATTTTACGCTGGTATTCTGTGAGAGCGTGGTCCTTCCCGGTCAAGCCGACCCATTCATACTACAACTATACTACTAATATCACTGCAGCATGGCTCTACCACATATAAAGTAAAAATAAAAAAATTATGGAATTTATGGTCAAATGATTAGATATTTTACAATCTGACAAATATGTTAGTTATTTATTAAAGTTTAATAAGAAAAAATCATAAAGAAAGTTTATGAAGATTGTTAATCTTACCTGCTAGGTATCCCATGTTAACTGCAACCTATCTACAAAAAACTTGTGTAACACATTTCACTTTCATTTTAGGTATTTTCTTTGGGTTGACATGGAGACTGTGAGTTTTGGAAGAAGCCTAAAGCCTTGGCAGGCTGGATATTCTTTATATAATTGAACAATGTGGTCCCACTTGGCAGTTTTCTTTTCATTAACATATGTTAAGTTTTTGGTCAAAAGATTATTAATAGCAGAATATATAAATAATAGAAATAATCTTTCAAAAAGGTCAGATCAAACAAAGGTACAATTTCATCACCATCAATTTCAAAGGTCTTTTTATTTGAATCGGAGTTTTTTCTCAGATGATGTGCTTTAGTTTCTACTATGAGATTATGAATTGCACCCATGTTAGTGGTACCTTGATCACATACTGTTGCTACAATCTTCAAACCCACTGACCAGAGTTTTCTTATGACTTTCTTTATATGAATTTTTAATTCATCTTTTTGTGTGCTTCCAGAGCAGAATGTATAATAAATAGGCTGTTTGTAATTCTTTTGAACTCCCCTCATCATAAACACTAATGCATGGTCTGCAATTTTCATAAAGTTTTTCTTGACATTGTTAATAAATCCCTTTATAACATCTTTCTTCCTGTTGCACTCAAAATGTGGTGAGATTGCAATTTCATCGAATAATAACATGCATAACTTGTCAGTCATTTTTTTAACTTTTTTACTTAAAATGTCAAATAAATTATTGTTAATTCCAGGCTTCAAAGCAGCTCTTGCTATCATGCAACTCGGTGTTGCTGAAGAAGGCAGAATAAATACATTCCAAGCCACCTGTAGGCTCTAGGTCCTTGTTTGTGAAGAATTAGGGACAAAAGTTTTTCTTTTTTTTGAATATCTTCTTCCCATTGTATTTTTATTTATTTCACTGAACTGAAGTAGTGTTAATATTAGGGCAGGTGACGTAAATTTAGAAATTGCTTTCTGATAAGTAGAATTTTCAGATAGCTTTAGTGCCTTTTTCAGCTTCAATGCAAAATAGTCTTTATCAGCTTGCAATTTTTTATTTTGCAAACAAGAGAACTAGCTTCAGAAGAGAATACTTAGCAAAGCATCTTCTTTGACACTGAAAATAAGTAAAATAAGCATTAGTTCCGATAACTTAAAAAAGCCAGCAAAGTATAAAAACTATTTAATAATTTCTGAGTAGAAAAATTCATATCTGATTTCCAATTTGGAACTTGGCATCATAGCACAATCAAAATTCATTTATCCATTATAGCCTATCAAAAGTTTTATGCTAAATATAGTCCATAGAATAGGTCTCCCTAGATCTAAGATTGCCCATAGTTGCCTCGCTTGGCAGGCAATGGGCAACTGCAGTTTTCTATTGTTTTGAGTTGTTATCGGGAGGATGTAGCTGTCCATCTCCTATTTCATTTTGCTGTCACCTCTTGACACTTACACTATGATATTGACACACAAAGCCAAATGACATTAGTCATAACACAATTTTGCAATTTAAGAGGAATTTCTATGCAATTTTCACCATCATTCAGATAAGAACATTTCATGACAAAGGTTTATATAAATATTCATATTTAGTTTACATATTTGAGTTGTCAATGCAAAGGTACAGTCCTAGTCTCATATAAAGAAAAGATTACACTTCAACAATATTATATAAAAGTTGTCTGTTTGAAATTACCTTCAACAGGTGCTAGTGAGATGCTAGGCTTTGCAGTGCTTGTTGATGGCTGGTAATCAAAACCAACATTTATATAGCAGCCTGAAAAATACGAAAATTAAAAATGTGTATTTAACTGTTTTGTATCATATATTTTGAGGTAAAAATCTAAATACAATTACATGTGTTTATAATTTATTATAATCGGTAGGTATAGAATAAAATTTCGATATTATATTAAAAAAAATTAGTAAGTATCATATTTACATAACACTAAAAATTATTGAGCCTCACCACACATTGAATCAAACATCATTTACCTGGCAAATGTAAAGTTGGTACTGCATTAGGTGCAAGTCTTTTACTCCATGTGTAATACTTCGACTCAAAGTGGAGACGACATAATCTGCGGTACTTAAATATATTGTCATCGTTCATTGCTAAAATGTCTCCACCAACGTCATGCACCCAAGAACGAAATCGATCAGCTTGTTTGCTTGGGTTTAGAAATATATGTAATATAACATTATCCGATCCTGAAACAACAAATAAATTAAATAGTATTATTATATAATGCTATTTTAATGAGATTTTCAATCCTCTTATATTGAGTGGATATTAATAAGTTTCAATAGAGATAAGTGATTTCATGCTTATTAAAACATTAAATAATTTATTCTTTTGTTTTGAATGATTTATATTTCTTTATGAACAACACGTAAAACTAACCTGGTACATGTTCAGGCTATCGCAATTACAGCCACGTTTTAAACAAATAATATCAAGTAGGTTTTAATTTTGTACCTTGTAATAATTTTATGATATAAATACTTACGGTTTTTGTTGCAATTAGGTACACAGCATCTTTTTTCAGCAGCCACGGTAAATGTCGACAGAATCCAAGTCTTATGGCAATCCAAAATCCGAAAAAAAGTCCGTGAGTTAACATAAATAGATTCAAGATACGAAGTCCAAAAAGCAAACCAAAATCGTCCAAAAATCCACAATTACAAGCAAAGGAACACATCCACGTAAACATATTATGTCAAACGGAAAACGAAATGAATTTGAAATTTGAATTGGTTGATAAGATGCTGCCGAGATGCAAGATGGAAGATGGCGGGCAAAGCGAAAAAGGCGCCATCTGGGGCTTAATGTTTGAAACATAAACACGTTTAAAACACAGAAGCAGAAGTGATAGGCCCCTGGGAGTTTTGTATTAGTTTTGCATTATTACTCATAGATGACGCTATTTCAACTTAATTTAAAATTTTTGAAAATTAATATATTAAGTAGTGGCGTCATAAAACATCCAACATCCTATAATGTCATTTCGCTGGATGGACGCTTTAATGAAATACAACAAATAACACCCCTTTCTTGTTGTGTTTATATAAATTCACAGATACATTAAATTCATTGAGCGCTTAGTCCTGCCATCTATGCACGAGACGAGAACTAAGAAACAAAGCAAACGGGACCGTTTACATATTTCGGTTAAATCGTAGTGCGCAATGTGGCTAATAGATGACACATAAGTTAAGAATTAAAAATGTTATCCAAAAAAAGTAATATTAATGAAACAGCAACCAGAATGTCATTTAAATAGTAACATTAGACTGGGGAACTGAGTTACATAAAATGAGGATCACTTATATAAGTATAAATCGGGTTAAGTCGTTTTCGAGGAATCGGCGAATACCTACCTATGTCGGTATAGGTATAAATACAATACGAGTCTAATAAAAAACTTTTCTTTCTATACATCTATTAAAGGTTCTTATTTTAACTCAGATAGGTAAATTACAAAACAAAAAAATTACTAAACTTACTAAACTATGCGAATAGTCATTATTACAAACGAAATGCCTGGTAGGTATGCGGAGCGTGTTCATTGTTATCTCCCTGTACAACATGTTGTAAAAAAATCCCTGTGGTTAACGGAATTAGTATTCAAATGTATTGAAAAAGCTTCTGTACTTCAGAAAACTTGAACATAAAAAAATAAAATTAAACTATTTTGTCTGCAAAATATTTGTCAGAGTTAAGAGATATACTCTAAGAAACTCTCTAATAAGAGATAACTCTGACACGCTCATCGGTCAAAACGAAATTTTTTACAATGATGATGATATTTACCCGGCCAATGCGGAGGTAATAATAGGTATAGTAGCCGGATCCGGATGAACGAGCTTTGCTCGGTTTTTATTTTGAAATTACATTTAGATTCAAATTACATACTGATGAATAATATTTTTTGATCTTATTATATATATATATATATATATATATTATAATAGAAAAAACTGAACTGGTTATTTGAATAAAAAATCATGAGTGTAATTAGTTTAATTAAAATTTTCCAATTTTTAAAAAATACTTAAAAAAGGCTCAAAATAATAGAATTTCTCACAAAAGAAGGTAACTAAAAAAAAAAAGGAAAAAAACAGACCGAAGACATGACGCGAACCGGCATTTAGATTTCGCCGCCGCCGCTCGATATCCACTTGAGCTATTGCGATCATTATCAATAATGTTAAAATTTACTTTCTTATGTTGTAGCAGTTTTTCATTACCTGAAAAGACGGACAAAAACAGATTTTCTAAAAATAACTCCAAGCTAGATCGATTTATTGCCCCCGAAACTCGCTGGACACTAAATTTTATGGAAATCATTGAGTGTCTAGAAGATTTGTAATTCAGTGGACGATATGAATGACAAGCTCGTGGAAACTGTCCATGCGGTCGGAGCTAAGTTCTGCAAGACCCGCCGCAGAAGAACACAAAAACTCTCCGATCACACTCTTAATCTCATGGCTGTTAGACGGGAGATGAGGCTGCAATCGTCAACAGATTTGACAGCATACAGGCATCTGAACAGACAGATCTCCAAATGCATGCGGCGAGACTTACGCAACTTTAATACTGCTCGTATTAAAGAAGCAATCGAGCGGAACCAGGGCTCCAAAGTCTTTGCCAGAGATCTGTCTGCCAGTTAGAGCCAACTGTCGAAGCTGAAGACTGAGTATGGCAGCATCGTTTCTGGGACACCTGAGATTTTGAGTGAGATTGAGAGGTTCTATGGGGAGCTGTACACATCATCGTTGGAGCCACACGCAAGTGTGAGTAACGATCCAAGAGCAAGTCTTATCCGACACTATTCCGATGATATCCCGGACGTCAGTCTGAGCGAGATTAGAATGGCTCTCCAGCACCTTAAAAACGGCAGGGCCCCAGGCGAGAATGGAATCACAGCGGAGCTTCTGAAAGCGGGTGTAACACCGGTACTTGAAGTCCTTCAGAAGCTCTTCAATTCCGCCCTCCATGGCGGCACTACTCCAGAGGCGTGGAGCAGAAGTGCGGTGGTCTTGTTCTTTAAGAAAGGCGACAACGCTCTCTTAAAGAACTACAGACCGATTTCCCTTCTGAGCCCCGTCTACGTGCTGTTTTCGAGAGTCATTACGAATCGTCTCGCACGCAGACTCGACGACTTCCAGCCTCCCGAACAAGCCGGTTTCCGAAAAGGCTTCAGTACCATAGACCACATACATACCCTGCGGCAGATTGTACAGAAGACTGAAGAGTACAATCTGCCACTTTGCCTGGCGTATGCAGCGGCATTGGAAGACGTTTTCAAGCTACTGGAATGGAAAGGATACGGTATTGACATCAATGGCGAGTACATCACTCACCTTCGATTTGCCGACGATATAGTCCTTATGACAGAATCGCTGGAGGACTTAAGCACTATGCTCAATGACCTCAATAGTGCCTCCCAACGGATAGGTCTTAAGATGAACATGGACAAAACAAAGATCATGTTCAATGTCCATGTCACACCTATGCCGGTAGTTGTTGGGAGCACTATGCTCGAAGTTGTTGACGAGTACGTTTACCTGGGACAAATAGTCCGACTAGGTAAGTCCAACTTCGACCGAGAGGTCAATCGACGGATTCAACTCGGCTGGGCAGCGTTCGGGAAATTACGACATATATTCTCGTCAGGTATACCTCAATCTCTAAAAACTAGATTGTACAACCAGTGCGTGTTGCCAGTGATGACTTACGGATCTGAGACGTGGTCCTTCACTGCTGGCCGTATGAGGACGCTGAAGGTCGCTCAGCGAGCTATGGATAGGGCTATGCTCGGAGTTTCTCTGCGTGATAGACTCAGAAATGAGGATATCCGCGGTAAAACCAGAGTGAGTGACATAGCCCAACGGATTAGTAAGCTGAAGTGGCAATGGGCCGGCCATATAGCTCGAAGAACCGATAACCGATGGGGAAGAAAGGTTCTTGAGTGGCAGCCTCGTACCGTACGTATTGTTACGCGCTCCAGTCGACGACACACTAGCGCCATCTAGTGTCAGGAACGAGAGCGAGGGGAGCGTTGCAGTTTATGACATCACAAATCTTTCGACCGACAGCGCCACTCGAAGAACTAAGTTTCTAGAAAATCTATACTCGAACTCTCGGTACCTTGCGCGTGTTTACTTGAACATTCCGGATATTTTGCTAATTTAAATAAATAGGTGGCGCAAGATGCGATCGAAGCAGAGTTGAACTCAGCGACACAAGCGAAGCTTCGGAGCGGAATTAAGTGAATTAGTGTAATTAATTATTAGTGTTTTTAGTTTTAATTTGTGTAAAGTAAATTAAAGTGTTAATTTAGGTAATTTTATCGGCAATTTTTATTGTCACGAACCTCAAGCTCGTAACAATTGGTGTCAGAAGTGGGATAAAATCATGCCGATTTTACCTAAGGAGGAAACGGAGGATGTCCGCACCCGCAGTCAACGCCAGCATGAGACGGACCAGAGGAGATTTGGTGGTGCAACGCCGCAGACGTCGGAGGGCCAATTGCCAGCCACGGAGGCTGCGGGCCCGTCAGTAGCTCCTACACCTGCAACAGCAGACTTAGGTGCTCTGATGGCGATGCTACAGGAGCAGCTGCAGCGCGGACGAGAGGAACAGGCCCGTCTGTTGAAAGAGCAACAGGAGGAACAGGTTCGCCGACAGGAGGAACAGTCTCGCCGACAGGAGGAACAGGCTCGCCGACAGGAGGAACAGGTCCGTCGGTTGGAAGAGCAGCTGCGGGGCGGCTAGGAAGAACAGATGCTTCTCATGAAGGACCTTCACGCTACCTTCGGGAAAGAGATAAGGGAGGTGAAGGATAAGGTTGCTCAACATGATAACCGGTTGTCGGAAGCGGAGACCCAAATCAACCAAGTTAAGAAAACGCTGGATGAACTCAAACTTGGGGATGGAACTACAGCTCCCGTAGTAGCTTCAGCACCTTCGCTACGTGGGTTCAAGGTGCCACCGTTCGACGGTACCTCTTCCTGGTCAGCCTACAAAATCCAGTTCGAAGCTGTTATGAAGGCGAACGGCTGGAATAAAAATCAGGCCATGACTGCTATCACACTAGGCCTGCGTGACCAGGTCTTAACAGTTCTGGAAGCTCTCGGTGAGGAAGTGACTTATGAGCAACTCCTTGAGGCATTGGAGGCGAGGTATGGCGACGCTCACCTGGAACACGTCTTTCGTGCGCAGCTTAAAGATCGTGTGCAGCGCATCAACGAAAACCTGCAGCAGTGGGCTCTAGAGGTGGAGAAGCTGGTGCGAAAAGCATGCCGGTCTGTACCTGCGCTCATTGAAGGGAACCTGGTGCAGACATTCATCGACGGTATCCGCGACCTGGAAGTCAGAGCTGCTGTGAGGCTCGGGCACCACGAGACGCTTAAGGACGCCTTGGCCCATGCACTGGAAGTGAAAGCCGTGCGGCGGGATCATCGTTCCCATCGCGTCAGGGAGGTTGCAGCTACAGTTCGCGACCGCAACAAAGGATACAGCCCTAGGTGCTATGGCTGTGGGGAAAAGGGCCATCTTCGATCCAGCTGCCCTAAGCGAACCGTGGAAAGGAGAGTTGATCGATCTCGAGAGGGTAGTGCAGCTAACGGCACTGCCTGGCGGCGACAGGATCATCGTTCACCTCACGCTAGGGAGGTTACAGCAGTTACGGTTCACGACCACAATAAAAGATACAGCCCTAGGTGCTATGGCTGTGGGGAAAGGGGCCATCTTCGGTCCAGCTGCCCTAAGCACACCCTAGGAAGGGAAGGTGAACAGTCTCAGAAAGGAAGTGCGGCTAACAGCACCGCCCAGCAGCAACAGGAATACGACTTTACTATCAGACACTGCAGCAGGAAATCTCACGGCAACGCAGATGTATTGTCAAGAAGACCTTGTCCTGAAGATTGCAAAAATTGTAGTAGGCAAGAAAGTAAGGAAGTGATATCCGTGAGGATGCTCAGGACAGACCACCTCAGCAACGGGTGGAAGGACAGCCTACGACATGCACAGCAGGAAGATCCGGACATCAAGCCGATTCTGGGATGGATGAAGGCCCGTGCTACCAAGCCTAAGTGGAGGGACGTCTCAGCGATGAGTTCAACCACGAAAAGCTATTGGGCCCAATGGGACAGCTTGCTGCTTCAGGATGGAGTCCTGTGCCGTAAATGGGACAATGGTCGAGGAGACAGCTGTCGTTTACAAATGATTGTCCCTAAAGCTAAAGTGCCGAATGTTCTACAGCTGTGCCATAATGGTCGTTCAAGAGTCCATCTGGGAGTTAAACGAACTCTACTGAAGGTCCGAGAACAGTTTTACTGGATCCATTATCGTGACGATGTCGAGGATTGGTGTCGTACATGTACAAGTTGTGCGGCTGTGAAGGGACCTCAGACACGGAGTAGAGGAGCATCGAAATTGCACAATGTTGGTGCACCACGGGATAGGACATCCCTTGACATTGCGGAGCCGTTACAGAAAGGCGCAAAGCGCACTCCTAAGATCGTCCATGTGGATCGCCTAGCGCGTTATTATGGGGCCGATAATGCTCGGGACGAGCATGTCTTAGGAGGGGGCAGTGTTACGCGCTCCAGTCGACGACACACTAGCGCCATCTAGTGTCAGGAACGAGAGCGAGGGGAGCGTTGCAGTTTATGACATCACGAATCTTTCGACCGACAGCGCCACCCGAAGAACTAAGTTTCTAGAAAATCTATACTCGAACTCTCGGTACCTTGCGCGTGTTTACTTGAACATTCCGGATATTTTGCTAATTTAAATAAATAGGTGGGGCAAGATGAGATCGAAGCAGAGTTGAACTCAGCGACACAAGCGAAGCTTCGGAGCGGAATTAAGTGAATTAGTGTGTTTAATTATTAGTGTTTTTAGTTTTAATTTGTGTAAAGTAAATTAAAGTGTTAATTTAGGTAATTTTATCGGCAATTTTTATTGTCGCGAACCTCAAGCTCGTAACAGTATATATATATATATATATATATATATATATATATATATATATACAAGAATTGCTCGTTTAAAGGTATAGGATTTATGCCATAAATTATTCCGAATTTCTTCTTTTTTTAATACAGGTACAACATATTATGGTACCCACACTATAAGCAGAAACTTCAAATTCCTAACTAAAAATTTATTTATTTTACTTACTAAATCTTTATTTTACACCTTATATACTAAGGGATATAAATGGCGGACTTAATGCCTTATGGCATTCTCTGCCAGTCAACCCTGGATGATTTGAGAAACTGTGGCAGGTGTAATCAATCACTCAGTGACCGGTTTAGAGCTGCTAATTCTACACCCTAACGGTTCGCGAAGCATGTATTTGGGGGATGCGTGCGCTCAGCGGAAAGCCATGGGTTAATTCCCAACCGCCGTTCGATGTCCGGCCGTAAAGGCCGTCTCACGTGAAGTCTACAAAATTTTTGAGATAGAATTCGAAACAAAAACAGTCTACGAGAAACAATTTTAAACACCTCCCTCGAGGGAGGCGTCATTTCTTAATTTTTGTGCTCTAATCGATAAGCTCTAGGCAATAAAATCTCGAATGTAGGGTAAGGAAAATAATTAATAATTCATTATTCAATATCCATTGAATTAATAATTCAATTCAATTTGGGAAAATTATAACAAAGGTCCTAATTTTAACTCCTCCAGTTAGTATACAAAATGAATCATCATTTTGTATACTAACTGGAGATCATACAGATGGAAAAAAGCCAGACAGCAGAGTGACACCGTTTTAATTGGCTCTGTTTCACCCTTTCGGCAAAGAACCCTTAAAGCACGGCGATGACTTGTTTTACTGACATAGGTCTTTTTTTAAATGATGATTATTATGGCTAATAAATCTGAATACTAAGATAGAATACCTCACAGCCTATAAATACTGGCTCCCTATATCTTCACATCAAAAGTCAAAACACAGCAGTGCCAGCACTACTATTTTTTGGCAGAAAATAACTGAGTGAAATAACTGAGAGAACCTAGCCATACGTACTCCTAGGCACAAAAGAATCCCACCTAGTAAACTTTCTAGCACTATATTAATACTATTAATAACTTTTCTTTCGGGTTGAGTAAAAATGCCGATTATGATGGAAGATAAATGTTTATTTTCACACACACACGGTAATTATATAATTAGTAATTACGTCATCCAAAATCGCCAAGCTTCTTCAGTGAATTCCTTAAAAAGCGCAGATGTCGTCTCCCAATAATTGTTGCGAGTCTGTACTCGTATGTTTGTCCTTGTGTACCCCATCCCCCGAATACAGGAGAAAATCCTAGTGTGAAGGTTACCGTTTCTTTTTTTTAAAGGGAAAGGTATGCCGTGTTGTGCAAATCCATGGCAGACTTCAGGTCTTTAATTTTTTTAATTTCTTAGAGTTCTATGTTTCTTCAGGATGTTTTCCTTTACCACTGAGTATGTTGTAAATCAGCACTTGAAATTGTAACTAACAAAGTCATTAACGCCGGCACCACTGTTCATAACTTAGCTAAAAGAGCTACTACGATTCATTGTGTAAGCGGTAATGTAAACAATTATGATCGATTATAGAATAACGGTGATAAACGAGCGCACAGACCACCTAATGGGAAGTGGATGCTGTGTCACATAGAAATCTACATCAATATATACGTCACTCCTGAGCACTAAGAAGGAATTCCTCGTTTCCAGTTAAAGGGTTCTTTACTCTTTACACTCACAATGCAAAACACAGCAGTATCAAGCTGCTATATCACGCTGGTATTCCGTGAGAGCGTGGTCCTTCCCCGGTCGAGGCGACCCACTCGTGCTACAACCATAATATGGCTGCAGTGTGCTCCACCACACAAAATAGTTTCCTGTAAGGTTTATAATTTTTTTATAGGATCTGTGACAAACGAGCACACATTCCACCTGATGGTAAGTGGTTGCTGTGGCGAATAGACATCTACATCTATCATCTATCTAGATTACAAATCAAAATGCATATGCGTTGTCACCCGTCAGGACTAAGATGGAATGCCTCGTTTCCAGTAAAAAGGGTCTCCGATTCTCTACACTCACCGTACGAAACACAGCCGCATTAAGCTACTATTTTACGCTGGTATTCTGAGAGAGCGTGGTCTTTCCCCGGTGGAGCCGACCCTTTCGTTCTACAACTATACTACTTAAATATATACCTGCAACATGGCTCTACTACGTACAAATATACATATAATTACACGTATAATTTTACACTAGGAGAACAGATGTAATATTCCATAGAGATATAATGTTCCATAGAGATATAATATTCCATAGAAAAATAACCGCTTAGAATCAGAACCGCAGTCAATTTACAAATGGATCGTCATTGTTCATAAATCCGACATATTTTGTTACGTCACGTCGGATCTATTTATCATTTGAATCTTTGAGTGGCGTGGCATACACAACACAAAGGGTAGCACTAGGGGTGCCCCCGAAATGCGATTAGTAATCTCGGACTTGCACAGTAATACCCGCTGGCGTTTTCGTTGGTCACTAGTGATGTAATCAATTTCCGCGGGTAAGTAAACCAGCGAATAGAATTAGTATTAAAATCCTTGTTTTATTTTCCTTGATGATGGTATTAATTAATTCACATTATTCACATACTTTATGCTGGGCGTATGAGGAAGCACAATTTCCTTCAGCGAGCTATACATGTGATAGACTTAAAAATGGGGGTACACGTAGCATAACCAGAGTAACGATAAGGCGCTAAGACGCAATGTGTCAGTAAGCTGAAGTGGCAATAGACCGATCATATTATATTTTCAAGAAGCGACAACTGGAGAAAAAAAGGTTTTTGAGTAGCAGCCTCGTACTGGCGAGTTTGTGAATTCAGGAACATGCTATGTGGCATTTTTTAGCTGTAATGATGATAATAATCATTGCTAAACTAAATAAATGTTAATATCCGTTATATTATGCCATCGAAATTTAAGTCGATGCGCCATTCACTTTTCAATAGCAATATTTGTCTAAGATTCTATTGCTCAGTTTTTTATTTATTTTTACTATGAAAAATCTTATCACAACTAGATTTACATTTTATTAGTGATAGTGATACTTAGAAACATTAAAAAAACACAGAAAGGCAAATGTGAACTCAATAAACGATAGCCAACAGCTTATTTATGCATTAAAGCAAAGCCGGACTTTTGAGTCAAACTACATGTAGATTCCTGATAACAATTTAAAATAATAAATAATGCGGATTGTCACTTCGCCTGCCAATCATAGTCACGGTCATAGTCAAAATCCCCCCTATAAAGCAAACTATGGGTAAACCTATGTCTAGCAACGGACTTTTATAGACTGTAATGGATGGATAAATAAGAACGATATTTACTATCACCGGAGTCATATATAAAATTTTCGCCTGGCCATCATGATCATCATAGCCCTTCAAAATTCCACTCCTGAACATAGGCAGTCCTCTGTCCTATAGAAATAGAAACTTTTTTTTATTTAATATAAGTTAAGTTACAGCCTATATACGTCCCACTGCTGGGCACGGGCCTCCTCTCATTTCTGAGAACGTTTTAGGGTAAGGAAGTGTCCGCCGCGCTGCCTCAGTGCGTGTTGGCGAACTTCACATGTCTTCGAAATAATTTATTTTCTTATTTCTCAGACATGCATGTTCCCTCACGATGTTTTCCTTCACCGCCAAGCACGTGGTAAATCAGCACTTAAAATTGCAATAAATAATTTCATTGGTGCCGACGGGGATCAAACCCGGGTTGCTCGTGTACTGCGAAATTTACAGCGAACGCTAACCGTCTGAGCTTCCACGACTCCTATTTAATATAAATTACAAATAATACTTATAGAAAGTCGTCCTTACGTTTAATTTGCTACAGTAAAATACCTTTGTCCTGGGAAGAAACCTAGTAGGATTTATTTTATAAAAAAGAACAGTTTACAATCTTTAAAGTTACACAATAATTAACAACACAACACAAATTAGAAATGATATGGTAACGATTACCTCATTCCCAGGGGTTAATTTCATTCATAAATTCCTTAGTGTTATAATAACCGTTCTACAGATTACACTTGTTTAATAAAGTTTTAAAACTTGGCGGAACTAAGATTTTGTATATTTTAACTAACCCCAGCCCAGTAGTACTAAAATAAAATAAAATTTTATTATAAAAGTAAACAATGGTAACATCCCTATCTGGAATGAATTGTCCGAACGCACGTTGACGTAACGCCCCTTGTATTACTGATTGCTTTTCTATTAAACCGCTACATTCTCCCTTCGTCAAACACGAACCGGATTCTGACGTATATTTATGCTTTAATTTGTTATTATAATAACAAATGATAATTTTAAATGCTATTTTGATCTCTTGAATTTCAATGAATACTGTTTTTAGGGTTCCGTAGTCAACTAGGAATCCTTATAGTTTCGCCATGTCTGTCTGTCCGTCTGTCCGTCCTCGATTACT
Organism: Parnassius smintheus behrii; assembly: GCA_036936625.1. Classification (NCBI taxonomy): domain Eukaryota; kingdom Metazoa; phylum Arthropoda; class Insecta; order Lepidoptera; family Papilionidae; genus Parnassius; species Parnassius smintheus. The sequence continues at coordinate 5,380,754 of JAUPFT010000006.1, forward strand.
CTCTGTGACCGTTAGCACTAGAAAGCGGAAATTTGGTAACAATATGTGTATCAATCACGCCGACAAAGTGGTAAAATAAAAATTGGAAAAAAAAAATGTTTTATTAGGGTAGCCCCCCTATATGAAAAGTGGGAAGTGATTTTTTTTTTATTTCAACCCTAACATGTGATATATTGTTGGAAAGGTATTTAAAAATGAATAGGGGTTTACTGGAATCATTTTTTGATAGTGTCAATAATTTCGGAAATAATCGCTCCAAAAGTAAAAAACAATGTGTCCCCCCCTCTAACTTTTGAACCATAAGTTTAGAAAATATGAAAAAAATCTGAAAAGTAGAACTTTATAAGGACTTTCTAGGAAAATCATTTTGAACTTGGAAGGAAACAACAGTACCCACTACCGGGAGCAGTTACAGGAGCGCGGAGCGCTGCTGGAGCGCGGACATAATGGATACCCACCTTTAAACTCATAAGTGGGAACAATTATTGTGACGGACGGGAAACTACGGAACCCTACACTGAGCGTGACCCGACACGCTCTTGGCCGGTTTTTTTTTGTATCTAAAATGATAAACGAACTTGCGAATAGTCCACCTGATGGTAAGTAATTTCTGCAGTCTATTGAATCTGAATTATATTCAGATACTGGAAGTGATCTATTTATGTAGGCGTTGTTTGAATTTAATAAAATAATCATCAAAAGCTATTTATTATACTTATCAATTTTTGGATATTTCAAAAAAAAATTCTTCACGTTTTTCGGATAGTATATAAAACAGCCCAAATCTCTATTTACATTGATCTCTGTTTATCTATCTATTTTCTGTAAACTTCGTTGCGATGTGTTTCATTGCCATCGGTTCAGCCGTTTCGAAGATTACCACTGAAGGACAGATAGACTGACATTATTCATGTCTTAATGACGTACAAATAACCCCCTCAGCTCAACAATAGAAAGTCACTTCGATACTACAAACAGATATTTAAATTTTATTTATGTGTTATAAAAGAGCTGCGGTACTCTAAGCTCGTCGTAAACGTAATATCCTAACAGCTAGTTAATTACAGTTTAGTGTGCTGATATACCACGTACTCGGTGGTATAGGAAAAGATTGTGAGGATACCCGTAAAACTGAGTAATAAAATAACTTATACGATGTTCACGCTGCAGCTATATTTTCGTTACAATAAGAAAGGGTCGGCTTGAACGGGGTAGCACCACACTCTCACAGAATTCTAGCGTAAATAATAGCAGCTTAATGCTGCTATGATCCGTATGGTGGGAAAAAGTATAGAGAACCGGAGACAATTTTTATTGGTATCGAGGCATTCAATCTTAGTCTTTCGGTGTGACGACGCATATCTGCATTTTGATTACAAATCTAGGATATGTGTTAAATATCTATGGGCCACAGCATCCACTTACCATTAGGTGGACTCAATTATTCTTTAAAAAAAACTAGTAAAGTACTAGTCAGTATATAGGATTAAAATATACTAAAACAATTATAATAGATGCATTAACCAGACCAAACCTAGGTAGTCAACTCATAGAAACACACATCAGAAATATCACATTGATATTAAACTGAAATTGATTTCAAATTGCCATCCGCGCATATCAATAACGCTTGACGACTCTTCGGTTGCGGCTCTCACAAACACTCATTTCAATATAGGAAGCCCGCTAGGTGGCTAACATTAATCATGCACTCTCCTGGTGGTCCTTTGTACTGGAAATTATGGTCGGAACGTCCCCTCCATGAGTTACGCCGGCAACAAATTTGATGTAACCCAATGTACAATGGCCCATTGATTTGGTAACTGATTAATGTGCACGTATCACGCGAGTGCGGATTATTTCTCGAAGCGTGTGGTGCGTGTAATTATTGTACATGATTATAATTGTGAACAAAAGTTTTTCTTGAATAAAACAATTTTTACGTGTTCAATTTACTTATTTTTAATTCCAAAATTTAAAAAAAACATCATAATTTTAATAGAGTAGGAGGCTGGACAAACACTTGCTTTGGATCCTGTATTTAATAAAATTAAAACTAAACTCAAGCATACCACTGCAAGACTTCAAAACATAGTAATATCATTTCGTAGAGCGGATCAAAAGTAATAATTAAAAGTTGATACTCATGATGTTATCATTTGATATCAGGACATCAATCACCCAGTACCTCGGTGAGCATGGGCGATGCAAAGAATTTGAAATGTCGGATATTAAAAATAAGTACATGATAAATCCGTCAAAATAGTTTTATTCAATGTGTAGTTTATATGATCTGAGGATTTATATAACCCTATATCAGTAATAACCGCGCCAAAGCGTTGCCACTGCACATGTGTCCATTGTTCAATGTGACGCCGACAGAGTTGAGCCGCGACAAAAATGGGGGTAAATGTGTAGTGAAAGAATGCTATTCAAGGTCACAAAAACGTAATAAATCAAGCGGCATCACTTTCAACACATAATTTTTAGTTCTTGTTTTCATATAAACGTAAAAAACCTCAAATAATTAAATAAAATTATCGAATATTACCATTTAGGTTCAATGTTGCCACTTTTCCGCATTTGTGATTACTCTACATTAATGGGAGACTATATAATTAATGGAGTAAGTTAATTTGTTACCTCTGATTTTAAATATTTTGGAAATTATAATAAAAACTACGTTTTAACTTTCATACAAAATAATTAATTATTCTTAGTTTATTCATGAATTATCTAATAAATATATTTTATTACCTATTTTATATTAATAATTTTATATTATTTATAATTTCATATAAATTTTATATTAATTATATTTTATTAGATACCTATTTTATTTTGTTTGATTTATTAGAACCATAAAAATACGTTTATTTCATCATTATGTTAAACTTCTATTCATCTGATAAGCTTTGTATCCCTTTTTTTCTAGAGGGACGTAATAAAGATTTTAAAATAAAATATACTTTTCATTATAAAAACAATTAACTGCAGCTTAAAAAAAAACTCATTTTTATTGCGTATTTTAGGTAAAATTTTATATAGTAAGCCACACCAACCCGCCATTGCATGTTTGTGCGTCTATCTTTATCTAATCTTACGACGACGATATTGTTTTCGCAACTTGTGTAAGTGAGATAGATATATGTTTACTTAAAATTGTTATTAGTTTCAAAGCTACGTCGTCGTGTTTGGATAGTGGTTACACTTTTTTCGACGCGCAGTAATGTGGTTTGCTCTTCTAGTGTTGTATAACTCAATGATGCGGCTCACCTGATGGTAAGTGACTACCGTCGCCCATGGACAACCGCAACACCAGGGGAAATGTTTTGCCGGCCTTTTGAAAAAGAGTAGGCTCTTTTCTTAAAGGTCCCGAAGTCATATCGGTCCCGAGAAATCGGTGGTGGTGGACAATTCCACTAGGAAGTTGTGCAAGGAAGAAAACTATTATTATTATTTATTTGTAAGCTTTTGTGCAAGAATAAAAGGTGACAGTCACTTTTACGTTCTTAACTAATATTAATAATAATGTCTTCCAGATCAATTTCGGTTACAGTGGCCAGTCTCAACTGAGAGTAGCCATATGCGCAGGAAAGAATCACAGTGCCCGAGTATTTGGGCAAGCACAGATGTACTCTCTACACCTTCACTCTCTTAGTCCAATGGGACGGTAACCCGACACGACCGAAGAGGGATCAGGTGCAGGACCAACGGCTTTGCGTGCCATTCGAGGCACGCATATGGGCCAAAGGAGTACCCTTAACATAAGAGCATGTGAAAAAGTCGATAGAGATGTGTCCGAATTTTATCAAATGAAAATCCGTAGTCTGCCTACCGCTCTGGGACGGCCACTAACTATGACACCAGAACGTCAAAGACCTGTCTCCCCACAATGGGTGCTGAACGCACCTGAAACGACGTGAATGAAGAAATGTTTAAAATAGACACTATTTACGGTGAGATTTTAATTAAAACTTAATTAAATTAAATTTTTATTAAATTTTAAATAAAATTATCAGATTCTAATCCGTAAAATTTGTTTTATTTATTATGCGGTATCGCGTAAATATAAAAATAAAATGATGGCTCCTTGACACAGTGGCTAAGCAATGAGTTGCGGCAATGGAGGGCGCTGGTTAAGATCGCGCACCGAACAAGTATTTGTATGGCCTGCAAATAATTGCCGGGTCTGGGTGTTTGTTTTTGTAAAGTTAGTTAGTTAGTTAATTTTGTAAACTGCCTCCGCGATACAGGAGAAAATCTCAGTGTAGGGTTAGGGTTAAAAGAAAAAAAATGATCAGGAAATATTGTTTATGTTTATGTTTATTTTTTAGTATGTACGAGTATGTATGTAATTAAAAAAATGACTGCTTCAAGTATACACCATAAAATTATTGTCATGCTTTGTGAACATGCAATTGGTATTATTATATGCATATTCGTAGATTAAATTAGAATGAAGCCGTTTATACCACAAAGGACAAGACAAACGTACGTTAAACCAAAATACTAAACTCTCTTTTAGGTACTTGCATAAAAAGATGAAGAATGAGCTTCATCAGTCACAAGTATAAAAATATAAAATCACCGATCATTCATTATTATTGAACGTAATTACACAAGGTCGACCCGCTAAGTAATCACTCATATCGAAACTTGCTTTATCATTACGCCATTATAGAGTTTTATATTTGAAAATAATAACCTGAGTGTTTTCTGATTCCCGCGGGGTGAACTTTCCGGGGGTTCTAATACCGTTTACAAAGATTAAGATTTACTTACAACAGACACGACAACTATCTTAAGTAACAATGTTATTAAATATTATATTAAAATGATGTATCTTGCCTTGTTTGTAGAGTATCTGCGTGGGGGTTTGAATGGTCTGCCACCGCAGAATCTACTTCACCTGAGGATACCAGACCTCGTGTAGAGGCGAAACACGTGTCGCATTATCGACGTTGGTGTGTCTTTCCCAGTGTAGTGGTGTTAGGAGTAGTAGTGTTGGGATTAGTGGTGACGGGAATAGTGACGCAATTGAGGGAGTTCGGGAGGTGGTCTTCAAATTAAGTATATTATTTTACTTTATCACGAGAATCTTAACGAATTAATTTTTATTTTTAATACTCGTATAATTGTTTCCGCAAAGTACCGTCTGATTCTATTAATTATCTTATTTCATTGATTGATTCATTACAGCTTATCAAATTCCACTGGTTAACATACCCCCTGCCCCAATAATTGCTTCATAGAGCGGATATATGGCATAGTAACCAAACTTGGCAAGCGGGTTGGCAACGGCAGTTCTTTAACAATTTTATCACCTTGGTCACCTCTTTTGACACCCACAAAAAGTACAAATTTATTTTTAGGAAAGAAATGTGTTCTAATAGATTAAAGTTCGGCGCAGGCGATGTGTTAGGTTATTTCGTCGGTCATTCAGTCTTGAGATTTGTTCCTAGTGATTTTTCCGCTCGAAAAAACAATGATAAGTATACATTTATTTTTTTAAAAATCTTTATTGCTCATAAAGTGTACGATAGGCGAACTTAATATTTTTCGAATTTTCCAACAGTCATGACCAAACTAAGCAAAGGAATTTAAGCAGGTTAAGAGTGAATATGGATGGAGAATGGCAGTTGAACTAGGCTTTTGCATTAAAAACCAAACGATACTACCTGTGCTACAGCGCCCATGAGAGTTTGATCTGGAGACTGCGGGGACGCCCGAACCCCCACAGAGATCACCATCGGGTTCTCTCGCCCGGTCGCTAACCGGCACGATGGAGCTACCCTGGGATTTTTGGCTAGTCTGCGGGGCAGCCTATTTGCCTATAATTCACGTCTGGACCGTGGCAACAACTCCACCTAAATTACCTCACTGCGGGACCACTATGTCAGAGACTCAGAGGTTCGTATCACAAATAAGGAGGTTCTCAAAACCTTGCGGCGTCTAGACGTGAATAAAGCTAGTGGACCAGACGATATACCAGCTATAATTCTAAAAGCCTGTGCACCTGAGTTCTCTCCTGTGTTGACACGCTTGTTCCGCCTCTCATTTAGAACTGGAATAGTATCCTGGAAGCTGGCCAACGTGCAGCCCGTTCCAAAAAAGGCAGCCGTGCCGACCCTGACTATTATCGATCAATCTCAATTACCTCAATACTCTGCAAGATTATGGAGCGTATATTGAACGCCCACTTAATGGCATACCTAAAACAGAATGACCGGCAATATGGGTTTCTCCGAAATCAGTCAGCTGGGGACCTTCTGGCGTATGCCACTCACGTATGGGGTGAGGCACTCGAGAACAGTGGGGAAGCACTTGCTGTTTCCCTTGATGTCTCAAAGGCCTTTGACAGAGTTTGGCACGCTAGCCTAATGGCTAAGCTTCCAGCGTACGGCTTGTCCTCTGGTCTGATTAAATGGTAAAAGACTTTCTGAATGAATGGTCTCTCCGGGTCGTCGGCGATGGCTGCTCATTCGAACCTCTCTGTCCTCCGGATCCAGTCTGTCCTCTCCGTAACTTTCTTCCTGCTGCATATTAATGATTTGCTTATGCCTGATATTTATGGGTACGCAGACGGCAGCACAGATGTGGAGAGATACCAACTAAGTCCTCGGGCCAGTTAGGATCAAATCCAGTCCGAAAAAGAAGCTATCGTAGAGCGCGTGAATCTCACACTACAGACAGTCTCCGAATGGGGCGATGCTAATCTTGTGAAATTCAACGCCACTAAAACACAAGCGTGTCTCTTCACTGCAAAAAGGAGCCAGCTCACCTTGGCTCCTTCTTTCTGAAATTTATCACTGTAATACACCGACCGCCTCCAGTTGCTGGGGGTTGAGATATCCTCAAATCTGAACTTCTGGTGGTTCATTGAGTACAAGGCCTAAGCAACTATGAGGAAGCTAGGAGTTCTTGCAAAGTTGCAGCGATACTTCATGCTGGGACAGACGCTTACATTATTTAAAGCGCAAGTCCGGTCGTGCATGGTGTATTGCTGCCATATATGGGCTGGTGCTGCAAAATGCATCACCTAGCAGCTTTGGACTTAATGGAAAGGCGTGCTAAGAGACCTATTGATGACCCGAATTTGGTTAAAACCAATCTTACCAGCCTCGAACACAGGCGAAAAGTAGCCAGCCTTTTGTTCTTCTACAGGATGCATTTCGGAGAGTGTGCGCAGGAATTGCATAGTTTAATTCCTCCCTCTCCCTTCCACCATCGGACAACCAGACATTCGGCTAGTCTACACCCTTTTGTTGTTGATTTACCACGCATTCGAACTAAACGGTTTGCTACGTCATTCGTCATATATACAGAACTAGAAATTTTAAATACTCTTATATATTATGTTACTAAAGATAACAATAATAATTTTTTAAATAATAAATTATTATTTTTTTATTTTTTTAAAACGTTACCTCCACACTAGAACTTTCTTCTGTATCGTGGGGGCTGTTTACAAACATATATTTCAAAAATACAAACATCCAGACCCGGAACAATAATTTGTAGACCATACAAATGCTTGTTCCGTGCGAGATTCGAACGAAATAAGTAATACACATAGTTTAAGAATACTTATAGACGAACATACTATATTTTAAATAGAAAGCATATTAATCCCTACATAAGAAGAATTATTTAAGAAATTTAGCTTTTGGAAAAAGAAAGATAATGTTCAGACACCATTATCTTAAAGACAGCTAAAAAAGTAGGTTTCCTAATATATACCAAAGCCCTATAGTCTCAGTGGTGAAACACAGACTAAACGGTACGGTACGATTCGTACGGCTAGGAAAGTAAAGTATTCTGTGACGAAATCATAAAAATATATGTAGGCATAAAACTATACATGTTCAGTCTATAATAACAATAATGTATGACTACAGCTTCAGGGCTTAGTACGATGTGCTCCTAACCTCAACAGGGGGTCAAAATAATCCTACTGTGTCGTGAAATTGATACAAAATTTTCACTCAACCAAAGCAGTATTAAATTTTTAGGGGCTTTGTCATTGAAATAGAATTCACTAGGAAATGATTGTGTGTGTCATCCCTCTACAATACAACCAAAATCGATGCTCGTGTGTTTCTTTAGAATATAATGACAAAGATTTATAGTAAAGCTGCAATACACATTTTATGAAATTAAAGTGACAAACAAACTATAAGTTTAAAGTTATAAGTTTTGTCACTTTAATTTCTGTTAACTTATGGTAACTGAACAAATAAGCCTACAGATGTGTTTTCACCTGTGAGGACTAAGATTGAAAGTCTCACAGCCTCAAGTATTACTGGCTCCACAGAACTCGAGCCAATAGAAGTCGCATAGACGCGTGACCTTGTCGCCGCTTTTGTGGGTTGACGAACATAATTAACCATTTTGTCATTTAGTTGTGTGGGGAATGTCGTACGTGAATTTTTGTTATTATAGATTTTATAATGGTACACTGTAGCATAATCAGTTGTAAAAACTCATCAAAGGCGTATAATTAAACTGATAAAGGCGTAACATTTCATAAGTAATTTGATTATTTACTAATTATCATTGTTTTAGTTAATTTACATCTAGATGTAAATTCATTTAGATGAATACTTTACTATGACATTTACCTTTGCAAATTCATTTATTACTTATCTTATAATACAATTACCATTGCTGCTTTTGTTCTACCGTAATACGCGACACACAAGAGGTTGACAAACTCGCCAAGCAATGTAATGCGTATGTTTATAATACGGTAAGATGTGACGACATCGGTTTTGGAAGTAATAGAGCGCTAATTCATTTCTATTGTCTTATTATTACGATTTCTGAGACTGGCTCCGCCCTTAGACCGCAACACACCAGTGCAAGCACTGCTATCTGGCAATATTAATTAGTTCCTACCTAAATGGACTACTACGCAGAAACCTTTTTAACGTCGTAGAGCCATGCTGCATCTATATAGCGGTTTTAGCACGAATCTGTAGGTTCGACCTTGTAGGATCACGCTCTCACAGAATACCCAGCGTAAAATAGTAGTTTAGTTGCTAATAGCTGAATAACAATAAAAGACTGAGGATGCTAGCCCGCTTGCCAAATGTGGCAACTATGGCAAATATCCTCCCTATAAGGCAAAGACTATATAAGTGGTTATATTCTCTATGCTATAAGGCAATCTATGCTGGAGTCCACTGTTAAGCGGTGGAATTTTGATGGGCTTTAATTGCAATTGTAAGAAAAGACCATGGTATATACAAATGTTTTAAATATGGTACCTACGTATTTCTTGGTATAAATTATTTTTGTTAACAATAAAACGTATTGTCATTGCGATATTACCTCCGTAGAAATACTGACAGATTCCTTTCTAAATAGCCATTCATTTTCTGTCCCGGTTTATAACGTGTAGGTTGTTCATTTAAATTTAAATATCTTACAAAAGTACCTACAGTATTATTATAAGTTAACTTTGTTTTGTTTAACTAATGCACCTATTTCAACCAAAATACTGATGATGATGATTCGATCTAAGACACTTGATTCCAAATCTCGCAGGTGAAAATGAACATTTAATCTTTTTTGTTTAAAGTTTGTTGCATATCCGCATAGGTTGCAAAACGTTGCGAAAACGTAGAAGACTCCAAAAGAACGTAGACGGCAACATATCCTCATTTTATAGAGCAATAAAGAACAATTCGCTGGCTCGAAACCCACCTATCGCTACGCTATCGCAACAAATTGCACGTGATGTATCTCCGGACATTACTACGTCGACTACGCTGTAGGGATTAGTAGGACTTCCTGAATTTGAATCTGAGCTCTTATATCACTCACACACTTACCTATTTCTATTTTCTATCGCGCATGATTACTAAGATAATAGAATCGTTACTTTGCGGAAATCCCTTATATTAAAGGTATTGTATAAAAGTTTTCTAGTATAGTAGTGTTGAGAGTTGTGGTAATAGTACATATTATTAGTGACGGGGTAGTGCCCGCAATTCAGGGAGGACGAGAGATGCTCTTCAAACTAGGTATAAGACGGTAAATGTTATTTTACTACGGGGATATTAGCTAATTAATTTATTACAAGATTGAACTGTGGCTACGGGCTCGTAATTATACTGGCTTTCTATGCTCCTGAGACCAGAATACAATAATGCACGCACTGGTGCTTTGCGGACTGCTGCACCCAGATGGACCTAGTATAAGAGTATAGTGAAGTACAGAAGGATATAAGAATAAACACTCGTTAGTGTTTTTACCTCATTTTATTGCTATTCTATGTAAGATTTTTTCTGTATGTCTATAAGTTTAAAATTTAATAGATTATTATTATTATTATTATTATTAAAAAGAACAGCCGTCGGAATTCTGAGGCGTTATTTACATATGTTGGTTACTAGTGCCTACCTGTAGTGCTACTATTATATTGTATTTAAAAAAAACTAGTTACATTCAACCAACGTGTAAATATTTACAATGACAATAACTGTTAAGAAATTAATTTAGATATTTCAGAATATATACTTAGTCAGGTCATAAGTTCTGTCAAAAACTTTTTAAATGATACACTTTTAGATAAATATTTAGAAATTATATATGAAATGAAAGGTAATTTAATTTAGAATACAATTTTCTTCACATTATTCAAAATGCCCTCCCCTATTTTGAATAAATGCCCTTAATCGACGCGGCCAATCATCAATCGCAGCACGCACCATACTCATATTATTATCTATTTCTGCCGCTGCTTTAGCCATAGATGCTCGGAGAGATTCCAAATTCAGATGAGATTTAGCGCAGACTTTCTATAAAGTCAATTCCATAGGCGGTCAACGAGTTTTGCGTGCTTTGTGCCCTATGAGCTGGTGCAGAGTCCTGTTCGAAATATCCAAAAAAAATTTTTGAACATTGATAAAAAGGTTCCACTATATTTGTTAGTACGGTATTTTGGTACACCTCGGCGCTGGTTTTTACACCTTTTTCACAGGAAAACACCTCAGTTTAGCCTGAATATGAGACTCCAAGCCAAACCATTAGCAACGAAGGATAATGTGCTCGTTGAACCCTCGGAATATACGTGCTGGCTTCTTCACTGCTGTGGGCATACACCATATCATATTCTTTATTTTAACTTTCTTGGATGTAAAAAAAAATTTTCCGAAAACAAAATTTCGCGGTATTTTTTTCCAGCGTAACGCCGTAACTCAAGGCCGTAACAAAGCGCGGGATTTATCTAGGCAAATTTTTTTCAAACGCTCTTTTTAAAATCTTTTAAGGTCTTCTTACGATAAGCTCGTAGTCCTAGGTCTTCATTGATCACTCTTTGACCGTGGTTCTGCATAGGCCCATCTGAAGAGCTAAGATTTTTTGTTTACGAACAGGATTTCGTTGGACTCGCGCCTTCTCTGCTTTGATGATCACGGGTGTACGAGGTTGGCCGGTCCTTTTACGACCTTCGAAGCTTGAATCTACAATGAATCGTTTGATAGTGCGATAAACAAATCGTAGGGTTATTTTCAATTTTTGTAGAATATTGAAAATCTCTTTTGGCGCGTAACCACAGCGGTGCAACGCGATAACCGCTGCTCTAAAAAATAATGTCTTCTTTATTTTCGGTAATCACAATCGTTATATTTTTAAATTTGGTGAAGTTCATCTAGCCAGTATTCAAAAATTTAAAATAATAAGGTTTTGACAGAAGTTATGCCCCGACTAAGTATAATATACCCACATTTTCTAATATGCATGAAAAAAGTTTATAAAAATCATTATTTTACTAAGATTATGTATAGTAGTTGGAATGCTATTGCTGCTGCTAGAAAAATCTCCCAGAAATGAAAGAAGGCCTGTTACTATTTGAAATTTCATGTAAAATTACTTTATGTATGTTTAAAAGAATAAAGAATACATTAACATACAATATATGAACATATTTTGTATACTGTATATGTATATCATAGTAAGTATGTTATGTAATTGCACCTGCCACAAACTCTCATATCCTACTCCACTCCACGGGTAGAGAAAGGCGGTAGGCATTAAGTCCGCCCTTTGTTACCCTTATCATAAAGATTTTAACAATCAACATCAAATAAATATAAATAACTATTAATCTTGTCTCAAAACTGACGGAAGCCATATGCACCTTCGTACATTTGCTATAGCCGCTCGTCCAGCCACCAGCAAGATTTTATCGCTCCTCCGAACCATTAAACCGACCATAATGAAGTTTCCCCGTCGGATAATGCACTGAAGCATTACGCAATGATTTACAAGGGCGGCAATAAAAAGAATTTAAGGGATGACCCACGCGTAAAAACGGCGGCCGCGGGGTGAAGCGGTGTCATAAAGATGAAGAATGTTACCGCAGCCGGATTCAACTGCCGTGCGGAGCTTCTTGAATTCGGGTTCTGTTATTTATAGTTGTGACATAAAAATATTATAGGCATTCAGTCATTCCAGCGTATATTATACCTCCCTTTAGATTGTCTCGTATTTAGCCTATTAAAGTCCACTGCTGAACATATTATCTTCATGGCCCATAACGAGGCTATATCCATAGTTGTGACGCTTGGCAATTAGGATGGCAATTATAGTCATACTATGGAAGAAAAGGGTAATGTAAACTATATGTTCGTGCGCATGTGCGCTGTGGCATATACTAACCCCCCCCCCCCCCGAACGGGTTCCCGCCTTGTCGTGGCGGGGGGGCTTAGTAGCCGTGGCTTGGTCACCCGCGGTAAACAAATAGGGACACACATGGCTGGCCCGAGGTGGCCGCTCCGAGTGGCCTTGGTGAACCCAGTTCAGATGTGTACTAATAGGCTGTGGCGAGAGGGGTGTCCTCTCCCTCTACTGCTGCAATCGAAGAAGATGCACCACTCGCCCTAGCCTCCGTGACTCAAACGGGGCTGCACCGTTGATGCGGTGGTGGTGGGGCTTCGGGGGGAAGGAGTGTCGGTATTGCGAGGCACTGCTCTGCCTCCCCTCCACAGCCGAATCTTGGTTGGCATCGGAGCCATAGACCAGATCTGCCGCTGGGGTCAGGAAAGCTAGTGCTTCTGAATACTCGTTTTTCCTGGCTCCATGACCTTCGCGCTTCGGACACGGGGGCGTCCGATGCGGAGGCCGTGAGGAAGGCGCGCCATGTGTTCTGGTGCACCTTTCATGAGAAGTAGGTGGGGGCTGGAGTCATCCTCTCCCGAGGAGGAGCCACCATGGGGCTGCCGATGCTGGTGGGGCCGCGAATGTGTGCGAAAGCGTTCCCATGGCCCGCAAATATACGACGAAGATAGAACACCATAGGGTATTGGTCGGTGCGAGTCCAATATAACTCGTCCTTGCCTCGCGAGTCGGGTATCCGTAGGCATTTTCCCATGTTAAAAAAGGCACATTCTAAATTATCGCTGGATATCGCCGTTCTTGACAAAAGAGGCTTTGTTTAATGATAATATTAACAATATTACACCAAGTGTCACACTCAGAGATTTTTGTAAAGAAATGAACATCTTAACTGTTGCACCACAACTAATTTTAGAAAATATTATTTATGTTAGAGAATATTTAATAATGTGTGAAGAAAGGATATTATAAATTAGATGACTGTGTAAAAGATAAGTGCGTGGATGTAACGAGCAGGGCTTTGACTTTTTAATGATCTGTTTTATAAGGTTAAATTATAATTACTTGTAGAAAATATATCAATAAAGAAAAACAATGTGAGTTTCCTGCTGCCTCTTCTTACAAGGTCATCCACAGTAGACTTGCTGAATACCAGCGACACGCCCCGGCATAGATAGGACCATCAGCGTTTTCAGATAATCAAAGAGTATTTATTTTATGAAGATTTCCCTTTTTTATTTTTTTTATAAAATATAGCCTAGACCCTCGTGGCATTGATCTTTATTTGTTTATTAGTCTGGACAGACAGACACACAAACAGACAAAGGTTTAAAACTGGTTATTTACGTATTTTGTAGTATGCAAATAAACACCTGGGATTAATAGGAGACATTAATTTTAATATTACAGATAGACACTTTAATTTAATAAAAATATTTTTGGTTTGACTTAGATTATTTTTTATAAAAATAAAAGCATAAAATATAGCGGTAGTCCTCACGACGTTTTCTTCAATGGTGATACTGTCTGCGTCTGAAAATTGTAACCAATTTACTTGCATGCTCAAAGTAACCATCTTAATTGTAGCGGGTTCTTGGTTAACCCTTTTTTTTACATGGGGAAATGCCTACGCATACCCGCCTCGCGAGGGCAAGGACGGGTTATGTCGAACTCGCACATACCAAAACCCCATAGTGTTTCACCTTCGTTGCATATTGGCAGGGCCACGGGAAGGCTTTCGCACACATCCGCAGCCCCACTAGCGCTGGCCGCCACATAGCGGCGCCTCCTCGGGAGAGGAATATTCCTCCCCGTTCTTCTTCCCAGGTAAGGCGCACCAGAACACACGGCGCGCCTTCCTCCACGGCCTTCAAGTACACCTGCGCAACGGACGCCCCCGTGTCCGATGCGCGAAGGCCATGGGGCCAGGAAAAACGAGCACTTAGAAGCACTAGCCTTCCTGACCCCAGCGGCGGATCTGGTTTATGGCTCCACCGCCAACCAAGATTCGGCTGCGGAGGGTAGGGAGAGCGGCGCCTCGCAATACTGACAATCCTCGCCCCCCGGATCCCCATCACCACCGCATAAACGGTGTGGCACCGTTTGAGTCGCGGAGGATAGGGCGAGTGGCGCATCGCCATACCAACACTCCTCTTCCTCCGCGACTCCACCTCGGCTGTAGCGGTAGGGGGTGAGGACACCCCTCTTGCCTCAGTCCACCAGCACACATTAGAAGTGGGCTCGCCAAGCCCACTCGGAGTGGCCACCTCGGACCGGCACTTCACCTCGGGCCAGCCATGTGGGTTCCTCTTTATTCACCGCGGGTGACCAAGCCACGGCTACTAAGTCCCCCGCCACGACAGGCGGGAACCCGTTCGGGGGGGGGGACCTAACCTAACCTAACCTAACCCACTTTAACACCAGGTTTTAATTCTAACGTCAAGCTCAGCCAACATTTGTGAAAATATCCTAATTACTGATTTTCTTATTTGGGATCCGGATGCCGTTGTTCATGTATATATCTGGCATTGTCATCGTACTGTACCTTAACTCCAATGGCTTTGCTGGTATTTTATCGGAACTAGGTAATTTAAAACTAGTAAGTAAGGTTACTTACTTACTCGTACTAAATTACCTAGTTAACTTTTACGTTACCTACCTAGTAAGTTATTTAACTTCTAGAAGGCTCCGTCGCGCAGTGACTTTGCATTGGGTTGATACGCTGTGAACCACGGATTTCAATAGCGCACGGAACAAGCATTTGTATGGTCTGCAACAAGTTGTTCCGGCTCTGGAAGTTTGTCCTTGTGCAATTTATGTTTGGAAATTGCCCCCACGATTCAGGAATCAATCCAAGTTCGGGGGTTATATTTTAAACAACATATTGAAAAACATATGCGGAAACTGCCGCTGTGATCACACTGACCGAGAGAATTGATAGGTGATAGGACTACCTTGCTGGCTACGTGTCCGCCTGGATACCTGTGACCTATTATAAATTCAAATAGCAGTGCTTGCACAGCTATGTTATGGTCTGAATGTATAGAAAGCAGGCATAATTAGGTACAGGCATTCAATCTTCCACGACTCAGAGCCGTGGTAGCACAAATGGTTAACGCTCGCTGTAAATATGTATAACAGAACGCGAGTAACCCGGGTTCGATCCCCGCCGGCACCAATGAAATTGTTAATTGCAATTTTAAATGCTGATTTACCACGTGCTCGGTGGTGAAGAAAAAACATCGTGAGGAAACCTGCATGTCTGAGGAATAAGAAAAAAAATGTTTCGAAGACATGTGAAGTTCACCAACACGCATTGGGGCAGCGCGGCGGACACTTCCTTCACTGAGGGGAGGCCTATGCCCAGCAGTGGGACGTTAATAGGCTGTAACTTTACATTTTACTCTTATTCAATCTTCCCTTCGATTTTAATGTATTTGCAAAGATGTGTAAGCGAAGAACTGGGCGTTTTTTTGCAAGCATACCAAAAACTACTATTGAATGTTTGTCTTTAACTTCATTTTAATTTATTTTATGCCAAGATTTCAATGAATAAGTAATCTTGTGAGGTACTCTTTTTATATAAGCGTTGACTTTTCAAACAAGAAGTATGTACGCATTTTTATAGTTATGATGTTTTTATAAACGAATGTACACAGCCACGGGAGAAAATCGTAAGAAAATTGATATATACGCATTCCGATTATCCATCCCGTCTAGAGTGGTAGATGAAAACACGTTTCCGAATATCCACCCTAAGATGGATTTTTAGTGTGGATAAACGGAATAACGGGCGGTAAAGGGTTAAGAGAAAATTATTATATTATTAAGTATTGTAATTTTGCTTAACTATGTTTTTAAGTACTTGAATTTCAATGGAAAATTCGACTCCAAGTAAAAAATATTTTTTTTATATACTACGTCTTTAGTTATTTGCGGCAGTCATTCTCACAGGGATAACCTTCTTCTATTTATTATTGTTTTATATAAGCGGGAATAAATGTTACTTAAAATCTGATTTGATAGCAGATCCTAAATAGTTTAACAGAATTTTCTGTGACGACATTGACCCTATGCGTTACCTATGCGATACCTATGCGTTAAAAATCAATGCTAAAAATCATGTGATAGTTCCGTTAGCGATTTGTTTAATAAACTAGATCACAACTTTTTTTTAAATTACTTAGTCATAAAAAATCGTAATGTAAATAAAAAACCAACATATTTGACAACCAGAACAGGTGAGTCAACGAAGAATTGGCGACTGTATCTCCCATCAAAGGTTGCGAGCTATAATTTAGTACTTTTTGCTCGTCCCATCAAAAACCCCGGATCGGGTATCCATAATAACAAATTGAAATCCTGCGACTGCGGTAAAGTATGATCGCGGGGCAATTAAGGCGGGGAGCAATAAATCGGCGCGTATCTGATTCGGAACATGGAAGAGGCGTTGCTGAACGACAGTCAGCCAGTAAGGTACGAAACACACCTAACGCTTTCTAAGACTGCGACGATGAGAATGCACATATACAAAATCAGCCGTGGAAGCTCAAAAGCTTAGGTAACAGAAAGATATATATATATATATATATATATATATATATATATATATATATATATATATATATATATATATATATATATATATATATATATATATAAGTTATGTATTTAATATTTGTGTATTTAAGAATCATCATAATTTTGCTTATATTTGTTTTTATTTATCTTTTTTTTCTACATTGCTACACCTACATCAAACTCACCACTTCCTGGATTGACTGGTAGTGAATGCCTCATGCCCATTCCAAAGTCCACCCTTCGTATTCTTTAAATAGCGATCCGCCCCGAGGTCGCATTGGTGATTTCTGGATCTCAACAACAGCGCCACCTACTGAGTCTAAATGTGAATGTAAACCATTTAGAGAACACAAAAAAAATTATCAAAATCGTTTGGATGGTTTCAAAGTCAATAACGGACTTAGATAGAAACATTTTTTGTGTTTTATATAGATAGATATTAGTAAATGCAATAAAGAATAAAGAGGTAAAGAAATAAATAAAGAGACGTGGTAGTTCAAGGGCTAAACAGCTACAGTAAATTTACTACACTACTACTGGCATCTATGAGATTTTTAAATGCTGATTATGTAATCGTCGGTGAAGGAAAGTATCTTGAGGAAATCTGCATTTTCAAGAAACAAAATGTTTCGAAGTCTCACGTGTTCGCCAGAAAGCGTTGCAAGCGCGACGGACAAATAGCTTTACAACCCTCTCATATTCAAGAGCAAACCAGTTGTGAAATTATTTTCTTTTATACAATAAGCTTTACAAACGAGTACACAGTACATCTGAGGGAAAGTGAATGCTATGACCTATATACATACGTCTACATCTATCCACGATTAAGAATTAAAATACAGATACCCTGCTCATTTTTGCTACTACTTTAGTGTAGCTGCAGCGTAATTCTACCACGTAAATATTCATGTAATGAATATCCACTCTCGATGTTTGCGAAGAAACCATGATGGAAGTGACAAGTTAAAAAGCAGGATCTTATCCGTGCATATTCAGAGTTAATATTTTCGTTTTGATTTGTGTATTTGTGGATCCCGCACTGTAAAACTCCTGCTTTGTCATTTCATTTACCTAACCGTAAAAGTTCACTGCTGACATGGATCGCTGTAGATGTACCGTAACTTTGACCCTTCTGTTAGTCGCCAGTTTTAGTATTTTACCTAAAATATACATATACCATATCACCAAAAAGGGTAGGCAGTGACTAGGTAATTCCATTTTGTACGACCCAGACTCACTTCTCACACCTTTTTTACATCCATGTACCTACGCATATGCTGGACGATTACTCTTAATTCGACCCATCAACAATATATCGCTAATTCGGTCGATAAACTTCCGTTTATATTGCCGTCTTTTGCCAGCTCTGCCGTTGACTTCTACAATATGATTCTGCTTTTGTTCCTCTTTCTTCACTTATTTTTTTACAAATCACCGAATCATTATTTTCTTAATCCTCGTCACAACATCATGTTGCAAACCACACTTTTCTCTTACCACACAATTTCTTAACCTGTCAGATTCAGCCCTAATACACTCCTTAATGATCGCCATTAAACTATTTTACGTCTGGTGAAAATATATGGTTCTACAAGTTTCGATTGGGAGTCATAAGAGTTTCCTATCATTTCTCATAGTCAGGTTTTGCAACAAAAGGAGATGAAATGGGGATGGTTTCTCTTACACCACCACCACATGGCAACTTAAATACTATCGAAATCTAATTTGTTATTTTGATTATGTAACACGCTAAGCACAAAGTATATTATTAACATAAATTGCTTGCCTTTGGTCTCTACTAAACTGTCTACTTTGAAGGCTTAACAAAAGAATGAAAGATTGATAAATTTAATGAGTCGACACTTTAGATGTTGCGGGTATTTGTTAATAGAAATTTACTTTAGGAAGGGGGTTCCCAGCGGGACTTCGTTTAGTTATTATTTTGCATTCTATACGTCCTAATTCAGATACACATTATTATTTACTGTGCTTATTTTGAGCCATATTTAAAATTATCTGGAAAGATAAGAACTTTTTTACATTTACCATAGTCGTCCTTTCATACTTCTGGGATTAATGGGATCATCAAGTCAAAATAATAATAAATTAATAAAAAATTGTATTCACCGTGTAGTGGTCTATATTATCCCGTAGGTGACGTCTGAGTTAAGGGGAATAAACAGGAGATGGGCAGCAACATTCATAAATTGCGGTTTTCTATCTAAGTGTTTCCACTATGGTCATGGTAATCAAAGGTAAATATCTCGACTATAAGGCAATCTTGGTTATGATATTGTTGAGGATGCCGATCGTGATAACTATGGCGGAGGTGTATGTTCCACAGATAAGCCAAGTAAAAGACTGCAAAAGACAGTAAATAAATATGACAGTATATTATAAATAAGTACATAGAAAAGTCATAAATAGTTCATTATCATATAAGCATTTTTATACCATTGGTGGAACCATGTTGTAGGTATATTAGTAGTATAGTTGCAGCACAAATGGGTCGGCTCGACCGGGGAAGGACCACGCTCTCACAGAATGTGAGATGACATGAATATGAACTTATGGTGAGTGTAGAGAACTGGAGAACCTTTTTACTGGAAACGAGTCATTCCATCTTAGTCTTCACGGGTGACAACGCATTCGCATTTTGATTCGTAATCGAGAATAGACGAAGATGTATATAGGCCAAAGCAACCACTTACCTTCAGGTGGACTGTGTACTTGCTCGTAACCCTATCCTATAAAAAAGCACGCGTCACCTTACATTGCGTAAGCTAAACCGACAAAAACGAACATAAAGATTTTAAATTGGAAAATCATCGACTTTCTTGGTAGTGATGTCACAAATCCTCGGGATTGAAAATTATTCCTAATGGTTTTATTGACTTTAATTATGGCTAGAAATATTGGCATCATTGAAAAACAAGTCAATTAAACAAACATTTATTCTAAACCAATCATGTCATTAAATTGTGTCGTAACTTCTCGATAGATAATTATGATGCTGGCTTCAAGAATCGATTCAAATATCCGGTTTTAATTCTTGTTATTTACGTTTTTTCGATAACCAATTTTACTGGGTAATTATTTCTAAAATGGTAATTTTTGCATTCAATTAATCATAGTTAGCTAATAGTTTAGGTAAGTTATGTTAGAAATGTAGTGGCGGTGTAAGAATATCTATCTCGTATCGTCCCGTGAGTGTCGTAAGAGGCTACACACGGGAACAAGCCAGGAGATGGGCAGCATTGCCTCCCTGATAAAAACTCAAGCTCAAAATTTTAAGAAACTGCAGTTACCAACCGCCTATGAAGCAATTTACGGGGGAGACCCATTTCCAGCAGTGGACTTTTATAGGATGTAATGGGTGAATGGATGCAAGGAAAATGGACGAAAATAAGAGACAAAATTGATGTACTTAATCTATTTGTACTTTGTGCCTTTTTTTGTCTTAAAAGGTCTCCCGCTGTAAGGCCTCGTTAAAGCATCTACTTAACGACATCTTTTATAATGACGTAGCCTAATGAAAGATTGCGGACATTAATTTAAAAGGACGTGGGTTCGATTTCGCCATTGGACTACTGTCGTAAACAAGCAAGCATATAGGTGCAATCATTTTAAGCTTACCAGGAGTGATTAAAGAGAATATTAGTAATATAATAATATAATCATTGCCAGTATTTAAAAATATATTTATAAAAAAAAAACTTTTGCCTTTAAAAAGTGATTAGTAAAACTATGTTTGCTTCATCGTCGTGTCAGCGTGCCATTTCATCCAATTACAATGTGGTTGTCAACAAGGCAAGAGTGAAAATGCTATATTCGATATAAGAAATTAGATTTTCATCTGTCAAACATCATCTTTTTTAGTCCGCTACCGTATCAAAATGACATTTCTCCGGTGAAAAACTTGAAAAGGAACTCTGCAAATATTTCTCCTACTGTGCCACCAGTATTCTCTGTACAAATGAATCAAAAACGCACATGTAGACGGTTCGCATGACGTCGGACGCACCCCTTTAAGTGCTTGTCAGACGTGCTAAAGAATATATTAGCGTAGATAGCGGCAGGCGGCTCGTTAAAAAACGACAACATTAGCATCGAGATCATCGTCCATCTCTATCGTCGGCTCACTAAAGAAAAGGAAGCAAGCTTTACAAGCAACTTTATAGGTTTTGAAAAACACTGAGATGCATATACTTACTGAATTTTAACTGCAAGCCTGAATATTTGGTTTTAAATATTTTTATACGTTGAATACACGAGTAGAGATTGATCTGTCATGTTGAGCCAGGTCCACATTTGATCAGCTTGATGCATTTTGATCAGATGTATTGTATAGATTTTTTTAAATATAATTATTTTGTAAATTCTAATAATTATATGTACCGGCTAGTTACATAAAAATATGGTAATTAAACAAATATAATAGAATAGAATAGAATAATTTTTATTCAATACAGATTATCACATACCTAATACTTATTGAAAGTCATTTTTTCATTCACCATAAAAGTGTGACTTTCAATAAGTATTATTTATTATCTTTATTTTACCTCTCAATTTCCTAGCGACCAAAAATAATTTCAATTCTGTGGTGTAAACAAAAGCAAGTTACTCTTTATATTTTTATTTTTATTCTACTGTCAATTTACGACATTCGCCGACCATACAAAAATGGCGCAATTTTACGGTAGATTAAAAATAGAAGTCCATAGAGTAATTGATTTGTTTAGACACAGGATTCTCTAATTTTGTATAAATTCTCTAATTTTGTATAGATTCTATAATGCCAAACTCCTTTAT
Organism: Parnassius smintheus behrii; assembly: GCA_036936625.1. Lineage (NCBI taxonomy): Eukaryota > Metazoa > Arthropoda > Insecta > Lepidoptera > Papilionidae > Parnassius > Parnassius smintheus. Next base: position 5,402,774 of record JAUPFT010000006.1, read on the forward strand.
AGAAAAAAAGTCTATACACGTATGAAAAGGAACGGGGAACGAGAGGTCGCTTGATCCGGCTGCGAAGGACTACTTGAAAAGGAACGGGACGGGGGATTGTTCTTGTCACGGCTCGTTCAGCAGCGGATTTCCTAACCTCCTATGACACCTACGTTGGGTTCGGGAACAACGTATGTGAACTCCGCAACGGAGTAACACAGAAGGGCGTCGACCTCTTCCTTTTCTTCAAATAGGTTCAGGCGGGGATTACGGGTCTTCCGAGGTCGTCCCGTTGTTGCTGTGATCCATAGACATCTACACCAATCCTCGATCACGAATCAAAATGCAAATGCGTTTTCACCCATGAAGACTAACATGGAATGCCTCTTTTCCAGTAAAAAGGGTTTACGGTTCTCTACACTCACAATACTAAACAAAGTAGCGTTAAGCTGCTATTTTACGCCGGTATTCTATGTTACGAGCAATCGGCTCAGGCTTCGCAAGGTCAATTTCTGGATCTCAACAACTGTCACCTACCGAATCCAATTGTAAATATAAAATACCCACTCAAACACTCATAAATTCATCATAATTGTTCTAGCCGTTTGGGAGGAATTTAGTGACGACACGTACAGAAGAATTATATAATATGTATTTATAGATAATATCTGTTTGAACTACAAAATCTCGTTTAGGAATAACACAATGAGTGCAACCCTGGCTACTAGTGCGGTGGCTCTCACGACCGTAATATTTACGACAGGGGCCCGTAGATATCGCCTTTATTTATGATGCCGTTATTTATTACTTTCGATTTATGCAATATATATGACACGGTTTAGATATCGTAGTCGTAAGCTTTTCGATTAAGTTTCTGACAGACACTATTTTCGTGTCACCCTTCTTTTATTTTAATATATGTCAACTTTTGTTTTTGGAAACACAACCGTGCGAGCATATTGAGATGTAGTTATGATCTAAACACAATATACTATCCTATTCATCTTATACATAAAACATTTTTACATCGTAGAGCCACGCTGCAGCCATAATATGGTTGTAGCACGAGTGGGTCAGCTTGGCTAGGGAAGGACCACGCTCTCACAGAATAGTAGCGTAAAATATCAGCTATTGCTTGCTTATGTTTCATATTGTGAGGGTAGAGAACAACTTAGACCTCTAGGGTGACACGTTTATACATTTTCTTCTTAATCGAAAGTAGACGTTAATGTCTATAGACCACAGAATTACCTGTGTTTGTTTGTGAACCGAATCCTATTAAAAAAACGCTAAACATATTTTTCCCTACTAATAAAATTGAAGTTAATTTAAGAAATACCTTTTAGCTTTCTCTCTCTTTGAATAAATGAAAATTAGAAAAAGACAGGTACAGAGACTATTAATACTTAGTTTAAATAAGTGATGGTCAACGACGTATAATCGTATAAGAAAATCCGCATGTTATTAAAAAAATTATAAAAGTCGTAAATAGTACCTACGGTTAAATTGACCGTGTAGAGACGGTGTAAGAACTAAGAATACCCACTATCCCATATCGTCCCGTGGGTGTCGTAAGAGGCGGCAGAAGGAAATTAAAACAGGTGATGGGAGGCAGCGTCTTCTTCACAATAACGTTTAAAAAAAACTGCGGTTCTCAACCCGCCTGACAAGCGTGGTAACTATGGCAAAATCCCCCCATGAGACTGTCTATGGGGAAGGCCTATGTTCAGCAGTGAGCTTTTGTAGGCTGTAATGGTAGTGCTAGTATGGTTAGTTCCTGAATCAAAGGTGTAGAAGCAAGTGGGTTGCGAGTCTATGGCAATTTTTTATTCAATATTTTAGAAATGATTAAGCTTAAAATCCGCACAATAAAATAAAAAGATGTGTCATGTAGGGTAGGTGTTCTCAAAACTAGGTAAGCTTAGCTAAGCTAATTAAAATCTAACTTTAATATAATGGATTTCCGCAAATTAACGCCTGATTCTATTATATAATTTTTTTAATTATCAATTTAAGACAAAAATAATACTCGCACATTTTTTTGAAATCAAACGTTTATAAAAAATAATATCGTGTAAATCTCATAAAATGAAAGTTATCCATGGAATAAATTAATACCTGACAGAATATAACAGTAAAACAATTCAACTTTTCTATTAATATAATGGTAATTTTCAATTTGTTTATGTTGTATTTTAACATATATATGTAAATTTTATCTAATAATTAAAAAAATCGATCCTAAATTATCCTTAGTTATCGCACAAACAAATATTAGTCTACCCTAATCAGACCTCTAACAATGCATTGAAAAATCAACACAGACGGTAATATTTTTAAACAATATTCATGTAATTCAATAAATCATCCCGCACTGGCGCGGTGGCAGCTGCTATATAAAATACAGCGGTGCTGGAACAATGCGAATGTGCGGGAGCGGCCGATGTCTCGATATGAGGAAATATGCAGAATTCAATAATGCTCGCACGACCCCGACGAGTTCAGGGCTGACACATGTACATTAAATTTTATTTGGCACTGGAGCTGTAATTTATTTCCAATATGAAAATGGAAAATGTAGACATTTTTGAAAATATATTCCAGAGGCAATTTCTTACTATTAGAATTTGATGAGCCATTCGCGCAGGACAAGGATATATATTAAATACGAGTGTGTGCATAAACGTAGGTGCATTCTCTATTTCCTCACTTTTGAGTCTTTTTTGATACCATGATTGTCGGACTCACACTAGACGCTAAGCTTCAATGGAGTCCCCATATATCAAACCTAGCATGCAAACTTAGCTCTGCAGCATATGCTGTAAAAAGATTAGAAATCGTACCAGTGTTGAAACAGCTAGATTAGTTTACTTTAGCTATTTTCATACATAATCTCGTTGATATTTTGCTATAGGGACACGCGTTTGACTCTGAAATTATATTATTTACTTTATACAAGAGGGCCATATAAGCAACCTAAAGAGTCACTCAGATAAAAATTTAAGAAAATTAATATATTGTGTGGCCGTGGTAGGGAAAGGGGAGATCTCCAACCGGGCAAGGTGTTCTGCCCGGGGAGCGGCCAACGCTCCGAGTGATAGTTCGGAGAAGTTCTATATATACTATCTATGATTCGGAATGTTAATAGCATGATTTAGGCTTCGGTGTGTTTCGGTGTACTAGTGGCGCGACGACAGCGCCGCTTACATCACCCCCCTGCTCAGACTGGAGGTCGATAGTGAAGTCTCGTTTGCCTACGAATATGGAAGTGCCAGGAGATTGCCTTGTAGTCTGCGGTGAGTCGAGAAGAAGGCAGGTAATCTGCGAGAGTGCCGTGAAGCAGAGGCGAGCAGTAAGGCTCAGAGCCGTGCCGAACACTGTATGGCGCAGAGAGTAGCTTGAAGGAACAGGAAGCATTATTATTCCAGTGATTCGATGAACCTTGTGAAGCTAGCTGGCTTGCAGGATATGAAAGACTGCAGACGATATATGCTCGGGAGCGAATGGATGGGGTACTTTATGCCGATGATAGACCTTGAAGTTTCCGAAGGTTGTTGGTCGCGTGTTCAGATCACGTCTGGGTCACCACTGTGGCCGTTGAAAGAAAGGGGGAGATCTCCCGCCAGGTAAGGTGTTCTGCCCGGGGAGCGGCCAACACTCCGTGTGATAATTCGGAGAAGTTCTATATATACTGTCTATGATTCGGAATGTTAATAGCGTGATTTAGGCTTCGGTGTGTTTCGGTGTGCTAGTGGCGCGACGACAGCGCCGCTACAATTGACTTTGGCCTATTAATATATTTACAAGAATGTAATTTATGTTGTTAAAAATATTATATTTATTCTGTAAGTACTAGGAATATATACAAGGTATACATATGCAAGGTGGTACCAGTTACTCGATTCCACCAATTCACTAATTTATTCTTGGGGTGATTTATACGCTTTTACAACATAATCTTAGAAGATATACAAAATTAAGTTAAAAAAACTTTATTTAGCAAAGTTTGTATAAAAAGGATTATAATAGGGATGATAATAACCAATAAAAATATTTTTAAAAAATCTGTTTCTTTTTCTTATAGTACGATGAGACGGCAATACGACACAACTGGAAGGAGATCAGACGCAGGACCAGCGGTTTGACGTGCTTTCCTAGACACGGGGGGAAACTTCTCTAACTTTCTGACTCCAAGCTGCTACTGAGAAATTATTAGATTAACCAAATAGCTAATATGTGGTTTAACCTGGGATTCAAACTCAGGATCTCATGATAACCAATCGACCACTCGACACCTAGACATACCATAATTATACCTTTTGTTTTTGCGAATACTACACATAATTTAAATACTACACATTTTTACGGATGTTATGGCGTTTAATTTACTTATTTTTACTTATTATTAATTTCCGACTTCTCGGGTACTTTACAGCACCCACTTTCACGAGGAGGACTTAGATATTTGACGCACCGATGTCATAGTTAGCCCGGAAACCTTCAGATTTGGAATATTATTGGTCCAATCTACGCAGAACGAGCTTACAGTATCTTGAAGTTGTATGCTTGGGTTTGAATTTAATTTCGTTAATTATAGGATCAAATGGCAGCACCCAACACTCGTCCATCATCCTATTAAATTTATGATGTATTTTTTGTTGGTGTTCTTTTGAGAGGATTTGTGGTCTATCAAATCTGATATAATGGTGGGGATGATCTTGGACATGTTCACAGACTGCTGACTTTTCAGTACGTCGGTGCTTCACGTAAGCTATATGTTCGTCCACGCAGATTTTTATGGATCTTTTTGTTAGTCCTAAGTGAGACAGTCCACATTCGCAATCTAGTTTGTACACCAGCATCTTGTAAAGAAATATTACACTCAAGGGATTTTAAAAATTGACTAATCTTCTTCGGCAGCTTGTAATATATTTTAATAGAAGCTCCCTTCAAAATGTGGCCATGCTTGTCTGTTTCTCTTCTGATTTGGTAATACAGCAGGCACACGCTGGACTGTAGCTCGACTGTGGCCGGCTTCAGTCGTTAACTGTGACGTAGGTGCGGGACCCGAAGCTTGTGTGTCTTACAATACCTGCTTAACGTGCTTAAGCTCAGCGGCTAGATGTTTTCTGTCACACATCCCTCGTGTTTTCTGAAACAATGATTTTCCCACGGAGATTAACTGAGATCAGGACATCAAACATCTCAGTCTTGACCATGGATGCCGTACAGCTCCCGAAAAATCAAGAATAAAAAAAAATTACGCGATAAAATTCATAAAAATATTTTTATTCAATACACAAATCATATGCCGTTTTGAAAAATGTAGGGAACTAGTTAATTACATGCTATGTAAGGCATTCATATCAGTTCTTAGAGGTGTAAAGGTGTCAATGGACCCCTTAACAACAGGAAGACTTATTCAATGTGTAGAATTTGCGTAAATATAAGTAAATCATTAGGGGGTTGTAGGCTTATTTTGTTTGTTCATTTTTATCAAGAAAAAGTACATTTATTGTGATCACTGTATTTTATCGACATCTTTAAGTAATTGAATATTTATCCAACTGCCTCATATTTATTTCGAGAGTATGTCAAATATATATATATCTATATATGTGTGACTGTACATATGTCTATTTTGACACGCTCTGTAGCCTATTGTTCAATTCGCTTTAATTGTTGAAGTGACATAAGGTACAATTTTTTTTATATTTTCAGTAAACTTTTTACGCAGGCGTGTTTTTTAAATTACTGTGTTCAATTTCACAATCTCTGTCAGCCCTTAGCACGGTTGGCGCGATGCAAGATAGCCGGGTCACGGCGTCGCGGGTGATTTACCGAGGAATAGATTATCTAGCCGCATGCGCCCGACAGCCATACCCTGGCGAAATAGGGCTGCACCGATATCAATAAATGTTCGTAAATGTTAAAGGATGTAATGAATTTGTAATTAGATAATAAATGGTAGTGTTGTTCTTGTAAGCATGCTAAAGTTTTTTAAATTTCTTTTAAGAAGAACTTCTTTAACATCGTAGTGATTTGAAACTTGAAACGAAAGAGACAAATATCTACACATATATACACATCTTAAGGATTAATAAGCCTGTGAGAAAATGAGATAGAATACAGTATACAAGTGTTTTCTACTGTCGCGGTCTTCTTTTCTGAAGTTTTCACTTCTACCGAATGTGAACCGCCATACATGTTTTTTAAAAAAGTGACAGATGGTTAGGTTATACCAACAGAAGAAAAGCGGTCACTGTAGACCATATTTTTAACCAACTTAAAAATGGAGAAGTATTTGTCCGTTGTGTATCATACAAATTTTACTTCAAAAATTTAGATTATACATTCTATTTGTTACCTTAGGCTAGTAACTCGAAGTAGTAGTAGACTCAAAAGAGTCAAAAAAAATAAAAGTAAAGAATAAAATAATTGCCACATAATAGCTTCCTAAGGCTAGGCTTAGTAACGACTATAGAGATTAGATAATTCTCTGTCATTTATATAATGACATCAGTAGTCTTCTTTTTGTAATTGTATTCTTATTAATATAAAACAAAAAGTTTTTTAAAAATGCTTCAATAAAATAAGTTTAATGGTCCATTTAAAAAAACTTTCTTAATTTTTATCTTTTGTTTAATTTTTCTGGATTTATTTTTATATATGGTTGATCACACAATCAAATGTCGGACAATCATTTTTGTTGCACGCCATACACTATATCTTAGGTGTATATTACGCGCTCATGCAGGCGTCAATCACTGCATTACACGGTAGTTTATTCGTTAATAACAACCGTGATTGTTGTAAAACTGACAGCCTGCATGAGCGTGTAGTGTACGCCTACGGCGGGATTTGTTTTAACATCACACTTTTATATGTTTCATAACGTTGCTAGGTATTCAGAAAAACATGTTTTCTTTTTTCTTAACTTATTCTTTAATTAGTATTATATTGTAATAAACATTTTTTCCAAATGTCAATAGCATATGTACGCCTACTGTCGAGGCTATGATCAACGAGTGATAATTTATAAAAAGAAAAATTCACAAATACATTACAAACTTAATTCCTGGAACCAGGGATCACTAGTTTCGCCAAACCACCAACTCTGCGTGGAAAGTATATACGAACAAAGATTTAAAAAAATCATCCGTACTCTCTTCATTCGTATATTATATGTTGTGCCTAAAAACCGAAATTCGGGTATTAAGTATACCACATTTTCCTCATCATTTTTTCACCATCCTTCGCTGCATCACCACTTACCATCAGGTTGAATAGCGGTAAAGCTACTGTTACAGAAGAAGTCCATTTGCCATAGTTGGAACGGTTGGCAAATGGGCTGGCAACCGCAGTTTATCATTTATATGTTTTATTTTCCGATTTGTTTCCCTCTATCGCCTTCGTCGCCTCTTATGACACGCGCGGGGCATATAGGGTAGTGAATATTTTTACACTAATACTACACGGTAAAATTATATATTATATCCGAATAATATATACCTTATCGCAACGCGTTACGTTAGCCGGAGACTCTGTGGCTAACCACATCCCAACCTACTGTCATTTATATTATTTGATAGAAGCTTTCGTTTTTACCAATAGAAGTCGTAGTCATTTTTATAATTATTCGGATTTTACTATACCTAGTTTTACCTGAAAGCTAACGGTCGCACCTTTCTGAATAATTAAGCCATCAATAAAATAGTTTTGTCGTACATCAAAGTGGAGGACACAAGAGTCGAAGAGGAAGGTCACACATGCGGTGGACCGATCGAATCAAGTTTGCTTTTGACAGTCCCTTGTATCAGCCAGCAGGGAGAAGTGTAGAATTATTCGTGATGACTACGACTGCTCTGTTGAGAGTGTTATGACGACAAGAATTTTAACAAGAACTGTTTGTAGTATGCTGAATAAAGGAGCAACGGCACTTCGGTTTTGGCCGTGCCATGTACAGGCATGCATTCTAGCGACGCACAAGAATAAACGTGTGATAATACGAAACTTTAAGTTTATTATGAGTGATTGATTTTTTTCTTTTAATAGAATAAGAGCGACAAAGGAGCACACAGTCCACCTGATGGTTAGTGAGTACTGTGGCCTATAGACATCTATATGTACCCTCTATTAAGATTAAAAATGCAGATGCGTTGTCACCAATGAGCATTAAGATATAATGCCTCGTATCTGGTAAAAAGAGTCTCCGGTTATTTATAAGAAACAAAGCAGTATTAGGTTGCCATTTTACGCTGGTCTACTATATTACCTACTACCTATTCGTGCTACAACCATAATATAGTTCTACCAAGTATAAAATAATATCTAATAGTAGCCTAAAAGAAACCATAAAACAATTTTATCCTGTAGGTATAGGCGATAAAGTGAAAGGCGTAATCGCCAATTTGCCTAACAAGCACGGCTTTATGGGAGAGGCCCATATTCAGCATTGGATTGTTGAGCATGGCAGCATGGCTCTACCACGAGAATTTATGACATTACATATAATTTGCGGTTAATATCTGATAAATGAATTTATTAAGTAGTTAGCTCATGTTTACCTAGTGCTATTTAGGTAAATTCTGTATAATTTACAAGCAATTGAATATAATGAATTTCCGCAAATTTATGTTTGATGCTATTAATGGTTCTTAAACCATTTTTATTATCTACTAGGGATCTGACTCGGCTTTGCACGGGTAATTTCTGGATCTCGATAACAGCGCCACCTACCGGGTTCAAATGTAAATCTAAACCATCAAGGGACCCATTCAAACACACACAAAAACAATATCAAAATCAGTGGAGTAGTTTTTGAGTTTTAGCGAGACCAACGGACAGCAATTTGTTGTTATATATAGATGATTTTTTTTGTAGGTAGTACTTACTCTGAAATACACCGTCGGCGCATTTACTACAATCATAATTATCGCCATTATTATCTTCTCTACAATATTAGAATTTACTCTTAAATTAATAACGACAAAGAAAACGCATTAAGAGTTTGACAAATGAGTACTCTTCAACGCCGAATAGGCAGTCAAATTATCTTGAAATCAAGGGCACTTCAAATCTCCACCCAGTCCACGCCCACGAGCTAACGAGCATACAGGCGTGTGCTTGTAAATCTTAAATAATGACTTTTCACGTCACACAATTCCACAACGAATGCTGATGGAATAATTAATGCTCCATATTAATAATGAAGATTCATAGCATTTTTTAATATTTTTTTTTAAATATGGATGACGCGTCCATCTGATGGCAAGTGAAAGCTGGTGAATGGCCCATAGATACTCACTCGTACATCTATCCACAATTAAGAATGAAAATGTAGGTGCGTTGTCATTTTTGAGGTCTAAGAAAGAATGCTTCGTTACCAGAAATGGTCTTCAATTATCTTGCACTCGCCATATGAAACATAACAGCATTAAGCTGAATATTCACATTGGTATTCTGTAAAAGCGTGGTCCTTCCCTGGTTAAGACACCCATCTGTTCTCATAATATAGCTGCAAATAAAGCTTCTGATTTTTTTTAAGCGTGCCCGTGAATAACAATGAGTAAGTAAAGTTAGTAACAGAAACATCAAATACAAATGCATTTTACGTGCTCGAAACGCTTAAGTATTAACCTAAGCTGTAGAAACCAGCCATTGCGGACTAAACGAAGCCACTTTCCGTAATTACAGGAAGTCTTAAATGGAAACGTGAGAATTTTTGCAAACTTAAAACAGTTACGAGTGTAGCTTTAATTGCTCGGGACGTAAAATTTAAAATTGAATGTTTTAAACGTTATGTTAATTTGCTGAGACTGTCGTCACTTCTTGAAGTATTTTTGAGAGTTCTAGAAAGTTATCAGAGAGGAAAATGGGCGTGAATCGTCACAGTACGACTGTTATGGTTGTGTACGTGAATACTGACGGTTAAAAGGAGCGCTTACAGTAGTGTGAATTTGTTAGGGAGCTCTTTGTATTCGAGGATCATTGATTCGAGAGCCTCATTAGTAGTGGGCGGTGTAGATGCCTGATGAGAAGATCCACAGGAAGAAATATATAAATATACAGAAATATATATATATATATATATATATGACAAACCCTGATCCTTTTTACTGGAAACGAGGCATCTCAGTCCTCAGAGGTTACAACGCATCTGAATTTTGATTCTTACTTGAGGATGTCTATAGACCACAGCATCCACTTGCCACCAGGTGGACTATGTGCTCAATTATCACCCTAAGTCTAATAAAAAAAAAACCGTTTTGAAGTCGATTTCTAAAAATGGAGGACTTTATGTATTTTTTTATGTATATTCACCGATTTCTCTGTCAATTGTTGAACGATTTTGAAAATTATTTTTTATTCAATAGGTTATACTTTAGGGGCAGTCTCATATAAATTAAGAGAAAAAAATTTATTTGCCAGTTTCGAAGAACCAAAAAGAATAAAATGATTTCACACTCTGAATTCAGGGCTTAACCCCAACGAAGTCGGCCTTCACTTTTTGTAGAAAGTGATTTTTATATAACAATTGTACAATCTAAAGTTATGTAAAAATAAAAAATTAATTAAAACAAAAAATATACGGTACGCCACCCTGCAGGCTGCTTATTGCGTTCGGCTCGACTGAAGAAGAACTACGGTCGCACAATATCAGCGTGAAATAGAAGCATAATGATGACTTTTCGTATGATGAGCGAAGAGAACCGGATATCTTCATTCTTGGTAACCAGACAATCCATATTAGTTTTCAGATAGTGTTCCTGTACTATTATTAAAAAAAATAGTACCACGTATAATAGAGCCTTGGTTCAACTACATATATTATGGTCGTAGCACGAACACTAGTGTAAAATAGTAGATAGATGCTGCTGTGTTTCCTATTACGAATGTAAAGAATCTTAGTATCCATAGAGTCTCTTTTAACTGGAAACACAGTGCTTGTCACCCTTATTTTAGTGTGATTTTTAATATTATATTATTTAGATTATCTAAATTGAATAGAAATGTTTCTATTTACATTTTATAAAAAAATCTGGGTTAGATAATATCACGCCACATCATTCGCTTACCATCAGGTTGACTGTGTGATCGTTTTCACTCTTGATTCTATAAAAGAATAAAATAAAAAATAAAATTAATCGGGAACGCATTATGGTTTAACGTATCTAAAAGAAAGTTTTGAATTGGATGTCCTATTTCTTTTTTAAATACGTCCTATATATATATATATATATATATATATATATATATATATATATATATATATATATATATATATTATATCCCATTTCAATTTATGGACGAATTAAGTTTACTAGCATACGAAAATTCTAAATAATGTTTTTGCGTTTCGTGAAACGTCTCCATTACTCAAATCGTGTTTAGTTGTAGGCTATTCTGCATATATGATACCTTTAATCATAGTACTACTGTAACATTAATTCAAATTCACTACGTCATGTATGATGATGAATTTTGTTGTCTAACAAGGACAAAAACGTCGGCCTGAGCATATTTGTTACAAATTTTTAAAATGAAGCTTAAAAAGTTTGGAAATAATGTTATATGAAAAAAGTTTGACTAGCTAACATTGAAAATGTCAAATCTTTCGCTTAACGAGGTCCCCTGGAGTGCCGACAGAGGCGTGTCGCTCCGCCCATCCTGCACGAAGGACCAAGCTCAAACGTATTGTCAACTGCCGCCCTTTTACGTAGCTCTTGTTTAATTTAAAGCTTTTTAGGGGCTAAATATGTTTTTGGTTAAATACCTTTTTTATTTCTTTGGTTTGAAAATATTTATTAAGCCTATTTAATGAAATCAGCAGCTGTCAAAACCACTAAGTGCTCATATTTCTCACGCAAGAGTGATTATTTATTTAGACTAGCTGATCATAATTTTTATAAAATAAAAAAATTATTTGGTTTTTCAATTAGAATTAGAATTTATTTTTATATCATCGTCACAAACAGAATATGGAATTATTGATGACAAATATTTTAAACAATAAACTCTAAACGTATTTTGTGCCCTAGTTTGTGCGAGGCTGGTGCCTAATAAAGGTATTAAACAATACCATTTCTATAGGTCCCTGGGTCCCACCTCACGGTTTGTGCACCTTTAAATTACAAGTTTGTGTAGTATATTGAAGACATTATTACTTTCAATGAATTAGTTATCAGAAAATCGATATTTAGTAAAATGAAGGATTAATATACCAAAGCCAATTTATATTATGATATAGATACATATTTGAGACGTACTTTACGTATTCATATTATAATGATATATAATGCGTGTGATATTATAGTTAAGGATGTAATAAACTTTTAGAGAATTCGTATATTCAAGATTTGAGCAAGTTTATTGTGTTTTTCTACATTTGTGTTTAAGTAGAGGATAAATAGATAAAAACCGGTTTATTTTTGTTGTAGATGTAGTTACTAATATAGATATAGTGTCTCTTGGTAAAGCTGGATTTAACCGTCGTAGAAGGGCAGACTTTGCCCTTTCTCCTTTTAGAGATTGGGATCTTAGTTCAGTTGGGAATGCTTATTGATTATTATTATTACATAAATATTTGTCTAATGGTGAGGACACCCCATTACCTGTACAGCTTCGTCGTAGCATGTCTATAAGGGAGACTACCTGCAGTTTTAAAGATTTCCCTTTGAGCATTCTCAGTTTCAACCAGGTGAGTTTGAGCTGCACCACCCCACACTGTGATACAATAACTGATTATAGATTGACTTAGAGAATAATAAATAGATTTGATAGCAGAACGATCAACTATGTGTCGGAGGGATTAAAATTTTTAAATAAGTTTTGTCAGTTTAGAGACCAGGGAATCGATGTGCGACTTAAAAGTGAGAGTAGAATCAACAATAACTCCTGGGTATTTCACGGATTGAACTCTTTCCAGCGTAGGCACAAGCAAGAGGTGTTATTTTGAGTAGTAGTATTGAACAAAAAAGAGCTATGTTGACTCGATTTTTTATATTAAAAATATTAAAAACCTAATCAGTACATATTGGTTTATATAAAAATATCCTATCCTGAATCGGTTTATATTAATAGGTGGTAAGACGCCATTCTTGCCTTGAAGTTCATCTGGGTAGGTACCCTTACCAATTTTCGCTGCAAAATAACAGTGCTTATACCGCTATGCTCTGGTTTGTAGGGTCATAAATCCAGTATACCTAATTAAGGGCTGTAAAGCATTCAATCTTAGTCTTCAGTAGTAACAACGTGTCAACATTCTTTGGTTGGAGTTGGCTGCAAATGTTCATGATCTGGGGTGCCTAGTAAAATTTAAAAATTTTATGAAGATTTACAACTGGTTTTAATTCTACGAATTTTAAGATTGATGCCTCGAGTTGTTATCAGGAACATTCTGCTGCCTATCCCCTGGATCAGTTTCCCTCTGTCGTCTCATATCACTCATACGATACCCACGGGATAATAATGGATAGCAGATATTTTATACCACCGCTACACGGTTATGTTTTATAGGCTAAATTATAGCCTTAATTATTTTGTGAAATCTCGATTAAAAGACAATATTTTTACTATTTTTAACAATATTCTATAATAAATTTCTTCTTGGTCTATTATAGATTAAATAGACAAATAAAATTATATAAGTAAATAATAAAATTTGGAAAGTGTTCATGAAATTTGTAAAGGCACTGCCAAGTCTCAATTATTTGAATATTACGAATAGAGACAGATCGCATGCATAATTCTGATGAAATATTCCAACTGAATAAAGTGGCTTGTCGAAATAATAAGAAGCTGGCTCTGCGCCGGGATAGCATAAGAATTTAATAAGAAACTACTACAATGACTTAGTCATAAACGTCTGTAGTGCAACCAATTGTTCTCGAATACGAATTCACGGACACTGAAAGATATTCTGAGATAACACCGATTGTAAATTTAAACTTCACAGAGTAAATTTTTGGTGACCTACAGAGAGAAACAGAATCCCAGGCCAAAAAGAGACCCTACCATTTAAAAAATAAATTGTTATATTGACAATTTTTTTATTATTTAGCACGGCCAAGACTTAAATTTAACAATGTGAAGTTTGAGCTCAAATTCGAGATTTTCTCAATCAATTACTTACAATTATAATCCATATTGAAAAAAAAAATTTCTATAAAAAAATTTCTTGGATATATTTAAGCGAACATTGTTTAATGGAAGCTGCAAAAACAGTTAATAAAAATAAATTATTTCATATATGTAATATTTGTTTTCGTTACTATTCTTGTTATATTACGTTACGACAGTATTCATTTAAAAATAAGCCATTTTATTTGTCCTCATCGCGACTCCCAAGAATAAAACTGTGAAAAGACGTAGTTTTTATAGAAATTTCGTTTGTCGAGGCATATGAATAAAATGAAAACGTTGCATTAAATTTTTCTACTTAAAAAAACAAAATTACGTTTGTACTTGTTTCGGCATCTACTACCTTATATTCAGCGGTTGACTTTAATAGGCTGTATGACTATAAATAAATGAATATTTCAATTGGTGCCACCAATTCAATTGGTGTTCAACGGTTTATTATAAAATTCGACAACTCAAATTTTTTTTTCTTACTCTGGTTTTATTACTAAACATAAGTCAAATTAAAGATTTTAAAATTAATTAGCTACGATCCGTATTAAAATAAAAATAATGTGTCATATCTTGAATAGAAAACTATGTAAGACACTTTTATTTGCTCTCCGAGTTAGGTCAAGCGTATAATTTTCAATTTCACGCGGTTTTTAGCTACCTAAACTTAAACATCTTCAATATAACGGTTTTTCGCCAAATAACTCCTAATTATATCAATAAGAGAAAAGTGAATCAAATTTAGTTCATGCGATTTAGTGCTGATTTTGATTCATCAGATAAAAGTTAAACGTAAAATAAATTATAACCAGGCTTTTTTATTACAATTATGGTGAAAACGGACCACACAGGTCACCTGATGGTAAGTGGATGCTTTGACCCTTAGACATCCATTTTTATAGCATTCTGTGACAAACGAGCACACAGTTAAGTAGTCCTTCAGATAGCCCATTTATCTGAAGCTTAAAAAGACAGTTCTTGAACTAAAGGTAAAAACGATTAATGAACGGAAGTCTCTTGTTAAGATCTTTGACACCGTCACACCTTACGAGGGTTGTGTTCGCAATTTAGGTCTCCTCATGGATGAGAATTTAAAATTTGAGCAACATGTTCAGACTAAAATCGGAAAATGCTATGGTTCGTTAAAAACTTTGTATAAAAACGTGACATAAGACTGCTGCTTTGTAACAGTTTAGTATTATGCCACCTTCATTAGGTATTGTGATATTGTTTATGGCCCATGCTTATTTAAAAAAAAACTGTGAAGAATGTGCAGAGAGTGCAGAACGCATTGATGCGTTTTTGTTTAAATATACCGAAAAGGGATAGGATTTCACCTTATTTAGTCAGTAATGGCATTTGAAATATGTGCAATAGTACTAGTTACTACTACTAGTACTAAGTTAAAATATGCCTGCTTTCTGCACACTCTGCATCACGCAAAGTCTCCAGAATTGAAGCGACAGTAGCCTTATGGCAGGGCGCGGATCGATAACTCAAAAGGTTGTGGATTCGAATCCGCCATTTGACTACTATCATGAACCACTCCTAACACAAGCGTTTCAAGCTTACCAGGAGTGGTTAAAAGGAATATTAGTAATGTTAATTAATAGAATTACTAATATTAAAAAGAAAACAAAATAAAATAAATAAGATATCTGTAGGATAAGATAGCCGTTGAAAAAAAAGCAAACTCTTTTTTCAATCAGAGAAAATAGTCATCGGCTTCCACTACCCAGGATTAGACTCACTGGAGCCAGGGGGTGTTTTAAATTCGCCGCTGCTAAAATTTGGAACTATTTGCCACCACCAGTCGGGTCTACCCTGTTTCCGTCTACCTTCCGACAAAGATGCCGCAAGTGGCTTATTCAAAAACAGTCCCTGGCACTATGTGACTTTGATACCCCCTCAAATTTGACAACTTTTTTTGTATTTAACGACTATAATTTATTAACTGTTTTATTTATATTTTTATTTTTACTTTTTTTATTGTTGATACGTGTGTTTCATCAATTGCCTAAGAACATGTATGTATTATGATGAAGAATAGCAGGAGTAATGGGTTTCCCGTTACAACTGAGTCACAGACCGTTTTGTCACAAGTAATTAGGTATTAAGCTCTTTATTTAAAATTTAATATTGTATTTTTGTGTGGCGAATAAATACTTTTTATTTTATTTATTTATTTATTTAAAGAACATGGTGAATCGCACGTGTGATTCACATAGTAGGATCACTGCTTTTCCATAACTTCTAGCCCCGCTGCAACCCAACAGCGTAATGGCCGAGTCACTGCCAAAATAAATGTTGCTTAATACGCCGAAACTTTTGAAATATGTTTCGCTTAAATGTGGCGCTGAAAGCGTAATAATTCTCCCCTTTATGCGGCAAGTTCTGCTGCTTTTGTTTGTGCCTCGTGTATCTTTTTTATTGTCCCGACTTTTCTATGCACGATCTTTTGTTACCGACTACATTTTAATATCTCTTCTCGCTTACTGACACACTTTGCGAGGGAAGTCACTTCGTGTGTTTTTCAATTCATTGTTGTGAATTTGTATAGTTAACATAGTTTTCAAAGATATGAATGTTAATTTGTTGGAGTTAACGTTAAGTTTGCGAAGTGCAGTAGTTAAAATAATTTACGACCACAGAATAAATGATAAGCATTGTGCAATAGAGACATGCCTTTATTTTTTATAAATAAAAAGAGCAGGAGGGGGAAAATGCGCAGGCTGCTCTGATGTTAAGTGACTACCGCCGCACATGAACAACTGCAACACCAGCGAAATCGCAGATGCGTTGCGAGCCTCATAAAAAACAGTAGGCTCTTTTTTTGACGATCCCTACGTCGTACCAGTCCGGAAAAATCATCGGTAGCTATCGACTCCACAAGAAAGTTGTGCGAGGAAGAAAACTTCGAGTCACTGGTACAGTGGTGGACCGCCAAGCATCCCGATGATACGGATGATATCGCGGGCCTTGTCGCGGTATGCAATGGTGAAATTCAGCGGCTGGATCCAGTCCTAACAATTCTCCTGATTACTCCCCGTTGTAGATGCGATAGAATATCTAAAGAGATGCAATACCCAACTTTTATAAAGTCATTTTTAATTAATTTAAGGTTTTTTTTGGTGGTCGGTTATTAATAACCACTCTCAACACCCTTTATTAGATAGTCATTGTTGTTGCGGAATCTTAATAATAATAATAATGTTCTCCAGACTGAATTTCGACCACGGCGGCCTGCCTCAACGGAGGCTAGCCATCGGTGCAGGACAGGATTATAGTGCCCAAGTGTATGCGCAAGCACAGGTGCACTATCTCTTCCCTCACTCTCATAATCCGATGGGACGGTAAACCGACACAATCGGAGAGAGATCAGGCGCAGGACCAACACCTTTACGTGCTTTCCGAGACACGGGTGTGAAATACCGCCAACTTCCTGATTCAATTCAGCAATTACAGAGAACTTCTCGACAGAAAAACCCAATAATTAATTTTTTGGCCCGACCCAAGATTTGAACCCAGGACCTCATGACCAGCAGTCGCACTACTACAAACACTAGACCAACGAGGCAATCATGCGGAATCTTGTGGAATCGATTACCACCAGAGATTTTTCCGGACCGATACGACTTAGGGACCTTCAAGAAAAGAGCCTACTCCTTTTTAAAAGGCCGGCAACGCGTCTGCAATTCCCCTGGTGTTGCAGTTGCTCATGGGCAGCGGTTATCACCTACCATCAGGTGAGCCGTATGTTCGTTTGCCCCCTCTCCTATAAAAAAAGGTCTAGTGAACAAACAGGCGAAGACCCAATGAAATCATTCCACTCTAACGACTTCTGGGGATTAAACTGGACTAGTTCTAGTAGCCCCCAGTCCGAGACTTTGTACAATAAAGTCTCGACTTCAGACACAAGTTTGTCACCCCCGAACGGGTTCCCGCCTTGTCGTGGCGGGGGGGCTTAGTAGCCGTGGCTTGGTCTCCCACGGTGAACAAAGAGGAACCCACATGGCTGGCCCGAGGTGAAGGGCCGGCTTGAGGTGGCCGCTCCGAGTGGGCTTGGCGAGCCCGCTTCGGATGTGTGCTGGTGGACTGCAGCGAGTGGGGACTCGCGCACCCTCTACCGCTGCAGCCGAGGTGGAGTCGCGGAGGAAGAGGAGTGTTGGTATGGCGATGCGCCACTCGCCCTATCCTTCGCGACTCAAACGGGACCGCACCGTTGATGCGGTGGTGGTGGGGCTGCGGGGGGAGAGGATTGTCGGTATTGCGAGGCGCCGCTCTCCCTACCCTCCGCAGCCGAATCTTGGTTGGCGGCGGAGCCATAGACCAGATCCGCCGCTGGGGTCGGGAGGGCTAGTACTTCTAAGTGCTCGTTTTTCCTGGCCCCATGGCCTTTGTGCATCGGACGCGGGGGCGTCTGTTGCACAGAAGTAATTGGAGGCCGTGGAGGAAGGCGCGCCATGTGTTCTGGTGCGCCTTACCTGGGAAGGAGAACGGGGAGGAATTTTCCTCTCCCGAGGAGGTGCTGCCATGGGGCGGCAGGCGCTAGTAGGGCCGCGGATGTGTGCGAAAGCGTTCCCGTAGCCCTGCCAATATGCGACAAAGGTGGAACAGCATGGGGTTTTAGTCGGTGCGAGTCCGACATAACCCGTCCTTGCCCCCGCGAGGCGGGTATGCGTAGGCATTTCCCCATGTAAAAAAAAAAGACACAAGTTTGTAAAGTTATTGCGGCGTATATAATATGTGCGGTGTATATAATGGTGTATACACCATTGCTGTCATCAGCATTGCAATGAATGATACCGGTTTGCAACATGTCATTGTTAAGCAGAAGTAACAGCGTTGGTGATAGCACGCATCCTTGTGAAACACCAGCGTTAATGACCTGGTAATCGGAGCATGCACCGTCTACTACGATTTTGATGCTCCAATCAGCAAGAAAACTGGTGATCCAATTGCACAATTTCTCGGGAAGCCCATAGGAAGGATGCTTCGTAAAAAGCAGCAAGAAGACGAATTAGTTCCTCGCCAATTCTGCTGATGTGCTCTGCTTTGTCTTAGCAATGACACTTTTGAGGGATCTGGAGGCAGAATTATACTTCTTTTTAAGAGTGCTGGTATTTACATCCCCAGACGTTGATGCGAGAGCCTCGGATTGATGGCACTCTTGCTTATGACGTAATGCAATCTAACAGGAGCGACCAAACCATGGCTGGGTTCTGCCTCCGATAGGTACCAAAGGTAACGGAATAAAAAGGTCTATTCCCTGTAGCACCAAAGCAACTACGCTGGGATCATCCGGCGAGAAGCAAGCTGAGGCGGGTTCAAAGATAGGATGTAAAAAAAGATCGCATCCCGTCCCAATAGACTGAGCTATAATGCCAAACACGGCGGCAACCTGCAGTACGAAACCGCGATGGGAGCGTGAGTGCGCACCGTACTCGGAATCAGATAATGTTCGGAGGAGCCAAGAGGGGCATCGACGGAGATCTGATCTCCGTCCGGAGAGGTCAGCAGAAGGTCCAACAGAGAAAGTACATAATCTTCCACATCTGAGATCCACATAGGCGAGGTAACCAGTTGTGTCAGACCATATGCCAAAGAAAAGTCATAAACAGATCTACCCGCATGATCGGGTAAACAAGAACCAACCCATTCAGCGTAGTGGGCGTTAAAATCACCAAGCACCACGATCTCTACGGATGCGACCTGTTGTAGCATGGACTTTTCAGCCATCTGGACGTGGTTGATGAGTCGGTCTGCGTCGGCATTACCGCTATGGGACCTATAGAGGCACCTGTAGACGCGGGGATGGTCGTCGCTGTCTACGCGCAGCCATAAGATGGTCAGGTCCGTACCTTCAAGGTTGGCGAGGCATCGAAAACAGGTATCCTCTCTGACGTACAAGAAAACTCCAGCCCGGGGCATAAAGGAGTGTTCTAATTTGTATTCTGGTAGGAGAGATACAAAGTATCAGCCGGAGAGGACAGCCGTGTCTCGGTTACAAAAAGCAGGGCCAGCTTTGCCGTTTCCAGATGGCAGTGGACGGCGTTCAGGTTTGAATGAAGTTCCCTGATGTTGCAGAAATTCACGGATAGCATGGCAAGGGGCGCCTTTGACTTATTGTTCCGTTTGCCCCAAGCAGGTTTAGTTTCAAACGAAATTTCCCCCTCCCCCCAGAATGTGCGGGGCAGCCTGAGCACCTACGCTCAGGAGTGGAGTAGCTTGATCGTATATGCTCAGCGAGGGATTCTCCAGGGGTGCTGGTACCCTCCTGTGGTAGTCTTGCGTTTTATTCCGCTACCATGTTGCTGAGGGGGTCGGGCAGCGGGGTGGGCCTCAGGCCACTTGCACTCACCACACGAAACGCAGAAGCAAAGCCGCTGCTTCATGCTGGTCTTCTGTGAGATCGTGGTACCCCGGTTTGATCCAGCCCATATGTGCAATAGCAAAGCCTGCCACGTGGCTCTACCACTGGTTAAATGTGGTAAACGTTTAACACGTGTCACATTCTTGATTGACGATAAATTCGTATTAGTGTATACGGAAGCTGATATTAGGGCGAGATATCTCCTGGCTGTGGGGCGAACACATAGAACAAAGTTGTGCGCCTTGTAAGATTATAAGTCAAGCAGTAGATTGAGACAAGCTTATAATTGTATTAATTATAGACACCGCAATACAACACTTTCAGTATTGTATGTAAAAAGGACGTTATTTTTTATTACGGAGTTATTTTTCAAGGAGTAGAAATATTTTAAACTTAAGTTCATATGTATATATAAATAATGATGTACCGTTGTTATTGTTTTTGAAAATACGAGTAAATAAGTCTTCTGCTTTTATTCGAAATTACCCTATTTTGAATGTGATTTATGGCTAACGTTTAATATATATAATAACGTATAATAACGTTTTTGCCTACAGATCGACCCTTACGAACGTGTGCTTGCTTATTTTTTACCACTTTTTGGTATTTCAAAACATAAAATGGACAAAATTTCTAAAATTTTATTTAATTAATATTCCTTCACCATTTGCCTGTATTACTTATTCTGAACATTATCTGCAAATTTGGCCGCTTATTGCAAAATAACCTTGTATAGGTATAAATAAGCTACTTATGCAATTCCTGCGTCCATTATCTATACTAATCTAATAAAGCCGAAGAGTTTTTTGTTTGTTTGTTTAAACACGCTAATCTCTTGAACTACCAGTTCGATTAAAATTTTTTGTGTATTATATCAAGAGGAATAGTGTAGCCTAATTATCATTAAGCCACATTTTTCAGCTAGCGTTAAATATTGATTTTTGTTAAGAAGTCAGAAGACAAAGCTGGCGTACCTAATGGTCTTTATCCCATTTAAAAAATCCGAGATAGCAATATGCCTTTGTCTTATACATAAGCCACGATAAAGTATTTTGAGGAAAAAATATTGGAAAAAGTGATTTATGAATGTTGTTATACTAATAAACAAAAATTTTTATACTAATAAAAAAATATACTATAGAATTAAGCAGCTATTTTATGCTGAAATTAAGCAACCTGAAGTGAGAAGTTGACAAAATTTCTAAAATTTTATTTAATTAATATTCCTTCACCATTTGCCTGTATTACTTATTCTGAACATTATCTGCAAATTTGGCCGCTTATTGCAAAATAACCTTGTATAGGTATAAATAAGCTACTTATGCAATTCCTGCGTCCATTATCTATACTAATCTAATAAAGCCGAAGAGTTTTTTGTTTGTTTGTTTAAACACGCTAATCTCTTGAACTACCAGTTCGATTAAAATTTTTTGTGTATTATATCAAGAGGAATAGTGTAGCCTAATTATCATTAAGCCACATTTTTCAGCTAGCGTTAAATATTGATTTTTGTTAAGAAGTCAGAAGACAAAGCTGGCGTACCTAATGGTCTTTATCCCATTTAAAAAATCCGAGATAGCAATATGCCTTTGTCTTATACATAAGCCACGATAAAGTATTTTGAGGAAAAAATATTGGAAAAAGTGATTTATGAATGTTGTTATACTAATAAACAAAAATTTTTATACTAATAAAAAAATATACTATAGAATTAAGCAGCTATTTTATGCTGAAATTAAGCAACCTGAAGTGAGAATTTGGTCCTACCTCGGTCCAGCCGACCCATTAATGCTACAACCGTAATATAGTTGCAGCGTGACTCTACCACGTATCTACCACGAAGTATATTGCACGAAACGATAAAAATCGATATCGATATTCAGGGTAAAACTTGTGAATTCGGCAACTGTAACGATAATATCCTAGAAGTTTAAAAAAAAGCTATAAAACATAACCAAGAACTGGTTTATAATAGGTAAAAAAACTTCATTATCTCGAAGCGCGTATTAAATAAAGTACTCGCTGAACGTTAACTGGGTAAAGTAGTTCGTAAAATAATTTAGCAGGCATATTACGTTTTGTAGCATATTTCATAGTGAATTATTACAAGCCTTGAAGTTTATTAATGTGTTGTAAACATGGCATATTATTTTACTGCCGCTAATCGTGAAACACAATGTAATTACTTTAAAACTACAGTTGGTAAATAATATCTTACTGTTTTGTAAATTTAGTGTACCGACTTCATGTAATTAGCATATTGCGAGCTATGAATAAAAACATCGTTCGCTGCAATTCAATGTAAATTTTCTTGACTATTGTTTTGTTTCGAAACAATTTTAAAATTAAAATGGTAATTTTGTTAATAAAGCGTGGTTCGACGTTTAACTTATTTAAATTCAAAAAACATTAAAACCATTATTAAAAAAGCCCCTCACAAGTACACTGTCGAACGTAGAACTCTCCCAAGGAATTTCACAAAACATGGTGTGTTGGTCCTTGATGTGGATCCTTAACTGCTATGAGGATACTAACTGTAATTGAAAGAGATATGCTTGGGTTTTTCTGCGTGATAGAATCCGTATATCCGATATTTATGTACTTGAACTGTTATTATTTTTTTAGTTTTTTGTCCTAAGTTTGCACCTGCCAATATTTTTGTTTATTCCATTTCTTCCAGGCTTGAGTGGTAAGTAATTCCATATGGCCTACAAATGCTATAGTCGATAGAACCAGGTGGCTCAGAATCATGTTTTGCGGCATTTCTTAATATTTTAAGTGTCAATCTGCTTCTGCTAAATATGGGTTTCTCCCACAGAGGTCATGGACAAGATGACATACTACCAACTATTGAGACCACAAGTTTTTTCTAGTCTTATGTGGTCTCTTTTGATAATCACGGGACGTAAAGTCAATACCAAATGTGACTCGTGGGTGTCATGAGAGGCGACTGTGGGATATGGCAAAAAATCTTAGACCTGCAATATATGGCGGTGTACTATCTTGTCAATAACACCATACGTCTGGTACTATGAACGCCAATCCGTTGCCAAGCATGACGACTAAGGCAAAAGAGCTTCTCTTATTTTTAAAGGCCAGCAATGTATATGCAATGCAATTCCCCTCGTGCTGCAGTTGTTCAAGGGCGGCGGTAGTCACTTACAATCATGTAAGCCATATGTTCGTTTGCCTCCTCTCATATTAAAAAAGCTGAGAGCGATATGAAAAGAGATATAAATATATATTACATATATTTATATAAGTCGACTGCGAGCGACTATATAAGACTAGTTTTCTTTGTTTTTTAAATCAATAACGCTGTTTTTGAAAACCTAGCACCGATTTTGTTTATTGTGACTAAGAAAACACTGTCATGCATGTCTTGCAGGTTTCCTCACGATGTTTTCCTTCACCGCCGAGCACGTGGTAAATCAGCACTTATAACTGCAATTAACAATTTCATTGGTATCGGCCGGGATCGATCCCAAGTTGCTCACGTACTATATAAGATTTACAGCGACCGGTTAGACCCCGAGCTACCACGTCTCATACAGTAAAAAAAGTAACTGCCGTAGGTGAAAATTCAACAGTTTGGCACGTTTACCGTGCCAGTTACCTACTTGTGCCTGCGCCCGCAATATTACACGGGCGCTGTAACACGGGTTTTGTTCTGAATTTCTAATATATGTAGTATCAATAATAGTCTTTAATATTAAGCACTGGACTGTCAACAGGCTTTTAAGGACGTGCATTAACTTTATTGAATCTTTATCGAGTACATTTCGGTTATACTAACAATATTATTGTAAATAACATTAAAATATCTTCAGCATTCAACACCTTTCCAAGTTTCAGCTATTACGACTATAGAGTTTCCAATATCGATAGTATCTTCACAGCCGCTCTTAAGGGGGTCGTTAGAGATAGTGAATAGCATATTACCGACGCTACACGTGCACTGATGCCGGGCCATTTCCATATTGAGAGTTGAACGGCTGTGGCAGATAACGCATGTAACTTCTTAGGCTGTTTTCTAATATAGTTTTATACTTGCCTAAGGATAAATGGATGTAGGAAATAGCCTATTTAGCGAGAGCGGAGCAATATATGTACATTACTTAGATATTGTCAACTACATCCAGTAAAATGTTCTTAGCAAGCCTACTAGCATTATATTTATTTATTTTATTCTTTATTGCATCCTTAAACAAAAGAACACAAAGGGCGGACTTAATGCCTTGAGGCATTCTCTATTATATTGTGATAATATTTTTACTTTATCCTGTAAAGGCACTGTAAAAATGTCCACTACCACATTTCGGATGGATTTACATTTACCACATATGGATTTACATTTTTTTATGTCCTTAAATTCTAACTGTTGCCCTTTCCTGTCTTTATTTCTAATATTTTATAGGTGTTTGAATCAGAAACAGATAGTAAAATATGGACTTAATGCCTTGTTGCATTAAGTCCTTATTTTGGTGTAATATATAAAATAAAGCATAAATAAATAAATATCGTCCCGTGGGTGTAGTCAGAGGTAATAAAACAATGCGCTTGCTTATTTGACTTAGAACGAACTGATTTATTGAACAAGACAGCCAGAGACAAATCTAAAACTACAACATGTGACTTACATAGAGTAGTATAGTTGTAGCACGAATGGGTCGGCTCGACCGGGGAAGGACCACGCTCTCACAGAATACCAGCGTGAAATAGTAGCTTAACGCTGCTGTGTTTCGTAGGGTGAGTGTAGAGAATGGAGACCCTTTTTACTGGAAACGAGGCATTCCATCTTAGTCCTCACGTGTGACAACGCATCTGCATTTTGATTCGTAATCGACGATAGATGTAGATGTCTATAGGCCGCAGTAACTACTTACCACCAGGTGGACTACGTGCTCGTTTGTCACCCTATCCTATAAAAAAAACATACTTAACACTAGGTGGCGCTAGGTGTAACTTTATCATATCATTTTTATATAAATTAACAAGGGGCGACTGAGAGAAAGTAATCTGTGTACAAACTAAAACAGATGATGGGCAGCAGCATCTTCCCGATAACAACTCAAAATAATAAATAGATGTGGTTGCCAACCCGCCTGCTGAGCGTGGCAGTTATGGCAAAACACTCCGCATGAAGCTATGTATGGGAGAGCCTTATGTTCAGCAGCGGACTTTAATAGGATGTAATGGGATATTTTTAATTAGATACTTTATCTTTTAATATCTTAAGCCAACTTCACCTGCTGATAAACGAACGAAGAACTGGGGTTCACATACATAACCAGAGCATAGAGCTGAACATTCTTCTAAGCGGCTTTTCGCCGCTTAGCAGAATGTCCCTCCTTTCTGTCAAGGAGGGTCGCGTTCGTATACGGCTTAGAGATCTCTCGTCAGATCGGTAAGCCAATCCTTAAAGGTGAGGTTTAGTGTGTAAAAGTCCCCACATAACCACGCAGCCGGTTGCGTGGTATGCTATGAGCATTCCCCACCTTCCTCCCCCGCTTTCCGGAGGGTTGCCCATATTTGAAAAAAAAAAGCTGAACATGTAATGACTCAAAGATACTGTACGAACATTGACCGGTAAACGAGATTTGGAATCACAGAGCAAATAAACTTAGAATAAAATTATCAATACCACAAACAAGTTAACCTTACTTTATCAAACATTCCCATAAATAGTTACTATTTGTTAGGTACTCGTAACAAAAACTTTAAAATCAGATAATTGTTATTTTCAACGTTAATTTTTCCAATCAATCAACTGTCGAATTTATGCCAATTGTTAGTAAAGCCGAAATTCATTGAATTTAAAGCAGTAAGCATTTAGCCAGATGATGATTGATAAGTTTTTTATTTACTTTTAATTGAATATTTATATTTAGTGTAAGAAGTGTTATATATTAGTTGTATCACGTTTAATTTTACAATAGTCAAGTTTTGAATAAGTTTTCTGATTTACTATATGTTTTTGGAAATCGAGTTCTTAGCAGATCTCGACGTTTCGAAGTCCTAGGAAGCTATTCTGGTTATTTTTCATATGATGTCATATGATGTACTTTTGATATATGTTTGTGAGTGTATACTGTATGACCCACGCACAAACAGTTAGTAATTGTCGTATTGCAATCTTTATAACATTAGTACTATTTACTGCTTATTGAGTTATGATAGTAGGTCATGAAATAATTCAATATCATCTTCATAACTGTCATTATCACAGCTCATCACTTGTTCACTGCAGAACATATGATTCCCACAAGTAATGCCGTAAAGCAAAGCCATCTGTATGTATCAAATTTTTGCATCTCTTACCAAGTCGTAGTGCCACACAATTCGCTTACCGGTTTGAGGCATCAATTTAAAAACCTTTCTTCCCTGTCTGTTGTTGGTTCTTCAAGCTATATGGGTGGCCCAAAATAATAATAATTATCATCATTATAGCTTTTCACGAGACTACTGCTGAACATAGGTATGCCTATTTTTAATTTCATCTTACTGATCTGTTAGACTAAGTCGCTTTCTCTAGTTTTACTGCGGATAGCTTTATCATGAACACTATTACGCAAGCAAACTCCGAGCATTACTCTTTGGAATGATTAGATAGATAATATAAATTACTAAAAGTTTACGATGCTAGTAATGATATGATTATTTGTTATTGTACCCGCATAATGGACGTCGTTACGAAACAAGCCCGCTGTTATGATCCGATCGATTAAGTCATTATTTTACGTGATAAATCACTAGTGGAATTAATGGTAATGGTCCGTTTCTTAGTTAAAAATATAGAAGTTGAAAAAAACATGCGACTATAATAAATTATGATTGGATAATTGGCAGTAAATTGTTGTGGAGATGTTATTTCTTTCTAAGTGATTTTATAGCATTTATAGTCATGTAAGCAAATTAAGAAAAGTCGATTAAAACTCGGTATTTTTTTGAATAGAATAAGTTTTTATTCAATATAGATTACTTGCAACTTACAACTTACAAGTAATTCTTATGAAAATTCAGTTTTTTACTTTTACCACTGATTTCAAAAATTCCTGTGTACTGGGAAGGGAATTTCGTATTCAAACCTACGACCTTCGAGTTATCGCTTTTAAATCAAAAACATAAAGAATCTAATTTAATTTCATTAAATATTATTTTGTGCATCAAACTGCCAATTAAACTTGAGAACTCTATTGTGGATAACTCTCATGTATAAGTCAATGCAAAATATGAGAAAGTTGAAAAACATAGTTTTGTTAAATTAAAAATTATTCAGGCAAATTATGTTTATTTTCCAAATTCCATCTGGACAGTTAGTCAAAATGACAAATTATAGAGAATTATAGCTATGATAATCCCTTACATTTACTTCCTCATATGAACCGAGTCCCATAATCTCAACACCACCACCTTAAACTACACCATCAAAGCCAAAATTATCGCCTAGCTACGAACAGCGCAGGATAATATTATTGGATTTACGAGGGCGTGCGCTGGCGCTTTGATTTATGCCTTCCTCCGACGATAAATTACGTCGGTCTGATAGCACGCCGACCGCGCAAGTACTATATTAACTCGATCACTTGTCGTCTACAACAGAGTTGGGACGATGAAGAGAAATCTTTAAGATTGCTGTCTTGCTATACAATATGTTTCTGTAATATCTAAAGTTGAATAGTTCGAAGTACTTGAGAATATGTCTTTAAATTTATGATTCAAGTACGTTTTATAATCTATACATCTAAATTATACTTAAGTTACTATTGTCGTCTCTCTCTATCTATCTATCTATCTCTCATTATAATTACTCTGTTAAAATTATACTGTTTTTTTTTTCTACAAACAATTCAATAAATTCTCAAGTACTTTGGTAAAATCAAATGAGTGATGGCTTTGATAATATAGCTGTAGTGAGGCCCGACCGCGTAAAATGATATAAAATTATGTAATACAAAATGTTGTTTTTCATTTTAAAATTAATTGCCTTTCATATTTTTTATTATTAACAGTAAACGGATGGACTTAATCCTTCAAACATTTTCTTCCAGTTAACAACGTGGTAAGTAAAAAAACTAAATCGCCTATCACATGAGTGAACTTGTGAGTCATTCCATTTTATTCCTCAGGGATATGTTGACGTGTATGTTGTTATATTAACGCATATGTAACCTTTGTGCACAATGTTGGCTGTAGTAAACCAACCACTTCCCGCCAGGTGGACTGTAACTTAGTCACTTCAGATGTTTCAAAGAAAAAAAGAATAAAGAAAAATACTATATTTCACCTTTTAATGTTTTTGTAATAAATAACTACATATATGTGAAGCCTTCAATATAACAATACTATCGCATGCCCACAACCGACCACATCCTTAAACAAAGACCATTCATCCGCCGATGCGGCTACAAGATTATCATATTTAATGCCCCTCTCGTTATTTATGCCAAGTTGCAACGTAAATTGCACGAGGTAACGCCCAATAGATCTCAATATGGGTGTACTGATAGCGGCCTCGGAAGAATTATTGTTAACGATTTAAATATCAGCACCAAAATGCTATACAAGCATAAATTGAAATAATTGCTCGATCAGAGGGAGTACGAATACTTATTTCACATTTTAATGGCACTTGACCATTTTTGGCTCAATTTATTTCGTAACATCCAACGTAAAATTTGAAGCCCTCTCATTTATAACGACGCAAATGGTAATAAAGAGCTCCTTAAGCATCAATAACGTTCAGTAACGTTGTTAAATTTTAATTTGATCCTCTTTGTTTATGTTTCAAATAAGTTGCGCCCTTTATGATAATAAAAATATGGTATTTTAGGAGGTAACCGCTTACGGAACTCGAGTTCGATTTATTTTTATACTTAAGTGATAAACGGCTACGGTCCACCTGATGGTAAGTGGCTACCGTAGACCAATGACACCTGTGAACTTCTTCAAACAAAGAAGACTAAGATAACTAAGACTAAGATGGAATGCCACAGAGACTATAATTACGTATGGTACATGGAAAGTTTTGTGTAACTCATAAATAAAGCGATATTTATATGTAAACTAATATATTTACTGCTTTTCAAAATATTCACTTTCATTCGTTCGTAGTCGTTTTTAAAAACATATGGATTAGGTATTGGTCTATGGGAATGTTTTTCACGTGTGTTGTTCAGTCAACCAGGATTGAAAAAATATTGACAGGCGACTTTTCGCCAAAAAAGTATTTAATCGTTATATGACTTTTATTTTATGAATTTATTTGTTTTAACTTGTAATATCATAATTTAACCATTTATGAGCGGCCAGGAGCGCAGAACATTCAGTATGTCCTATGTATACTGACTCTCTCTACCCTTCAGACCGGAACAGCAGTGCAGGCACCGCTATTTGGCAGCAGGCCTAGGTAAGAGGGTAGTTAGTACCTACACAAACGACTTCAAGGCAGAGGAGAAGTCTTACCAACTAGTAAACCGATAAAGCTTTTATCCTAAAAATAGTCAATGACATTTTAAGAGCTGAATTACCACGTGCACCTGGAGACCCTTTTTACCGGAAACGTGGCATTCCATCTCAGGCCTCAGGTCTGGAAACGCAGCAACGCAAATGTGTATATGCCACAACATTTACTTACCATCAGGTGGACTGTGTGCTCATTTGTCACCCCTATTCTATAAAAAAAGGAAAATTTTGCCTGGAAACCCACGTGACCAAGAAGTATGGCAAAATATTTCAGGCTTGTTCATGTGGTTGGATGACGCGGTGGAATCCATACCCATCTCAGTAGTGAAAAAAGGCCTTTGCCCTGAAGTCTATAAAAACAATGTCCTCCAGACCGAATTTCAATCACAGTAGCCAGTCTGAACAGAAACTAGCCATCTGTGCAAGACAGGAGTATAGTGTCCGAGTGTATACAGATACACTCTTTTTTTGCGCCCGAAGCAAATAAGGGCAGCCCTCCGGTAAACGGGGGAGGGAGGTGTTGAATTCTCATAGCATACCACGCAGCCGGCTGCGAGGTTATGTGGAGACTTTTACCCACTGAACACCACCTATTGAGTTTGGCTTGATGATCTAGCGAGAATTCTTTAAGCCGTATACGGCCGCGACCCCCCTTGGCTGAAAGGAGGGCGCGTAGATGGACTCTCTATTCCCTCACTCTTATAGTCCGATGGGAGTGCAAACCGAACGACTGAGTGAAACGAATGAGTAAGTGGGGCGAGTTATGCCTATTTTCATTTTAATTAGATAAAACCAGTATTCATAGAATTATACAACAAAGCTGTTACTTAACTTTAAACTGTGCTCGTGCCTGTGTTGGGCTGAATTATTCACATTAATGATTTATGACAAAGTAACATACCATAATAATTTACCCTAAGGCCGTTTACAGTCTCAGCAAAATAATATTAATCTCTGCATGATAAAATTTATTACGTGGATATCTGCAGTACCTGCATTATAATTTAGATAGCTCAACTAATCAGTTTGCCGATGAGACATTTAAATGACCATAATATATAGAACAGAATAGAATAGAATGATTTTTAATTCAATATAGATTACAAGTAATTGTTATTGAAAGTAATTTTTTTACTTTACCACTGGTTTGAAAAAAAACCTCTGTCCTGGGAAGAACCAGCAAGAAACACATCGGGACTTTTTTTAAAATAAATTTTATAGTGTCAATGGTCACAAAATATTTACAAAATTTATTTTAGAAACAGCTTGGAAGCGACCACCTCATTCCCAGGGGTTAATATCAACTATGTATTCATTTATATTATAAGAAGCATTTTTATAGAGTTAACTTGTTGATAGTTGAGTTGTTGAATAACTTGTTAATATTATCAAACTCTTCTCCATAGTGTTGAACTAGTTTTTTAAGTATTTTAATGATGATGATATTGATTAATACTTAAGTATACAAATATTTCGTATAATCTCGATATATCATATCTGTCTGTCTGTCATAGACGTAGACTTCGACGTACTCGTATATTACGTAGGCGCTTGAATTTCAGCGTAGTTATAAATAAGATAATCCAAATCTAATAAAAGTTATAGGGCGTTAAACAGAAAGTTATAATTATAAGTGTTAGTTTAAAGTTATATAAAGCAATATTTTTCATACATTCCTTACAAGGTACATTGCTGAACGTAGGAGAATGCCTCGTAAGGGGGATATCTGTCACAGTTGCCACGATCTTGTTGCAGTTTTTGCAATTAGTTATTAGGAAGACGCTGCTGCCCATCGCCTGGTTTGTATCACTCTATCGCCTCTTACGACAACCACGGGACGATATGCGTAGTGGATATTGTTATGCTGCCACTACACGGTTAGAAAAAAATTATAAAATTTATATTTTATTATTTGTTGCAGTTTTTTCAATTCGTTATAAGGAAGAAGCTGCTGCCCATCGCCTGGTTTGTATCACTCTATCGCCTCTTACGACAACCACGGGACGATATGCGTAGTGGATATTGTTATGCTGCCACTACACGGTTAGAAAAAAATTATAAAATTTATATTTTATTATTTGTTGCAGTTTTTTCAATTCGTTATTAGGAAGACGCTGCTGCCCATCGCCTGGTTTGTATCACTCTATCGCCTCTTACGACAACCACGGGACGATATGCGTAGTGGATATTGTTATGCTGCCACTACACGGTTAGAAAAAAATTATAAAATTTATATTTTATTATTTGTTGCAGTTTTTTCAATTCGTTATTAGGAAG